>OY829913.1:215401315-215844372 GCA_963691935.1 Nephrotoma guestfalica | reverse complement strand
AAAATTGGATAGCGCGTCCCCAACGACATCCAGTGGGGATTAACATGGAAACTCAATTTTGTGGATTACGTAGATGACAAATGCAAGTGAGCCTTCTGAAGAGTATGAATAACATTGTAGTAGGTACAATTAACATTCTGATATTTATTTATTTTCATCACATTTTGAGCCTAAAACTCATTTGTGACATGATGTAAACTCTATAATTATTTCCAAATTAATGACCACCTTCTTCGTGTCTAACCCTATATCATATGTTTTATTTGCATCCATATGACAATTTGGCCCCTGTACGATGACTTCATGACTTCACAAGAATATTTTCTTTACATCGTTTTCGGTGGTACGGGTTTTAGTTTAGTTTGATTTCGATGACAATAGCCATCACTTCAAATTATAACTGTTCTGCAATCCGCCCCAAAAGTAACATAAGGAGCTTTAAAAATATTCAAAATATAAAATTTTAAAAAATTAGGAATAAAAACTTCTAAGAGTATTTGGCACGTAAATCAATTTCAGTGACACGAAAATCAATCAGTTAAATTTGTATACCAAACCAAGAGCTATCGACCCCGATAGCTCTTGGTTTGGTATAAAAATTTAACTTTATATAAAGTATCCTACTTTTGACGTACAGAACCCGTAACTTTTTTTTAAATCAAACTGAAACAGCTGTTATTTCGACTCACTCCATTTTCCAAGCCTCATAAAAGGTATTAATTAACTATGCTACGTTTAAAGTGACTATTTGGTATGGTCTTACTATTTAGCCAACTGTATTGGTTAACGGTGGACATAACTGTTACGGGCACGCGGCAAGTTGCTGCACCTCCTTCCTATCAATGGAAGAGATCAGCAAGGCAGGAGAGATGAAGGGATCAGTAAACAAGTCGGTAGTATTCCCTATTAACAACCAATTTTTATTCGTGTAAACGATTTTAAAAATTTTTAATTTCGCACATTTAACAATTTCGCACTTTAACCGTAACATATACATAAATGTGCTTCATTACCATTTAAAAACTTGGGCTCGAATTTTTAAATGGGAAGAAAGAATGAATTCCATCTTGAAATGGATCCATTTACAAAGAAATAATAAAATTTTGATGATGGCTAAAAGAAACAATAATTTTCGACTTTGTCTACATTGTCGACGCCAGTTTTTTAATTTTCGACATTAATTGTCTACACGTGTAGAATATTCATTATCTACGCGATGTAGATAATACGGCACAACACTGACAATACTGCTGTTGAGGCTATAATAGTCGATTCATATTACATAAAATATGATTGTTTATTTGGGTATGTTCTGATAAATTTAGCAACAGATAAGTTGAAAGAAGCAGAAAGCCTCATCTGTTAAGGCGCGTTGGTTTTTTTCTATTTTAATATTGTTTCAACAGTAAACTTGTTAAAACCAACCTGTCCTTCCATCTTGTTATATGCAAAACGAGGTGCGAATAAGCCCAGCGGTAATTAAACATCCACACCATGTCCAAATGGAACCAATGTAATCCGTTTGATTTAACTCTTATTGGACCGACAAAATGTAATCATGTGTATTTGAATATTAAGGCAGTGCAAAAGAAACCATCCAAATATTATAATATTTATCTTGCAATCAAATCATGTCTGTCGATCATTTAAATCAACTTTTTATTTTCAAATGCAAAATTGTTTATGTGCAAACTCGTGCATACGAGTATACGTATAGCTAAACCATGCTGGTTTATTATTTTTTATTGCAAAATGAAAATTATTTATTTGTGCTAATATTTCCTCCACCATTATTATTCTTTTTGATATTATTAATATATTAAATGCCATATACCAATTATGGACAATAAAGTGTAATGGCATATAATGACAGGCCGCAATATATACATGCAATTTCGTAATTCATCCTATTCTTGTTTTGTTTAATAATTTTTTAACAAATGTTTTGATGGTTTTAAGTCAGACTTATGCTATTTTTTTGTTGTATTTATCAGGTTCTTCATAAAAACATGTGTTTATACGAGAGATACAAGATACATGGTTTTTAATACTATAATAATATATATGATAACTTTCTCATCAACATTCATACAACTTAAACTAATTTTCTTAGATCAGAGATTGCAATAAAAAAAAAGTTCGGAAAGATACAGCAAATGATTGTTTCAAATGTATGTTATGTACGCGTATAAAAAAATGAAGTGTCAAATGGCATGATAACAAATAATTTAACTTTTTAATATTTTAAGAAATAAACTTAAATCATTGGTATTAAGTGTGTTATATAAAATGTACTATACGAGCATAATACAAACAGGGAACGACAAAATAAAACGGAACATAAAAGTTTCTACTTTGCTCGATTAAAAGTTTTAATGTGAATTGTGAATCTATTATTTAATTCATTGTTCGCTGTCAAATAATACTCTGTGGATTTTATTATACCTGTGGCCCTGTTCTGATAATTCCCCGGGAAGGAATTCATATACCGGGTGAATTTTTTAAGATGAAACGTTCAAATATCTCAGAAAATAAGCACTCAACGAAAAAAATGTCCGTTATCAAAATTTAATCATTCCGGGGGGACATTTATTAGTGTTAAAATTAGTACTCTTCCTCCCCTTCTCGTAAATGGGGTGAGGGTAGCTTTGAATTTGGAATATAAACCCCTGTTTTTTATTGCAGATTCGGAGTCTACGGCTTAAAGTACGTAGGATTTCTTTAAAACATTTTGTTCGATTCATGATAGATGGCGCCGTTAAATTAAATTTATATAAATTTTTTTTCGATTTCTCCTACTGAGAACCTATGCATACGATTCTGCAATACGTTTGACTTAAAATTAACTATTATCGTAACCCAGGACCGTGCGATTAAATCTGCTTTCAAATAAATTATTTTTTTGATTGTTTTAAAAATATCGATTTCGAAGATTATTTCGAAATCAAAAGACATGTTTGCGTTAGGCTATTAATACAAAACAAAATGGATTATTTAACTGTACAAGAAAAATTTGAAATGCTCCTGGTTTATGGAGAAGCTGGCCGTAGTCTTGATAACCCTCTACGTTTCGCGTTTTCTGGATAGGATAGGAACATGTGGTTTAAACATGATGGTTGTCCAGCACATTATTCGTCGGTAGCACGTGAAGTATACTTGATCGTACTTGATCGTGATTTTAATGGTCGCTGGTTCGGTAGAGCTGGTTCGGTAAATTGGCCTGCCAGATCACCAGATCTTACTTCGCCAGATTTCTTTTTGTGGGGCTATCTCAAAGACAAAGTTTACCAACAAACACCAACAACACGTGAGAATATGATTGAGCGAATCAGAAACGCTTGTGCCGAAATTCAAGCAGACACGCTTCTTAGTTGTGTCATAGAAGTCATTGACGGCATTGCAGTTGAAGGCCATCATTTTGAGTACTTAATATAATTAAAATATGACGAGGCGAGGAAACCAATGAAAATCAAGCACCACATACGTGAAAGGCGGAGGTTAATCAAATACCCCGAAGGGAACAGAAAACTACTTCGTTCGCGTCGTTGTTCCTGGGTTACATTGAAAGTAGTTTATTCACCAGCCAATTATATTTCTACAGGTAACAATTTCCCAAATATTCAGATATTTTTAAAAGAAAATACAAAAAAAAAACATTTATTTGAAAGCAGATTTAATCGCATGTTCCTGGGTTACGATACTAGTAGTTCCTCGGCAAATCATTTTTCAGTAATTAAAAATTTAAGAAATACAATTTGTTTAAGACTAATTTCAAGTACATATTAACATTGAAAACGTGTTAATTTTAATTCAAACGTATTGTGGAGAATCGTATGCATAGGTTCTTAGTAGGAGAAACAATTTAATATCGTTATTAAAGCACCATCTATCATGAATCGAAAAAAAAGTTTCAAAAAAAAAACCTACGTACTTTAAGCCGTAGAAACCGAATCTGCAGTAAAAATAGGTGTTCCTATTTTACTTTCAAAGTTACTCCCGCCTCACTTACAAAAACGGGAGGAGTACTAAGTTTAGCACTATTGTATGTCCCCCCCGGAATGATTAAATTTTGATAATGGACATTTTTTTTGTATAGTGCTATTTTCCGAGATATTTGAAAGTTTCATCTTAAAAAATTTACCCGGTATAATCATATTACAATTATTTTTCTGGCATACTAAGGTAAAACGTTAGTAGTAATTTTTTTGAAAACAAAATTAAGATGAGTATAATTTCCCCCTACCAATTTAAATGTGGAAAAATTATTGTCAATTTGCAAAAATTTACTTCAAATTGTTTGCCTCAGTAGGCTAGAAAAATCTGATTTATCGATAAAAGCCATGTGAATTCTTCCCTCAATTTCCTACTATCGGGGAATGATCAGAATATCAGGAACAATTATTTATTTAGTTTTGCTTTTTGGTCACACATTATAATCAAAGGCCTGCTTCTTTTTAATCAATAATATTGCACATGGTTCCTACCCTGAGTAACTTAACTTTGTCCATTGGGTTTTTATTTGTTGACTGTGAACTGTGCTTACACTGTTTAAGCTTGGTTTTTCTTATTTTATTTTGTATTAAATGTTAGCATACGAAGAGTGTGCAAAGTATAAAACAATTTGTTACTCTATGCGCGGATCATTTGACATTGTACAACCTTCACCCAATTTACAATACCTAGGGTAAGCCTGCTTACTCGGGTTGAATTAAAAATCAGACCCTGCTTGATTCACACATGCCAGAATTGCTACAAGTCACATCGAAAATCCAATGAATCTGTTTAAACCAGTAAATGTTTTGCGTTATTTGAGTTAGGCAAAATTATGCATATCAGAAGTAATTTAATTCTCTTCCAGAATTGGTCAGAATCCTAGGAAGAAAATGAAAACAAATATATCGATGTGACTGGAATTTTTTTTACTGATGTTTCTGAAAATTTCACCTTACTGCTTACTCCCTATTCCTGCAGAATCGATCATAAAAATTATTATTTGGCAGTACTCAGGTCATTTATATTATTACGAATTCATCTACTCTACACAAACATAACACTTCGTGGTCGAATGGTGGGGAAGAGGAAAATAACGAAAGCAATTGTAAACGGCGGCGATATAAAATTCATGCAAAATACTGGAATTAACAACGACGATAATCGTCGAGTTACAATTGCGCATACATCGACAGATACAATAAATGGAATAATCTTGAACAGCAAGGGACAAGTAAATTAGCCCGAACAACCTGCCATGAAAATACCGTTTTGATTTAACAGTGAACAGTGCAAGTTAAAAAGTAAAGAGTGAACAGTGAGAAAGTAAAAGTTAACAGTGAAGAAGCATAATTGAAATAGTGATCTGTGATAAATAATGAAATAGTTCAAGAAGTTCAAGTAGTTGGTAAATAAAATTTGTAACTTTGTAATACGATATGATGCAGAAAACAGCCATGGCTATAACCATAAACACCTATACATGTCAGCAATTAAGAAATAAGCTCCAGATTATCGGGCTTTCAATCGGGGTCAATAAAAGCGAGGTCGTGCACTGCAGAGTGCAATCGAAGAGGATACTGAAACAGTTTGCCCAAACGTACAGCAGAAACTCTAAAGTGTACAAAAATATGCAAAAGATGCAAAATTAGGCCAGCAAGGTACGAGAATATACCATCAAGGCACCAAATCCGCGAAGCAAAGTGTATATTTGGTAAGATAGCGAGCGAAGAAAGGTAGACAATTTACTGTGGACTACGTAAACAACAAAGCGCAACATTGACAGAATCATGACTGCTTTAGACAGCCCTGGCTGAACTATTATCTCTTAGTTTAATCTCTCGAAGCTTGGTAGTAACCAATCGTCGTCCTCAGTAGTATTCAGCGTTATGGGTATAATTATAGAAAAGATCTGAGGGAAATATGTATCAAATTTATATACGGAATTACTCAGGGTAATTGGTTTCTGAGCCTAAGATTCAACCGAACAGTTTATGGAATTTAGTTCATAAAATACTTGTGGTGGAATGTTGTTCCCTAAAATATTAACTTAAATTTCAATTTTGTGGTAGGAGCCCACATATTTTTAACTATAATTTTTTTGTTGCCTCTTTATGAGTATTCATCGTAAAACCGACCGTTTCCGGTTTAAAAACGTTTTTATTCGTAACGGTGTTAATTAAGATATTGGTCATAACACTTCAGATACTGAAGAAAATTTAATCTGCCGTGTCCGGATAAGTGCTACGGAAAACTTTCAGAAAATTTTCTTCTCGGGTTTATTCGGGGACAGACTCTCTACTATTTCTTGGTTCTTCGACTTCATGATTATTAATTAAGTTTTTGTTAGATATTCTTCTTGTTCTTGATTGTTGACTGTTCAATTTCCATGGGAATTTGCCGAATACATTTGTTTCTAATAGTTTGTCGGAATAGGTTTAGATTCCTTAGTGCATTTTTTATATGTATGTTGGGATTTTATAAGTTTGTTTTCAATGGGTTGTAACTGGTGTGTGCCAGTATCTTGGTATTCCCCAAAATAAGTTGTTTAGAACTGAACTTACAATTGCTGAGGCTCCTTGAATCTGATTAGGTTTAGCCCCTGAGCCTTACCGAAATATTACCTTCTCAAGTCAGATATGAATGAAGCAAATGCACTTTCTTCCTTAAACTCACAGATTGTGGGCCATAATCACTGTCAAGTTTATTTTGTTCAGACTGATTTAATGCTCTCTATCGACTCTCATTTTTCTAAAGTAAGCGTGCACAATGATTGTATCGTTTTGTTTGTTGGCCCGAAGCTGGGATTTGTAATAAGATAGCTCTTGGCGATCACCCAGCGTTTCTAATGATATTTCTTTGTTATCTAGAAATGTTTGAAGATTCTCCGCCAGTCATTAGATATATATTGCTTTCCCTTCAATATTGTTCGTTGCCGCTTGTATGTGCAAACCGTGTTGCTGGTCTGAAACCAACAGTTGGAAAACTGACAGCTTTTTTCATCCAGGTCGGCAGTTGTTTCCGGCTACCTTCAACATGTGGTATATACATGTGGTAGACTCAATTAGATCAGGAATCCTATAACGAATTCTGCCGCTGACACGTTTTCCAATTTTCTGTTGGGTGTTAATTGATGATTTTTTCCTGAGGTTTTCCACTTTATGGTATATTACAGTTAGTTTTTCCTCTTGATACACTTAGCTAACATTTTTCAGCTGGTCTACGATCACGTTTAATTGTGATGTCTTCCATTGTTAATTCGTTTAGATCAATATTCCGAATTTAATGGGAAATTTCGATTGATCGTTTCCTTCTCATAAACAAGAAAGCAATGAATAAGGAAAGAGAAAAAATAAATCTATCTTGTAGTGGACATGTAGTGCGACGAATTGCCTCAAAACATATTTTGAATTAACTAGGTACCTGTCTCTATTTTATAATTGACAGATATATAGCAGATTCACGTCTATCTGGTATTTATTAAGCACCTGTCTTAATCTTATAGTGAACTGATGTATACGATATGTTCAAGTCTATCTAGTATTTTGTTAATTAATTTATTTAGTTAAAAAATTAGTGCAAATTTCATACCTGATTTGCTGTTGTGTGTTGATTATAAGTGATGCTGCCTTCTAAGTGCAAATTACGAATATATTACGAATAATCTGAAATTGAGCTTTCTGAGAAACTGGCTCTATCAGATTTTGACATTATAATTTCATCTGAGCCAACTAGGGGGCTGAAAAATTCATCTTTACCTTGCATTCTTCAATCGATCTCTCGCAGCAATCAATAATCATGGATTGATGGTAAAATTGATCCTTTAATGCTCGAACAAGAAGAATTTACGAATTAAAAGCAACTTTTCGGTACTATAATGCTTTGAGGACTCCGCAGAATGCGAATCTTCCGACACGTTGGTTTCCGCTTCTAAGTTCCTAATTTAATCAATCATAAAGATTGTATTATCTTACCACAGAGAACATTCTGCTTTCGTTATGGAATAGGTAATGCGCTTAAATATGGATCATTCACAACGCTCTTCATTTCAATTCATTCATCACCTCATTCATCTTATCTCGAATCTTACGAAGCTTCTCGTAACCTAGTTTACCGTCACTCAACCGCGTATATGGTTCCGTACAGACTAAATGTCCATATAGCTTCTCTACAGACCAGGCGGATTGACTGAATGGGATAAAACTTTATACTTAACCTTTTCGTCTTCATATAAGCATTTTCGTTTAATGCAAATATTTTGAAAAATAATTCTCGAGAAAAACGATTATTAAATAAAAGATTCTAATTAAGTTTGCAATAATACTGGTCCAGATCATATTTTCAAAATTTAAGCGGAAATGACGATGTTTGATGGAACTAATTTTCTGACGGATTAATTAATCGGGATAAAATTTCGGAGAAGCTTTTTCCATAAATTGGGAGATCCTTGCGAAATGTGGTGGGTATATGAATTGGTTGGTTTACTGATATAATAATTATAAGCAAAAATATTGATTATACAAGTCAGTTTTTATCCAAAATCCCGTACATTAAATTTTACGGCTTATAAATTAAATGTGGTGTATTGGATAATACAATTACACCCCTCCATTTTGTTAGATAATTTTCAGTAAACAACTTAGGGTTTACAATGATACTTCGGTTTTGTAACGCACACTTATGGAAATTATTTCCACTCGAAATGCCTTTGAATCGACTATATGTTTCTAATTACGGCCTTAAATATTAATTATGCTTTGCAGCAATTGTCTGTAAAAGTTTTACAAGTATAAGTAAGTTCGTGTCAGATATTTGTGAGATAAATTAAATACAAACTGTTGTTGTGTATACAAAGAACAACATCACTCCTGACCAACTGAGGTACCGGGCTGTTCAAAGATTTATATGCAAGCTAACAATCAGTAAAATCCGCTATCGGGCGTCAAGAGAATTCAGTGCAGTAGCAGTCAAGAAAATAATCAAACTTTAATTAAATTAATCCGATTTTGATTATTAATTTAAAAAATCTGTTTTAATTAAAAAATATTTATTTGATTTGGTCGTTTACAATATGCTGCCATAATGTGCGGATAAACATTGAAAATCCTAAATAAATTTGGTTTCATTATGGCACTACTTGTTGATTTATACAAAGATGCAAATTATTTCGATTTTGAAAGTTAAATGATGTTTTGATTCTGAAAAGGAGATAAACTGAAATTACTTGATTGCTTTCAGCCCGAGTGTATATACTCGTATTATGCTTTATTATAAATATTATTGTAACTTTAGCTTGTACATACATAAAAATTAAATGTGATTGAAATTAATTGACATAATTGTACTCGTATTTTAACATTATTGCGCTTCTAATTGTCATTTTGTTGTATTGGTGCTGAATGATATTTACATTTGAAAATTATTGTGAAGTATTATTAAATAATTGTTATAAGATTTGTTATCTCCAATTTTATTCTAAATGTAACCTAAGTTACAAATTTATTAAATTTTGTTCAACCCAATCAACATTGTATATCACCATGAACCCAGTTGGAAATTGGTGAACGCCTGTGTGAATTATTTTTTACGAACAATGTTCGTTTCTATTCCGCACCTTATGTTTTAAATGTGTTCGAGAAAGAAGATAGAAGATAGAGAAGGAGAAGAGAAAATAGTTTTGCGTCATTATTTGGCCGTATGTTGCCTAAATGACTATAATTTATGGCAAGACGCGAGGTTGGATGCTGTCTATGGGGACTCTTCACAATCTATGACAACCGTGAACCATTGGTCCAACGAATTTAAACGTCGTCGAACATCTGTTTTTGATGCTGAGCGGTCGGGCCGCCCGTCAGACGTTGTTACCGAGGAATTCGTTGAAAAGGTCCACGACATGATTCTCGCTGATCGCCGAACTAAAGTGCGCGAAGTAGCAGGGGCCATAGTCGTACGGAATGGTATTTAATATTTTAAATCATAAAATAAATGTGAAAAAGATGTCATGTGATCCGGAATTGTCACGGCCTAATTGCATGAACTGCATCACGAATTACTACCACACCCACCTTACTCACCCGATGGCTCTCAGTGATTTTCTTCTATTCCCCAACATAAAAACATGACTTGGCGAAAAAAAATTCTGCTTAAACGAGGAGGTTATCGCCGGGACAGAAGCGTATTTTGAAGAGTTGGCAGAAACATTGGGAAAAGGAACGACCTAAAAGGAGGTTACGTTGAAAAATAAAAATTTAAAAAATGTGATGCTTCATTCCTAACACGGGTAGTTATTAATCGACCCTCGCATATCACGCGTATTAGTTTTTGACCGTATACAATAGTTAGTATGGTCTCGGGGTCGGTATATCATAAAATTTCTGAATTCCTTTTATTTGTATTCTGGGGAAGTTGTTACACCAAAATATTATAGTGAAAAAGAGGATACCATTTTACAAACGAGAACTAAATTATTGCCATCCAACACTTTAAAACTAAAAATTAATTAAATCTAGTTAAGACGCTAACGAATCCATTGACTCATCAACTAACCAAATCAAATCGTTCAATTATCTCACCAAAAGCAAGCCCACCAAGACGTTAAATCAACAAATCTAGATTATAAGTAAACAAAGCCAGATTCCTATTAAATAGTTATTAAGCACCTTGACTATTTAGAAACACCTTAATTTTATTTTTAAAATTGAGTGAACTGTATTTCTGTTACAAATCGACAGTCGCAGAAGAATACGAGAAACAGAACTCCCACGCAAACAACTCAGTCAATTTTAAATTCAAGCCAAATGCAAATTCAATCTTCAAATATAGGACAAACAGAAAACCGTTCATCAAATGAAATCAAACAATTGAGACTAGACACAATTTTGGGTTATTCTAGGTGATAGCTAGAGTTTCTAAAATACTGGGCTCTATTGCTACTCGGATAGGCGAGTAGTCAGTTAGCCATTACTCGGGTACTCGGGTATACTTGATAAATCAAGTTTTATATCTGTATTTTAAAAATACTAATGCGTTTAGAGTGGCAGTTTTTAAACGGCTACTTAGCTTGGTAATGATACCTGCGTCGTAGAAAATACACGTTCACATGCCTTGGAAGTGCCGTGCATTCGTTTTTTGCCATCATGATCCTGTTAATAAAGGATTCGAGAGATATTTGTAATTCACCATAGGGCATACGGTTCTATCCCACTTCATCTGAAGAGCATTTAATGATGGTTTCGGGTTGGTGTCGAGCTTAAAATGTCGAAACAAATGAGAAAATAATGATTTGGACGTTTGTTTGGTAATAGTTTTTGAAGAATAGGAAAGATAATCGATTGACTTTGGGTAGTTTCCTTCATGAAGAAGTAGAAGTAACGAGACGATTTCTATAATCCAGTGTTGTTTTATTTCTAGTTCAATGGTATCAAACAGCTCCTGTTATAATAAAGAATTCAATTTTTTTAACAGTTGGAATTCGTAAAACAATGTACCTTCTGCTGAAATTAAGTTTGTCTTTTCCGTACTTAATTCTGCGACAGTAATATTTAGGGGTTCAAGAGCCCTTGAAACATGATTAAAATTGCTATTAGATTTTCTGAAATTTGCTGAATGCCAAGTTTATTATGCACAAAAATTACATGCAGATAAAGGTTTAAAAAACGGTTGATGGACGTTATCAGGTTCTTCATACGACCAAAATTATTGCAATCTATAAGCAGTGCAGTCTCTGTACGAATTGCCGATATTTTGTAAAATTTTATTGTTTTCCTCATTTCGTCTATAGAGTTAATAAGTTTTCCAACCTCATCTCCTTCGCTGAAACTAACGAAATCATCATCGCTCTCTTCGTGAAGATTCTCACTTTAAGTATGGTCAAATGCATGGCGTGCTTAGGTAACTTTCAACATTAATGATTCCTCCATATTTCACCAACACGAAAATTTGAAATTGAAAAAAATTGAAATTGACGTTACCCTAGTACTTGGGTAGCCGAGTAATCGATACTTGACATTGAAAAATCTAGTGATAGCCAGATATTACTTTTACATCGAGGTGAGGTTACCAATACAATACTAGTCAGTATAAAAATAACCAATACGTCATTTCAGAATATTGCACCGGGAATCAAATCAATTTTCAGCATATTCGTCCTTCACCACCACACTTTGGTGGATTGTGGGAATCAAAAGTAGAGTCAGTTAAAATACACCTCAACAAAAGTCATCGGAAATTGCCATCTTAGATTCGAGGAAATGGCCACTTTATTATGTGTCAAATAGAGGGTATCCTGGGGTATCCAGAGGATGATACTTCATTTAATGCACTCACATCGGCGCACTTCCTGGTGGGTTCATCTATTGCTTCCATTCCCGAATACAATTTAAAAGATACTGCGATATCGACGCTATCCAGGTGGCAACAAGTTGAGCAGACAGCACAAAGTTATTGAAAACGACGAAAATATTAAAAGGCGATTTGTATCGTATAACTTATCATGTTTTAATTGGGAGATGGGAAGAATTATAGACAATCATACAATACCTAGTCAAACCGTACTAAAGCTTAACAATGTTCAAGTGGATGACGAGACATCGGAATGTGGTACAACCGAAGAAAGCGTGAAGGTTAATATTGCCACAAATTTAAAATGTTTTTCTACCATTTTACCAACCGCTCCAGCCAAGGTGAAGGACGCCACTGAGAAGTTTATCTGTAGGATTCTTTTTGATTCTAGTTCTCAGGCGTCATTTATTTCGGAAGCCTGCATACATAAATTTGGACTACCAAGAACAAATGCTAAATTCACTGTGTCCGGCATTGCCACAGATAATCAATACACCAGAGGAATGACTTCAGTCGTAATCAAATCACGGTTTAATTCAAATAAATTGTTTGAAATGAATGCCTTTATATTAAACAAGTTGACCACCATATTTCCAGTGGCAACATTGAATATAAAAAATTATGAGTATTTACAAAATTTGCAATTAGCCGATCCTAATTTTGACCAAATCAACGAGGTATACATAGTGTTAGGATCTAACAAATGTTTCGAAATACTTGAGAACGGGCAACTAAAGGGAGACGACGGGAATCCTATAAC
The DNA here is from genome assembly GCA_963691935.1 of Nephrotoma guestfalica. Lineage (NCBI taxonomy): Eukaryota > Metazoa > Arthropoda > Insecta > Diptera > Tipulidae > Nephrotoma > Nephrotoma guestfalica. The sequence continues at coordinate 215,831,282 of OY829913.1, read as the reverse complement.
ACAAAATACTGCGTTTGGATGGATATTATCAGGAGAGTCGAGTAACAAAACCTTTAACATATACAATTTTAATATTGTGGTCGATGAAGATAGCATTGATCAAACGTTAAGGGCATTTTTCGAGTGTGAAGACCTAGATAATTCTACTAGTGTGTAGTTTAAGGAAGAATGTGAAATTGGGGAACATTTTAAAACAAATGTTACAAGAGAAAAGGACGGAAGATACAAGGTTGCTATACCATTCAAATCACCCGGTCCTGTAGATGATCAAACAGCATTTCAAGCCATCCAGAACGATAAAGGGCTTCCAATATAAGCAACTATACTCTGAGTTCCTGGATACCTACGAAAAACTAGATCACATGGAAAAAATTGGTGATGAAGAGTTAGTTTCAAATAACAATTGTCATAGCTATCTGTCACATCACGTAGTTTTGAGAGGTTCTGACACGTCAACCAAACTTAGAACAGTTTTTGGTGGTTCATCAAAAACTCGAATGGATTGTCATTAAATGGCAATTTAATGATTGGTCCCGCGATTCAACCAACACTGTGGTCAATTTTAATGCGTTTCTGCATGCATCCAATAGCACTCTGTGCCGACGTGGAGAACGGGGGGTAAGGGTACGGGAAGAGGATACGGACTTACAACGACTCCTTTGGCGGCAATCACCTGAGCTGCCCATTGAACATTTTCGGCTAAAAACGGTAACATTTGGAACATCGGCAGCACTGTTTCTACCTATTCGATCGTTGGTCCAATTAGCACGCGATAATGAATGAAATTCTACACAGGTGGCTCAAATTATACAAAATAACTTTTATGTGGATGATCTCCTATCGGGTACAAGAGACCTTGATGAAGCCGTCAGTCTACAAAGGCAATTACAGAAAGTACTAAGTTCAGGTGGGTTCACTTTAAGAAAATGGATTTCCAATATACCAATATTATGTGAAGATGTAGATTCAATATTTAATAAAAATGAGACGACAGTAAAGGTTTTCGGATGGGCATGGGATCCTAAGAGGGATGTATTTGAATTTAATGTAGATTTACCTGACAACATAAAAAACACCAACAGCACACTACTATCATAATCTTCTAAAGTTGTTGACCCTCTTGCATGGCTCTCTCCATCAATAATAAAAATAATGTTATTATTTCAAAAATTATGGCTTCACAAATTAGGTTGGCATGATGAATTACCATCTGGCAAATCAATCAAATTAGGATTCCAAGGCATATCTCATGGAACATTAAATCCATTCAATTGCACGGATTTTGTGATGCGAGTGAGGCAACATACGTGGCTGTCGTGTACTGCAGGGTTCAGGATGATAATGGAAACATACGAGTGAATTTGCTGACAACAAAAACAAAAGTGGCACCATCAAAACAGGTTACGTTGCCAAGATTGGAGTTATGTGCAGTAGTTCTACTGAGCAGGTTGTTAGCAAAGGTGAGAAAAGAATTCTCAGATGTCAAAATAAAGGAATTTGGTTGGACAGGCTGCGCCATTGTATTAGCCTAGTTATTGAATCAACCTCGTCGATGGAAGATATATGTTGCCAACAGAACATCGGAATTCCCCTAAATCTTGTCGAGAAGTGAGTGGGGTCATAAGATCAGCCGAGAAACCTGCAAACTGTGCAAGCCGGAGCATGTTTCCAGAAAACCTAAAAGTATACAATTTGTGGTGGTATGGACCAGGGTGGTTGAAATTGTGCAACAAGAAGAGTGTAAAAATTGGGTGGAATCTTTACACGTACAAACTGGCAATGAGACGATGGAAGTCTTGTTTGGGCGTATTTCATCATGGCGAAAGATTCGACGTGTACTCAGTTACTGTACACGTTTCGTCAATGTTGTAAAACAAACTACAAAGACAACAGACAGTTCAGGGCACTCGCAGTTAAGGAGTTATTATCTGCGGAACGAGCTTGTGTACTCGTATTATGGTGTCAACAGGAACATTATGCTGCAGAGATGGGAATTCCACAAAAATCGTGTTCGTCCGTGGGAAAATTGGCAACACTGGTTCCTTTCATAGATAATCAAGGCATTCTCAGAATTGGTGCTAGATTACAAAACGCTGATTGTACTTATGAATCGTATCCCGGTCCCTCTTTATTATCCTCTCTACTCAAACAAAGAAACTGGATAATCTATGGTAGAAGTATGATACGACGAATTGCACACAAGTGCCAAGTGTGTATACGGCGGTGAGCAACTACGAGCAGCCAACTGATGGATTCTTTACCATCATCGTCGCTGTGGTCAGGCCCTTCAGTCGGTTTGGTGTGGACTTCTGTGGGCCAATTTCCATTGCAACTAAAAGGGGAGAGGAGCAAAATCCATAAAGGCGTACATATCTGTGTTTGTATGCATGATAACAAAGGCAATTCATTTAGAGGTAGTGCCGGAGTTGACCGCTGATGCATTTCTGGCAGCCCTAAAACGATTCATTGCTCGACGAGGACTTCCCACAGAAAAAAACTCAGACAATGGTACACATTTCATTGGAGCTTCCCCAAAAATAAATAAATTGTATTCCAATATTGGCAAAATTAATAGTACCAGTATCATTTTAGATTATCGTAGTGAAAACGATATTTTTTGGAAATTCATTCCTGCAACTAGCCCAAATTTTGGTGGGTTATGAGAAGCAGCCGTCAAGTCGATCAAGTCGCATCTCATATTCGTGTGACGGGAAACACCAATTTGACGTTCGAGGAGATGGTTTCGTTAACTTGTCAGATTGAAGCCATCCTCAACTCACGACCATTATGCCAAATAAAATCAGACGATCCGAGCAGTATATATGTCTTAACTCCAGGGCACGTTCTGATATTGGCACCTATCACATATTTTCCAGAACCTTGAGATTGAGAAATAGTACCCATGATAACTGATTTACAAGATTGGAGCAAACTACAAAGCGTATCAGCAACTTCTGGAAGCGATATTCAAAAGAATATCTCCACACAATACAACAAATAAGCAAGTGGCAACATAACCAACTAAATCTCCAAATCTCGTTGGTGAAGGAGGACAACTTACCCCCTTGTGAATGGTTAAATGCAAAAACCATCGAGGTTCATCCAGGCAAGGACCGGCTCATACATGCAGTAACACTACGCACAGCAAAATCGACCTTACAAATCCCAGTCAGCAAAATCGTTCAATTACCTATTGATTGAACACCACCATGTTAAATGAAGGGAGAATCTCTGGAACTTCTTCAATAAATATTATTATTTAGTCAAAATACTTATCGTTATAAATCTAAAATTGTAATCATTAAATTGTATAGGGTTTAACAATAGGAATGATATGATTTTTAAGTGACGTTTCGGCCATTTGTAATATGTCATGATCTGTCATTTTCTGTTTCATTGTATTCAGTAATGTGTACAATTTCATCATGGTGAGATATACGCAAGAACAACGTTTACAAATTATTCAGTTTTATTATCAAAATAATCGTTCTCCAATTGAAACTTCGTAATAATCGTCCAAGTGTGCTCGCTATTCGTCGAATTGTTCAAAATTTTGAGCGTACATTTTCTTTACATAATGTTGAAGATAAAAATTCGCTCGAAGTAATGCAAATATTGGTGCCGTTCAGGCAAGTGTTGCTGAAGACCGCAATGTGTCGATTCCAAGACGTTCTCAAGAATTGAGACTGTCTCAAACCACAACCTGGCGGATTTTGAGAAAGGATTTGGGTTTGCATTCGTATAAAATTATTCTCACTCAAGAACTGAAGCCATTGGACCACCGTAAACGTCGTGAATTTGCTGATTTTGCCTTGGAAAACGATAACGATTTTTAAGAAAATCATCTTTTCTAATTTGATTTCTTTTCAAATCACATTTTTCGTTGAATACAATTTTTTATTTAAATTAAAATTAGAAAAAAACTTTTGTGTTTTTAATTATTGTTATTCAAATTATTAATTATTAAAAAGTGATCCGCATCATACGCAATAAACCTTTTATTGGAAATTTTTCAACAGTCTTTAAACATAAATTTTCAATTATTATTTTGGCAGATTCAATACTTAATTAATTATTAAGAAATTCCGCTGTGTTTTGCTACAAATTATGTATTGGAAAAATAAATAGTATGGCTTGTTTTTATTTCATGGCGGATTAACATATTTTGTAAAACTAAAAATAATTACTGGATAAAGCTAGGTACGACCGACTCTATTGTACGCACAAACGTAGTAAATGTTTTTTAACAGAGACGTCAATCTACATAATTCACGAAACGAACAACTTTGGTTTTTGACAACCATGTATTTCTTTTATAATTCCGCTACTTCATAATATTTTCTAAGAATTGAAACAATAAAAATGGAAAATATTATAAACTTTATTATTTCTTATGCGATTATAATAACAAAACTTAATTTTCATATAAACAATTTTTTTTCTTCTGCCCAAAAATTTAATTTATTGTGTTTATGATAAAAATCCAATTCGAAAGCAGCATAAAAAATGTTATAATTAAAAAAATAAACTAAAAATATATGTATTTTTTATAATAATATTCTTTTGTAATTTCTTATCCCAGCAACATAACACACAAAAAAAAACGAAACAAGCAAGTAAAAACTGTAAACATATACAAATGTTTAATGGATTAATGTCACGCTATGTTTCCGATTTTATGTTTTATATACGTTTTTGTGTTTTCGTTTCTCAATTCAACATAAAATGGTTGATGCTTTTTTATTTCAATCAAAAATCGACATAAACAATATTTTTTATATTCAATTTTAATTTCTATTTTCTAACAAATTTTTTGTTATAGAATTTGTTTCTTTTTTAATTTGAATTAGAACCCATAAAAATGAGTGATGCTGGCACAAGATTATAATACAAAACTACGAAAACGATATAAGTAAATTAAACCCGATATGTGATTAAAATGGTCACGATCGTGAAAACACCATCATTTTGTGTTGTATACATTTATTTCGCTATGTATGTAGTTAAAGCTTACATTTATAACATTGTGAACGTAAACTTTCAAACCCGAAATGGAGGGGTGCAATTGTTATGGCCAATACCCGACTTCTACCGGATTTGTGATAAAAATTGTCTTTTACAATCAAAAATCATTATTCCTGCCTAATTTCAGGTAACCGACAATGCTTGTTGAAAATTAAATCTTCATGGCAAAAATTGCAAAAGCCTCTACGGAAGCTCCACTTCTAGTACACAAATGTCCACCAAATTCGCATGAATCTCCTAATTTATTTAAAAATATTTAGAATGAAGTTTTATTTCAAATCTCGCTTTTTTTAGTCGACTTTTGGTGGAATGAAGTTTTTTTTTGTCAAAATTCGTCATTTTCGGTAAAATTTAAAATATGATCTGAAATAATTTTGTTCGAAATTTAATTTACTATTTTAATTTACTGGAACGGTATTGTTGCAAAATTAATTAAGAATTTGTTACTTCTAAACCGTTTTTCTCGTAAATGATAAAAAGGGTCACGCCTAGATGTCAGTAGTAAATAATTTCTAAAAGCAATCTTTTTTTATGTTGTCTTTGACATTTGTGAAGTAGAGAGATGTCCAATTCACCCTGTTAAAGTTAACCGATAGTTTCCAACAAAATTAAAAAAATCGATAATGCATATAGTGTATTTGCTATCTCAGATGCCGATATTTTTCAGCCGTAAGTATTTTTTGTACCAAATATATTCAACTGAAACCGTTAAAAATAAAACACTAAACAATACTTTTAATAACATTTTTAGTTGTTCGGAAAAATTCATTTACTTTTGGGAAATTGCATATAAATATATGTCATGAGTACAAAATTTGAAATTTTTTAAATATTGACCGTTTAAAGTGTCATGGAAATAAATTCAAATGAAAGGGCTTAATGATGGTTCGCATTTGGTAAAATTTCAGTTCAATTTTCGTGTGGGGAGTTCGGAAAAAGTTGATTGAATAATACCGCACACACAAAATTTGAAAATTTCTACATTGTGATCGTTTAAACTGTCATGGTTGGAAATAGATTCAAATGAAAGGTCTTAACGGTACTCGCACCTGGTAAAAATTTCAGGTCAATTTTCATGTGGGGAGTTCGTGAAAACACGATTCAATATATAATACACACAAAATATGAAAATTTCTAAATATTAACCGTTTTAAGGTTCGTAGTTGGAAATATATTCAAATTAAAGGTCTTAAAGATGCTCCTTTTATTTGAATCTATTTCCTGCCATAACACTGTAACCGTTTAAGTAAATTTTTAGGAATCTTCAAATTTTATGTGTGCATTCAATCGAGTTTTTCCGGACTGCCCACATGAAAATTGGTCTGAATTTTTTTCCAGGTGCGAGCATCACTAGGACCTTTCATTTGAATATATTTCCAACCATGACACTTTAAACAATCACGATTTAGAAATTTTCAAATTTTGTGTGTGCGATTTATTCAATAGAGTTTTCCCGGACTACTTACATGATCTGAAATTCTTTCCAGGTGTGAGCATCATTAAGACCTTTTATTTGAATCTATTTCCAACCATGACACTTTAAACGGTCAAGATGTAAACATTTTCAAATGTTGTACTCATGACATATATTTATATGCAATTTCCCAAAAGTAAATGAATTTTTCCGAACAACTAAAAATGTTATTAAAAATATTGTTTAATGTTTTATTTTTAACGGTTTCAGCTGAATATTTTGGGTATAAATACTTACGGCTGAAAAACATCGCCTAAGAAATGACGGCTGAGAAATGTCGGCTGAAAAATATCGGCTGAAGCATATTAATATTTGACATATAACATATTACACTTTCGGCTGATATAGCAGACACACTATCTGCATTATCGATTTTTTAACTGTCGGTTGGAAACTATCGGCTAATTTTAATAGTATGTACAATTTTAACGATAGATACTTACACGCTAGAAGAACGTATTAAAGTTATTCAAAATTATTATGAAAATCATAAAGATCGAAACAATACGTGTCATAAAATCAGAGGGACCTTCAACATCGACATCTTGACGTTATCAGGAGCTAGGCATTCATCCATCGACTGTTTGACGAATTTTACATAAAGATTTGCATTTGCATCCTTGCATCCAACAACAGGATGGAGCTACGAGTCACACAACATGTAAAAACATTCAGCTATTGTGGTCTTTGTTTTCTGATGAATTAACTTCACGTTATGGTGACATAATCTAGCCATCTAGAATATGCGATTTAACTCTATTGGATTGTTTTCGTTGGGGTTTCTTGAAATGTAAAGTTTATGTGAATAAACCAACAACAATTGCGCAGTTGAAAAACAACATTCGGACCGAAAGTGATGAACTACGTCTCTGCAGGACGGGGGGATTTCATATTTTTTCGCAGGACCCTCAAAAATATGGAGTTTAGTGCTATATACACAACTTACTATTTTTCCGGCGTGATACTCCCATCTTCTTAACTTCTGTCATTGACGGCTGGCAACAGCACGTGCTCTTTTAGAATCTCACCAAATAGCTTCGGTTTTTGATCCTTCGGAGCACTCGATATCATGTCTGTTTGCACCTTCCTTCGCTTGCTGTCACCCGCTTCGAGCTCATCATGAGACCTCTGTCTTTTAGGCTCAAGGACATTTTCCGAGCTATCGCAGCCGACAGTTTTCTTAGCCCATGCCATAGATTGTTTCGTTTCTACTGTAAGCTGCTCCTCAAGGGTCGCAGCCAGTTTTCGCGCCGACCGTTTCTCTCTGTACCGTCGCTTCGCAGGAGGGATATCTCTTAATCCCCCACTATTTTGTTTGGTAGTCCCGCTTCCTCCTGGTTTCGATGCCATGGTGTCGTTTTCCCTGGCCACTGATGAGGGAGTCCCACCTTTATGGTTAGAGTTACTCTCCTGCTTTGTACTTTCCGGTTTTTGGAGGGTCCCGGCCCCTTTATTTTTATTTTTTTCATGGTCGTTCATTTTCTCACGAGTGTTGGGAAAATACAGGTCCACCTGCGCAGAGATCCATAGACGCAGGTAAGGCTAAACACAACTAAAGGTAGCCTGGTATCCATTCGGCCCATTGGTTCACCGATCACCGCGGTCCTCTGGCGCCCCTCCCCTTTGCAACATTCTCCCACCCATTCTGCCATTCATATGGATATCTCAAACCCATTGAGGGGTTTGTGAAATCCATATGAATCCCATTGAAATGGGATGTTTGGGATCCATATGGATCCCATTGAAATGGGACCCATTTCATTCAAGGGATGACCCGTTTATAGGGTTCCCCACTCACTACCTGGGAGACTCGAGAGCGACACTCAGTTCGCTGTGGTTAGTAGTCGATGGTTTTATGGCGCCATCAATTCGCCATTCCATACTGAGTATCATCGGCACTCAGAATTTAGTAAACAGAGGTTAACCACAGCTCTCCTCCCAGCAAAGCTGTGGTTGGGGCGGCTTATTTAATTCATCGCTAATCTACCTATTGATAGGCCGTCTACTATCCACCACCTGTGACCCCTCTTCCCGATAGCCGCAGCCCGCCACGGGTTGTGAACGAGTAACGATATGTTAAAATAAAATATTTTATCAGGTGCGCAACTAAATCTCTGGGTTTCATACATAGATGGTGCTAGCGACACATCTAGTTATGATTTATGTTTGTTGTTAACGATAACCAGTTCTAACACCAGCATATATCGCAACGCAAACACAAATTCTAAGAACGAACATGTCGAGTTTTGTGTCAAACAAACATCTATGCGGGAAGTTTAGTTTTTCTGCTTCAACTTGAAAAAAAACATGCAGCTGAAGCACGTTATTTGCTTGAGGAGGCCTACGGCGAACATGCAAAATTGAAAACTACCTGTAAAGATTGGTTCAAAGGCTTCAGAAGTGGCGATTTCGAGATTGAGGACAAGAAGCTCTATGGAAGACCGAAAACACTTGAAGGAATTTCCAAACGTTTACATGCTATGGTAAAAATTCAAAAAGACAGGCAGATGAGAAAATCGAAGACACACTTGAAAAATTTTGCTTTCACGGCATGAAAGAACCTTTCTACATCGGATTATTACGGGATTTGAGAAGTGGATCTTTTTTAAGAATCCCAAACGCAAAAAGGGGTGACTTTCACCTGGCGGCGCATCAACATTAACGGCACGGCCAAATCGCTTGTCCCAAACAGGGCGAAACTGTCAATGGGCAACGCTACCGACAACAACTCATCAATCACCATGCATTGCTCGAACGAAAAACGGTTAGAATGGGAGACGAGGCACGAACGAGTGATATTGCAGCACGACAACGGTTCATGCCATCGCACTCCCATTGTACAGGACGTTGTTTAAAAAAAACTAGAAAATTTAGTTGCGCACCTATAGTACATCGATTAGCATTTACTGAAGGGAAATGGGTGAAGGACCACGCAAAAGAGTAAAAATCACTGCCAGTTTTTTCTTTTTCTTTTTAACTTTCTGTGGCGATTAGCTCCAATTCATCACTTTCGATATTCGAATTTATCGTCCTCAAGTGGTCTTCTTCAAGTAGTGGCTGCTGCTCTAGCGACGAGATCGATGATGAGGAGAAGGTGGTTGTAGTAGTGGACTACCATTTAATTTCGCGTTGTCATGTTGAGATCATGTAATATAATGGGAATTACTAATACGATTTGTATTATGATGGCATGGTATTAAACTTTGTTGATCAATCCACCAACATCATCTCCGATGATAACCGCAATTTGATTCTTTTTTGGTACATGAGTAGTTTTATTAAATAATGGTGGAGGTGTTGCGGCCACAAGTAGCATTGTATCATTTGTTACAAACTCGGCACTATAGGTGGCGAAAATTCGTCGGAACTAACGTCCGAATACTCTACGATTTTTGTGCCAGACGATATGCTAGATGAATTTATTCTGATATTCACTCAATGTAATTTCATCGCCATCACCAGCACTATCATCACGAGGAGTACTTGTGTTGCTAGTAGTTGTAATGTACCTCTCTTGGGAACGTCATATTTCTTTAGAATTAATTTTAATCATTTTCGATTGCTTCTTTTAAAAACTATGGGACACACAATCTAAATTCACAAGATCAAGGTACTAGAAGATTTAATTTTTAAAGTTAATTAATTCGTAGAAATGAATAAAATTCTGAAAGATTATGAAAATGATAAACAGTTTAAGGTTAGCATTCTAATTGTAAATTAAACCAGTACATTAAAAAATTACAAAAGTGACAACATAAAACAAAATCTTTACCGCACACCGGAAACTCAAATTAAACTCCTAGTGGTTATGTGTAAAAATACTTATTACATTCATGATCAGCATCAACAAGATTTGAGTCAAGGACGTTCAATTAAGATTTTGTATTTATAAAAACAAACACAATCATATAATTATACCGTTCCATCTATCCAAAGTAAATAAAAGTTAATTATAAAATTATATACCGCGCCATCATGCGCTAGTCAAATTACATATAACAGCACAGCCATGTACGTCTAAAGGCGGAAATACTTTTAATTCTAAACAATCACAAATTTACGTTAATTAAATAATTTTATTTATTAGGTTGGTCGTTTACGTATATGTTGCCCATATTATTATCAATCAGTTCTGTATTACACCCAATAATGAAAAATTTGCTATAGTCAAATTAAGCCGAAAGCTAGATTATTGCGAACGAAATTAGTTAATCTTTTTATATTTGGTACCGCCTTGGTATTTAGAAATTGCACGATAATTTTTATATGTAACTAAATTTGTGCAATAGAAAGTTGAAAGAAGATCAACTGACCATCGCCTTAATATAAATGCAAGATTACATAATCAAACGATATTTTGGTACTCTGCAAATCAATTAAGAAGCTTTGTAGGCCTACTATAGTAAATTTTATAATGAAAACCTAAAATTTAACTCTCTAAGAAGATAGTAGGTTTGATCGACAAGACTCAACAACTTTAAAGTTATTTTTTTTCGAAACGGAAAATATTATCCAATTGTAAAGATACTCTTAAAAATACAGATGAAGTATTAATCATTAACTATGGTGTATACTCGTCACGAACACCTTCAACGTTTTCATATTTACTTCAATGGGAATGATCATTATCTCTTTTGAAGTTTTTGCATTGATTTACTTACCAATAAGGCAAAACTATTGCAAAAGAGAATATTAGCTGTCAACATTTTTAACTCTCTACGGAAGAAATTTGAAATTTCATTGTGCTTGACTAAATTTTACAAACCGTCTTCGGCCTATAACCGGAACTTCGTCTTTTATTACCAATTGTAATACGAAAAAGAAAAGTTGTAAGGTTTAACTAAAATTGCATCATGTATCAAGTTCCTGAAGAAGCTAATGATAAATTTCATTTTAATATTTTAAGAAACAAAATAACTATTTTTGAAGTGGTTGGATAGTTCAAACAATTACAGTGATCGAAAAAACTGACCAATTAGAATAAAGTATCCCAACATTTCTGTCAAACTTCTTCAGATTATAGTTCAAAATTCCAATGGTGAATACAGTAAATCGATTACCTTTGGCAAGGTGAAGCCACCAATTCTTGAATAGTTAATCCATTTAGACAGTTGAATTGCCGAATTTCGGTGAAATAAAGTTTTTTCTTTATCAAAACTTGTTCTTTCCGGTAAAATTTAAAAAATGACCAGAGCTAATTTTTTCAAATTTAATTTAAAATCTTTTTTTCGAAAATATTATTTACTTTTCAAGGAGGCATAGTCGATAAACCACAGCAAAATTGAAACATTACAAGATATTATCATGAAACTAACAAAATTTGACGAGAGACTACAAAACTGGAAGGGAGGGATTGGGAGCTAACCCCAAATCTACACAAAAATAAATAGCACAATGAAAATCTTGTCATGGAATGCTAATTAATGGTCTGCTCCGGTATCAACAAGAACTAATTCAAATTAACTAACGGAAACACATTTTACTAAGCAATCCTCTTACGGGACGAGTGGTGCAGTGGTTAAAGCTTCGGCTCTTGGACCGGGAGGTACTGGGTTCGAATCCCACCAGTGGCTGGATGCAAAGCGAATTTTCATCATCGATTACGATCGGTGATGTTAATAAACACAAGTAAGACCCTCTGTTGGAGTGCAGAATTGAACGCCGACCCACCGTGTCATGTCAATGTACAGGTTGATATGGAGCTTGCAATGCGCAGATGGTATACTGGACAATTAATCTTTCCTTTATATTACAAAAAAAAAAATAAAAAAAAATAATACATAACATTTAAGGGCTATTGCGTATATCACACTACTCATCCAATTCAACCAGAGGAGGAAGTGCAGTTATCATAAAAAAATATCCAACATTTTGAAAGAAGCAAAGTATGAAAGAAAAAAAATTCAGACCACCGTGATTTATATAAAAACCAACAACTTTCTATTGTTGTGGCAGGATTGTACTGTCCACCAAGCCATTCTATTAAAAACAAATAATGCTCAGAGTTCTTGAAGCGTCTGGGTAAAAGGTTCATAATAGGTGGTGACTTGAATGGGAAGAATACCCACTGGGGTTCTAAATTAACTACAACTAAAGGAAAATAATTACTGATTGTCATTAAAGAAAATGAATGTCAATCCATTTTAACAGGAAAACCTACGTATTGGCCAACTGACCCAGAAAAAATACCTGACCTGATCGATTTTTTTATAACCAAAAATATTTCTAAAAATTTTATGAAAGCCCAAGAAAGCCAAGATATGAGCTCAGATCATTCTCTGATACTTCTGGCCCTAAGCGAGTATATCACCAATAAAGGTAATAATCCAGTACTAACCAACAAGCAAACGGACTGGGAATGTTACAAAGTACTCCTTGAACAAAGAATACTTTTGAAAGTTCCTTTAAAACTATGGATCAACTGAACAAAGATGTAAAAACGTTTATTACGGATATTCAACAAACTGCATGGGAAAGTATTCCAGAAATAAAATCAAAGCTAAAGAAAATTACTATCTCCAATAGAAAATAGAAATATCCTTAGAAATAATCGAAAATCCAGAAAAAAGTTGTTATCTCTGTGGAGACTGGCCCTATGGATTCTGGGGAGGGCTATCTATTGTATTATCAGGGACCATCAAATCCGTTCCAGAGATGATCAAATTTACAAAGGTCACCGATAAAGAAAAATAGAAGCATCTCTGTAGCTGACCAAGCCGATACTTTTTCTAACGCTATACCTATAGATGTACTGGACAAACATTACACGAAATAAGTGATACCGCCGGAAATTTTACTTTGCTATTGACCTAGAAAAGATCACTATGGATCTCTTGGCGAGACTAGAGCATATGGAGCAATTATTTGCTAACTGGAGAAATTGACCAACTATAGCGAAAAATGAAAACCTAAAAATGAATCGGGACTCAAAAGAAAATTCCGATATAGGAAGCATTGAACCAGACAAACTCATCTATTCCACTGATGAAGATGAAATACAAAGAGAGACGGACTGGATCCTAAAGAAGAAAAAACAGTCCAGGAAGAGTAAGAAAATAAAAGCTGAATCGTCACCTGAGGCTGAGCAAATAAATGGTAGTGGAAAATCTAGTCCCGGTTGCTCTACCCAAAACCAATCAACCAAAAGGAAATAAATCCACCAAGAACATTACACCAAATTTGGTGCAACCGAAATAAAAATCACCTCCTCCAATAAATATTGTGGGTGTTACCAGTTACCCAGAAATTCAGTCACCGATGAAATCGATGACTGAATTGCTGGGTAACAATGACGTTTCAAAAATGAATACTCTGGATTCAGATACTTATATGAGGTTTGCATCACACTTGCTCAAGCAAAGAAATAATGGGAGACTTAAAAAATAAAGGTCATAAAATACTAACTGCTGTGAATATTGTTATAAAAGAGAGAACAGATCCAGGAAGGAAACCAAATTATCAGTAAAAGGGGGCTGCTTCTTTTAATGCTGGTATTTGACAACAAAGAGAATGTTCAAAACATTTATGGAATAAAAGGAGGAGAACCACAACACGCATACCAAAATGCAAGGAATGTCAGGCATTTCATCATACCCAAAGATATTGCGGCCGGGATCCAGGATGTGTAAAATGCTCAGGTAATCATATTAGCCAGGCGTGTACAATCGGGAGAGATGTGCTAGCCAAGTATACAAATTGTAAGGCCTAATTATCGAGACTGTGAGGTTGCTACTGGGATCTCTGTCGTGAAGTAATGGAGGAAAAAATCAATCTTCAGGTACCGATAAGAAATTCTCACCAGTTGGAAGATGAATTAGAACATCTCAATGAAACAGTTCACTCTGCTTAACATATCCTACCTATTGGAAGTTAGAGAGTTGGTAAGAGAAACACGGCGGGCACGTAAAACCTGGCAAATAACTAGAACACCGGAGAACAAAACAATTCTTAACAATTTAGGTAACAGTCTCAAATCTCTTCTTAAAGTAGTTAAAAATGCATCAATCATCAGATGTATAGGGGTTTGCAATAGGAATGTCATGATCTGTCATTTTTTGTTTCATTGTATTCAGTAATATTTACAATTTCATCTTGGTGAGATATTCGCAAGAACAACGTTTACAAATTGCAATTACAAACGATAACGATTTTTTAAGAAAATCATCTTCTCCCATGAGACTCACTTTCAAGACTTTTTAGTAATAATTTTTCAAACAGTTTTGACATAATTGGCAGCAATGAATTTGGTTTGTATGATTTTTTATCGTTGACCACTTCTGCTACTTTCCGTTGCCACGGAATATATTTTAACCAAAAGCTTGCATTGATTATGTGTAATAGCTTACGAAATCTTTTACCTGGTAGAGGCTTGACTATTTGGCAAGCAATCAAGTCATGGGGCTTTTTAACATTCATGTTGCTTTTTACTTCTTCTTTTAATTCTTTGAGATTTACTGGGCGTATACAAAAATCATCTAGCTTTTGGATTAAAATTATATTTTAATTGGCCGTTTGTCTTGGTAGTGGTTGGAAGGTATCCTCGACCTCTAGGGCCTCTTGCCCAAGTTCCATTTTCCTTTATAAGTGAAGGAACTTGCATTTTAGGTCTTTTGGGTCCCTTTCGAATTCCTCCACATCAATTTGGATTCAGATAAAAGAACTCCACAATTGAACAGGTGCATAGAATCATCAACGTTTTTGAAAGAACGTTAGAACGTAAAAAAGTATGCTGGACGTCGCCCAAGCATTAGATAAAGTCTAGCACAGTGGACTGGAATTCAACATGCACAGAGATATGCCGAGGCAATCCAATGCCATACTAAGATCTTATTTATCCAATAGGCATTTTCGTGTGAAATATGAGGACGAATACTCCGAACTTAAGAAAATCTCTGCCGGTGTCCCACAGGGGAGTGTCTTAGGATCAATCCTGAATTTATTATATACAAGGTATATTCCAACAACATATTAAGGAACCATGGCCACCTTTGCAGATGATACATCAATCATGGCGAATGGAAGTAATGTCGCTGATTCAACGAGCAAACTCCAGAAGATTATCATTGCGATTTGTAACTGGACTAAGCGCTCGAGAATCAAGCATAATGAGGCGAAAGCCAAAAATATTAACTTTACATATCAAAAGGCTTCCCATATACCGATAGAAATTAAGTCACGACCGGTGCCATATACAAACAAAGCTAATTTTTTTGGCATGACACTCGATGCCAAGATCAAGTGGAGTGAGCATGTCAAAAAGAAAAAAGAAAAACTTAATATTAAGTTCAGAAAAATGTTTTGGCTCGTAAGTAGTGACCCTGAGCTTACAATATACAACAAGCTGCTGCAATATCGGCAAATACTGAAGCCGATATGGACCTGATGGAATACATCAAAGATGAAATAAAAAAGCATGCCGCCAAATAAGAAATAAGGCTCGAAGAACATGGAAACCACTAATTCGCCATATGATAAATCGCCCTGTCGTTGAAAGAAGACTTCAAAGATCGAAGCCACTTGATTTAGTAAACACACCAAATTAAAATTAGTAGTTTAAATAGGTTTAATTAATTCTGAAACTAACCATTGGATTTCACCCCAACAAATCAGAATTGTTTAAGAAATGTAAAATTTGTATAAATTTGAAAGATAAAAGGAAAAAAACTAGAGCTTCACAAGACAAAAACCGACTAAACAACCGTACTCAAGAATTAACAAGAGGAATTCAGAAACTAAAAAATGAGTCAGTTAATTTATACTTAAGTAAGTTGACGAATGACAGTAATACGGATTACTCGCTCTGGGAAGCAACTGAAACTCTGAAATGGTCAATAATACCGATTCGTTCTATCAGGAAAATTGATGGAACATGGGCAAAGAAAAACCAAGAAAAATTTGAAGGATTTGCTAATCATCTTGAAAATATATTTAAACCTCATGAATGTCAAACTCTCGAAGATGTCACACCTACATGGCCTACTGTAGTAACAAACGAAATTAAAAACAATTTAAACTTAAAGAAAGCACCAGGATTTGATTTGATTACCGGAGAAATAATAAAGCAGCTACCGAGAAAAGGTACGGTAAAGTTTATTCATATAGGCCTATATCTAAACTCTTTGAAAAGTTACTACTAAGAAGACTCAAACTAATAATTGAGAAAAATGAGCAGTGAACACTCAACTATTGATCAAGTGCAAAGAATAACCAATATCATTGAGAAGACTTTAGAAGAGAAAAAAGTTTGTTCCGCAGTATTACTTGATGTAGTGCAGGCCTTTGATAAGGTTTTGCACGTACAGCATAATACTGGAATCGTATTTAACGGAAAGATATCTCAAGCTTAAGCAGGAAGATGAATATTCTGAACTTGAGGAAATAAGAGCAAGAGTTTCACAAGGAAGTGTACTTACTATACACCCGATATGTTTCAATCCCAGTGGGTGATAACAACTCAGATACAACAGAGAAATTACAAACCGCCATAGAGCAAGTAAACAACTGGACAAAAAAATGGCGCATAAAATTAAATGAAACCAAATCTGTAAATACCGACTTTACAAACAAGAGATCAGTGCACAAACCAGTATATGTAAATAATCAAGAAATACCACATGCAAACACTACCAAATATCTTGGTATGCCATTAGACGCTAAGCTTCGCTGGAAAGTTCATGTAAAGAAGAAAAGAGACGAGTTGGGATTAAAATACAATAAAATGTATTGGTTACTGGGAAGAAACTCTCGTCTTTCAATCCCTGATAAGCTTCTGCTTTATAAGCAAGTGTTGAAGCCTGTCTAGACTTATGGTATACAGCTGTGGGTATGTACCAAGCAGAGCAACATCGATAGTATCCAACGCACCATGGTTTGTCACAAATAGCGACATCCACAAAGATCTGGACATAGAATCCATCAAAAAAGAAATTATAATATTTGGTAGAAGTCATGAACAACGGCAACTTCACTTTGTCAACACAGAGGTAATCCAGGTACTGGATAATATGAATTTAGTTAGAAGGTTCAAAAGAGTAAAGCCTTTTGAGTTAGAGTAAAATCAGCTAAAATAAATCTCTATCTAACGCACAACAAAAGCGCGATCAAATAATAAATAACAAAGCTAAGGAGTACACCGATTGATGGACCGTTAAATTTCAGTAAAATGTAGTAATTTAAGTTAGAATAAAATTGCTTATTAGTCTTCGACTAGATTGGAATTAAAAAAGAAATAATAAAGAAGAGTTGTTTTCAAAAAAAAATAAAAATTTCAAAATATTTGAAAAAATTTAAAGGATCGTATGGCAGCAACTTTTAGCTTAGCTCATTTTTTTGTTGAACAGCTAGCCATTCATTGGTAAACTCAGGTGCATGAGACGGCCCGGAGTCATTCAACAACGTAAAAGTTGGGATATATAAAGCTCGTTTACCACAAATATCATATGTTACCAATAGGATTACTTTCAACTGATTGCATATTTTCAATATTTGAAGGCATTCTAATCAAATTGTCCTCTTTCAAAATCTCCAGAACAGTATCCAGTAACTTCTTCATTAAATGGCTTAAGATGATAAGTAAATATTTTTTCTTGATCTATTGTACCATCACGAATAAGATCATTGAATGGTGGATGATAACGACTAGCACAATTTCATATTACAATTTCATTCTTTCCTAATTTCAAAATTACAACATCATTCTATGAGCCACATGAAGTAGATTTACTTCTCGGAGCGGATATTTTCTTTAAATTACAATCTATTGGGCAACTAAAAATTGGTAAAGATTTGTCTGTTCTTCAGAATACGGTATTAGGTTGGGTAGTAACAGGTGGAACTTCAGTCTCTTTACAGACAATATAAATATAAATATAGTAACACATAAACATATAAATATAGTAATTGCCATCTATAGTTGGCTCCGAATCAAATCAGTTAGATGAATTATTGGAACGGTTCTGGAACATCGAGGAATGCTACACGGATGAACCTTCATTATTTAGCTCCGACTGCGACAACCACTTTCGAGAGAGTTTCAGTCGGGATACAGATGGTACATTTTATTGACTTCCGTTCTCTAAAAGTCCATCATGGTTGGGTGAGTCTCCATTTTTGGCAGAAAAATATTTCTAATGATGGACCAACCTATCAATAATAATCCAGAACTTATAAGAATGAATACAAATCGTTTATGTGAGAGTACGAGACAATGAACCATATGAAATTGGTTAAAAATATCGAACTTTTAAATTATTATTTACTCCATCACTTGGTAGTTAAACCCGATTCAACTACAACTAAGCTAAGAGTCGTTTTTGATGGTTCAGCAAAATCGTCCAGTGGTTATTCACTGAATGATCTATTGACGAACGGGAGTTTAGTGCTTATATTTGTAAAATGTATCGGTGAATTCGTCTCGAGTCAACTGATCCAAGATTCCAATACATTTTTTGGCGGAACAACCCTTCCGATGAGCTTCAAACATTCACGTTAACGACGATAACTTATGGGACTAGATCAGCTTCTTAGCAACTTAGCAACACGTTGCCTTCTTCAACTTGCCCTTGACTTCCAATGTAGCCAGCCAGAAGCAAGCAAAACTATTCAAAATGACTTCTATGTCGACGATTTGCTAAGTGGTTCCGACATGTTGGAAGAAGCAGTCAGTTTAAAATCAGCCATCACATCGATCTTGCAAAGTACTAAATTGCCTTTACGTAAATGATGCTCCAATAGTCTAGAGCTTCTTGCCAATATTCCAGTTGAAGATAGGGAAGGTCATTATCTAATCGATTATAGACAATCATAAAAACGTTAGGTCTCTACTGGCACCCTGTCCAAGATCATTTTCGTACCTATGTCAAGTTCAGTTCTGCGAGTACTTCTAGTCTGATGAAAAGAATCATCATATCACAAGTTGTTAAAATGTTTGATCCTCTTGGATTAGTAGCCCCAATAGTAGTCAGCGGGAAGTTATTATTGCAAAGATTGTGGTCACTCTTAAGTTTAGCTGGGATGAAGGTCTTCCCATGAAATACCACACATATTGGTTTAAATTTCTTAGTGAACTCCCAAAATTGATCAACTTGACTGTCCCGTGTTATTTATTCAACGGTAAGGAGAAATACCCTGGAATTTAGTTGCATGGTTTCGCTGAAGCCAGCGAAAAGGCTTTTAGTGCCGTCATTTACGTAAGATTCTTGGGCCTCGAAGGCTATTGCGTTAATTTAATGTGTTCAATATCTCGAGTTGCTCCATTGAAGAAGGTTAGTTTGCCTCGGCTAGAGTTGTGTGCAGCGCAACTTTTGGCCAAACTCATGCAAAAGGTTTCGGGTGTTATAAATTTCAAGGTTGATGCGTATTACTACTGGACGGACTCGATGATAACTTTGCATTGGATTCGGTCTCCATCATGTAGACTTAAGACATATGTTGTGAACCGTGTCTCCGATATTCAAGCGAGATCCGTTTCTGGTAAATCCAGCCGACTAGATTTCAAGAAGAGTTTTTCCTTATGCTTATGATTTTCAAACTATGGTGGTTCGGACCTAGTTTATTGCATTCGCCAATTGAATCTTGGAGTGATTCACAAGAACTGAACACACAACCATTTGAGAACATCGAAGAACGAAAAACGTTGACGGTTATGGCTGTATCCTGAATCGATAACATTTTAAAAATTCGTTCATTATAATCCAAGATGAAATATCTTACGTCCTCCGTTTCATCAATAATTGTCGATTAAAACATTCAATGATAACCGGGCTTTTGAATATAGAAGAACTACAAAATGGTTTGAATAGAGTAATCCGTTTAGTACAAGCCAACATAGTATCGAGGATTACAGCAACCTGTAGACAAGACAATCTTAATCGCCGATAAACGGAAAACAATTATCGAAGAGGGTGTATAAACAATGTGTGCTTTGCTGTCGAGCAAGACCAAAACTTCTAGAACAATTAGTGGCAGCTTTACCATCAGCAAGGGTCAATCCGGCACCTCCGTTTTATATCATTGGCATTGATTATGCAGGGCTGGTTTACATTCATTATCGTATACGTGTCAAAATTCCGACCAAGACATACCTAGCCATTTTTGTATCTCTTACAACAAAAGATGTCCATTTGGATGAGGCCTTACGACTGCTTCATTTATTGGTACATTTCGTCGCTTCATAGCAACAAGAGGGCTGTGCAAAAGAGTATTCTCAGATAATGGGACTAATTTTGTGGCCGCCAACTCTGAATTACACGGCTTGTATCAGATGCTTCATAATTTAGAACTTCAACGGCAAATCAATTCTTTAAGCATTGAGGACCAAATTATCTGAAAGTTCGGTGGCATATACGAATCTGCTGTTATACCAGCTAAATATCATCTTCGACGGATGATTGGAAACGCTAACCTGACCTACGAAGAATTTAATACTTTAATAAAACAGGTCGAGGCAAAATTAAATTCACGTCCCATTACTAGACCCACTACCCATTACTCACTACCGATAACAACACGGAAATACTAACGCTCATTTTCTCATCGGGCGACCTTTATTCACAATACCGGAATTAAATAAGACAGTTTCTGGGACCATAAATTATGTTAAACAATGGGATTTGGCCAATCATTTATACAAACAATTCTGGTCGAGCTAGTCTACAGAGTATTTACAACAATTACAACATCGGTACTTTGAAAAAATCAAAAATATTCCGAATTGTTCAATCGTAACATTAAATATCATAATTTACCCGCTCTATATTAGGTAATTTTGTTGAATAGCTCGCACTTGTAAAAAATAATAATTTTGATTTTAAGTGGTCAGTCTTTTCTTGCAATCGCTATAAATCAGTCCACTTGCCTAAAATATGGCATATTTTCGCAATAAATAAATGACCTACACATTGTTAGAATAAACCTCTGTTAATTTCGGAACATATCTGGCTATCATCAAAAATCAGTAGCTTGAACCGCAGCTTGAACCAGGAAAAATAATTCCTATTCATTTGAATTCAACGGGACGTCAATCGTTTTGTCCTCATTATCAGTGTATTTAATTTTCTCTGGAAAAACAATCAATTACGTTTACTAGAAAATTATTCGTATGCGCGATAACCGGTAAGCAAACGTTTTGCACGGACAACATAGAATATAATACTTACTGGATAATACAAAATTTCACAGTGCTTTATTCACTGTTTGGCAATTAATTACATAGAAGATTTGTTTGTTGTTGAATGTTTACAAAATGATTTTGTTTCTCAAATTTAGAGCCGCCTATCAGCATATGTAGGAACTATTTTTGGGGTATTGCTAAAAAACTATGGTTTACGTCATTTCATATATGTATAAAATATGGGCTCACTGCGAGGAATTAATCTCCAATTGTAATAATTTCAAAAATTTTGAGAGAAAAATCATTGAGATGTATACCAAGGTCACAATTAAATTGTTTATCCGCGCCTGGGTAATACAGGTATTATGTAGAAACAAAATTACGAAAACCTGCATTTATTTCAGTTTTATTTAATTTTAGGTGGAACCGCTAACATTCGGCATTCGGATAAATCGGACATCAAGCCAGCAAATATTTATTGGTTTTGTGTTATTTGATATCCGTATGTTGGTAACTGGATTGGTGTTGTTATTCCTTCTTCACGACTACAAAAATATGTAACAAAGAAATGAAAATAAGAAAAACCTTGAACTAAAAATAGAGATTCAGATTTACAAAGGGATAATTCATGTTATTATTCAGAAAGTGGGTGGAGTACTACATGACCAGTTAACATGTACATTTTCGTGCCACAGCATAATAATGACTGGTCAAAGGGTATATGAACTAAGACAGATAACATTTTAGATAAAGATTGACTACCCCATTGGGAATTTCTTTGTGACTAAGAGTTAAATATGTACCAATATACGTTAAAATTGATATTTTTGGAAATGCCAAAAGTATCGAAACAACAGAAGTACTGACATTTCAATGATAAATATATTTTGTATAAATTTAGTAAAATCCAACAATTTCACATTCTAGTTTTCATTAATCGAATGACAAAAATTGAACCATTTTTCATAAAAAGATCTAATATTCAATATGTCCTTCGTCACTTATCTTTTGGTGGAAGAATTCAATTTTTTGCGCTTTTCAAGAAAAAATATTCCATTGATGATGATGAGGAAAGACAATAATCTGGCTGTATATGGATGTGAGAGAAGGAATTGGATTTGTGACAACATCTGTGACTATAGTTAGTTTTTTTTGTTTTGTGTTGTTTTGTATTAAAAAATACCAGTACGCTTACCATTTTTCTTCTAAAAATAATATTTGGGATCTTTTATAATAATATTTTACTAACCATGTTTATTATTTCGGGACCAAAATTGATAAAAATTCTGAATTCAATTTGATGAAATTGTTCAGTTTGGTGACATGAAATCAAGTGTATTCGGTGGTAATAATAATAAAGTTATGCAAAAATTCCGATTACGTATCTGGTTCGAGCATTCGTTTTCGAACCGCTGGACTTTCAAATGTGATGTGTGTTCCTGGGATGATTTTGATGTATGTGGACTAGTGTTGTTATGCAGCAATATCACCATCCGCCTTCCTTGAAGCGCGCAGTAAATGCTGTCTTTCCAATCATACCAGACAAACAATAACACTTTCTTGGCATGAATATTCATTTTTGCAACTGATGTTTATGGCTGACCTGGATCAACCTATGGTTTTCTCCGTTTAGGACTACCATACAAAATCCACTTTTCATTACAAGTAATGATTTTGTGCAAAACATTCTTTCTTTTGTACCGAGAAAGCAAATCCATGCAGTTGACAACTCTTCGGTTTTTGTGTTTTTCAGTCAGTTTAAGAGGAACCGATTTTCCTTCCTTCTATATTTTCCTCATTGCATGCAAATGTTACTTATCTACATCCATCTCTTAAAATTGATACACACGAAACGACAGCTTGTAAATAACTGAAACTTATGTCATAAAAACAGCAATGATTAAGCTACATACTATGTCCAAAAGGGCGGGTGATTTGGATGCGTCCAAGTATATTTTAATGCAACCTGGTTGCGAGCCGAGTTTCTACTTACACATCTAATATTTGTAGTTGCTCGTATCATTTTAATAGAGAATGAACGCCGTTTTGTTCAAGGAGTCTTGCATATGTAACCTTTTGCTTAGAACCACTGTTATATCTTCAGTGCCTTTCAAACTGCAAACTGGTTTTGGTTTTGGCAATTTGCGAATATAGACTAATCAACTTTATAGCTCTTTTGCTGCTTCCCATCAGATGCAGTTTGCGGGATGTGCCTACTTGCAATTAACACAATTTGCAGCAATATCTTTACGGACCAGGTCGACACGAGTGAGATCTTTTTCGGCACATCTAATACATCTAGCCTCTCTGTGGCAATATTTTTCCGTATGATTATAACAAAGCGGTACCCCTGAAATAAAAATTATCCCTGATTAGCTCGTATAAGACTTGGTAGAAAATTAAAGCCCATGAAGAGAAAACAATCCTTAACAACTTGTGCAACAAATTTATAAACTACTGATAAAGGAAATTAAAAATGAGTCAGTGGCTGGCTTCTTAAGTAGCCTGACAGGTAAACCTAGCACGGAATATTCCCTATGGAAAACCACCACAGGTTCTAGAAGGCCTAAAATGCAAGTGTCACCCATAAAAAGGGTTGATGGAACCTGGGCTAGCAGCGATGAGCAAAAACCTGATCTGTTTGCCGCACACCAAGAAAATAACTTTAAACCACCAATTGACCAGGCGGATAATGAATATTTAACACAAGGACGAAGTATCTGTGCCGCCAACTACTCTGAAACGAATCAAACATTAAGTAAAAAATCTCAGATATAAAAAATCTCCCTGCGACTCACAAGAACAAAGCATTTAGAACTATTGGTTCCTTGGGTCGGTCAAATCAAAAGACTGACAGAGTTGGGATGAACCGATAGGTTTTATTCCATAAGAATACACTACCAATTAAGCAATAAAACCATTACTAGATTATCACTGATATTTGTTGTAATATTATGCAGAAAAAAGGTTTTGTAAAAAAAATCTTTTGTTGATTTGAACCCCTTGTTTAGATTAGATGTTTCCTTCCTTAGTAATTTTTATAATATTTTCTATATGCTGCTTCTTTTGCTTGGAATCCTCAATTATTAAAGCTGTTGTGCAGGTTGGATAAAGACTTCTAGCCGTAACTCTAGATCTCATCAGTAAGCTTTGTAGCCAAAGCTCTATAGGTTCTAGAGTCTGCGATATTAATTTTCTAGTCGACTATCGTAACCGAGTTCATAGTCAATGTTTAGTAGAATTATTTGATATTTCATCGACATTAATTGGTGGAGGTAGTTTCTCTTTTAGTTAAGCTGGTAGTTGTAAGGACATTCTTAAAATCAGTGGAAATTTCCACATTCGGAATATAATTTGCTTTAAAATTCTTTTAATTATTTGAATTTTTCGCCGGCTTACGACAACAAAAGTTTTATTTATTTATTATTTTTTTTAACATTGCACATTCAATTTTGCCAATTTGTACATTGTTTTTTTGGTCCTTCGAGCCGGATCAGCGAGACGTGGCGAATGTAACCTAGAAATACGGGATTATCGAAAAAAGCAGTTATTGAAGTTCCAGCAATTTACCAACCAAAAGGGGAAACCATCCATCCAAAATCCAGGTAACCGTTTTTATTTATTTTTTTTCGTTTTCCCCGAATTTCATTAAATTTATCGTGTGTTTTGCCCCGGTGCGCTTGTAAAACGTAAGGCCGTGATTATAGGTCTGTTAACCAAAATAGCTAACGAATTGTATAATCAGTTTATCGCCACCGAAGATAAACTGTTCCAATTAGATTTCGAAGTAGTTTCCGGAATGGAGGATCTTGATGACCAATACTTCCCACTGATTACGAAAATCCAATCATTAATTCGCCAATTCAGTCTTCAACCAATTACCAAATTGGATATAGTATGGATCACTCTGTGCTTACTAAATTCAAATCAGATTTTAAACTACCAAGACTAACGCTTCCTACTTTCGACGGTAATTATAAGAATTGGCAATCCTTTTATGATATTTTCATTTTGACCGTTCTCGAGAACATATCACTGTCCTCCGCTCAGAAATTTCAGCATACTTGTCCGTATGTCGCTTTCACGTAGATGACGCAAATTATGTCGAAGCATTGAAACGTCTTATCAAGAAATATGACAAAAAGAAACAAATTGTCGAAACCTATATTCGGGATTTTTTATCGCTACCCAGAATGAAAATGTTCGATAATTTAGATGAAATTATTCGTGGATTGAAATAGCTTGGTCCCAAAGCGATTGAACGTGATGCTTGGATCATTTATTTGGCTACAGAGAAACTCGATGAAGAATCTAAACGGATATGGAAATATGAGAAGTCAGAAACCGAGTTTCCTACGACTGATGAACTGTTGACATTCTTATCCAAAAGAATTGATGCATTAGGAGAATCTGGTGCGAAACGAAGGCACAATCCGCCGAGCCTACCTACCACATCCAAATCATTCCACATAAAACCTTAACCCCGATGTCCGATATGCGTTAATGAGAACCACAAGTTGTTCATTTGCTCTAAATTCTGCAACCAAAATGTTACCGAACGACGAGAACTAATCATAAGACTAAATCGTTGTTTTAACTGTTTAAGCGATGACAATATCGTGAACTGTAAAAATAGTGAACGCTGCTGTAAGTGTAATAAGAAACATAATTCCGTAGTACACGTTCCTCAAAATAATTCACCCCAGAGTTCCGGACCGTCATGCATGATATCACAATTCGCCTACTCCGAATCAACCACACAACATGGAACAGATCGTTCGATACTGAATATTTCCGTTGAACGAATGATAGCCATCCTCCCTACAGCCGAAATTGAGATTGAAGATGGTTGCGGGAATTTGACGAAATTTCGAGCCTTACTCGACTCAGGGTCAACACATTCATTTGCCACAGAAATATGTATCAACCATTTAAGGATTCTAAATTTTGATCTCTAAATGGTTGATACACATTGGTTTGGCTAATATTTCACTAGAGATATTGAATAATTCTAATGCTGGATTGTCAAAAGGAGAATCAAATTTGAAAATTCGTTCTTGTGTAGAACATGACTATGTTATAAGTACAAGAGCTTATATCCTTCCTACTATTTGCTCTAAATTGCTAATGGAATTTATTGATGATGGTAAGTCATACTTCAATTCTCTTAAACCCTTAGCTGATCCCAACTTTAACACGCCGTCCCATATCGATATTTTACTTGGTTGCGAACATCTATTCCACGCATTGACTGACGGTAAAGTAGCACATATGGGAAGCTTTAAATTGGCTGATCCAACCACCCTTACCAATGATCACTTAAATTCATTACACGTTCAGTTAAAGAACGACTCGTTAGAATAGTCTAATATAGAGAACTTGCTCCATAGGTTTTGGGAAACTGAGGAAATAACTACCAAGCCAAACATGAATGATGAGGAAATGAAGTTCGTGAATTTGTTCAACGAAAATGTAATATATACAGATAACCGTATATGAATCGCGCTGCCATTCCTCTAACGCCCACCAAACCTTGGCGATAGCTTTCCGCAAGCACTCCGAAGGTTTTATTTGCTTGAAAAAAGATTGATAGCAGATCCGTTGCTCAGAGAATCCTATACTCATTTTATGAATGAATACCTAACTTTAGAGCATATGGAAATTATTCCTGACCGAGAAATCGTGAGACCTTCCAACCAATCATTTTATCTTCCACACCACCCAGTTTTCAAAACGTCCAGTAGCACTACCAAGGTCCGGGTAGTGTGCGATGTGTCCGCCAAGTCCACGTCCGGAAAATCATTGAACAACAATCTTGTAGTAGGCCCTACTATTCAGAAAATCTAATTGATATCCTAATTCGATTCCGCAAGTATAGATTTGTTCCGGCTGACATAGAAAAGATATTCCGCCAAATCCGGAAGATGTTCCGCCAAATCAGAACTTACGCCTGACTACAGTCACTTATGGTACTAGTCCCGCACCGTTCCATGGCAACAAAGTCACTCCATTATCTTGCAGATAGACTTGCTAGGGAATATCCTATTGGCTCCGAAATCCTAAAACGGGACTTCTATATGCTTGACCTGATGTCAGGTGCAGAAACGAAGGAAGCAGCCTTACAGCTGCAACAGCAAATCATATGTTTGCTCAATCAAGGAGGGTTTAACCTACGTAAGTGGTCCGAAAACGACCCCGCCTTATTAGATAACATTCCAGTTGAAAACAGAGAACTATCCTCTTGGGAAATAACCGATGATTCCAAATCAATATCTGTTTTAGGCATAAAATATGACCCGATCCAAGATAATTTTTTCTTTCGACTATCTTTACCCACAATCAAATTCTCAAAGCGGTCATTTTTATCCGAGTCTTCCCGAATTTTTAACCCTTTAGGCGTATTGTCACCGGTAACTATTCGTTTAAAATTATGCTCCAGCTTTGGGTAAAGGGCATTAGGCTGGGATGATGAGCTCCCTCGAGATATTGCTGAGGAATGGTGTCTCATTCGTAATCAACTTAACTATTTAACCAATTTGTACTCGATTCCACGTTTAGAACTAAATATTGCGACCCTTCTAGTTCGGCTTATAGAATTAGTCCAAAAATCGTTATGCCAGTCAAATCACCCCAAAATTTACCTGTATACAGATACAACCATCACGCTAGATTGGTTATCTAAACCACCAAATGCATGGAAAACATATGCATATAGCAAACCGCACGTTCAAGATTCTTACCTGTACAAATCGTAGCCAGTGGCGTCATGTGTCGTCAAAAGAGAATCAAGCGGATTGCGCCGCGAGGGGCGTTTTGCCGAAACATTTTGTCAACACAAGTTGGTTGGTTTAATGGTCCCGAATTCTTGCTTGATCTCACCAGAACTTCAATTACCTTCAGCCGAAACTTAAAAACTCAATTGCCAGCTTGCAGAAACACAGATACCTGGATCTGTCGCTGAGGAATTAATGGAAAAGGGAGCAATATACCGAAAATTGACACGGATAATAGCATATCTGCTAAGATTCCGCAGAAACTTGAAATTGGAACCTCATCGGCGCTTGTTAAACTCATTGAGAGTGCCTGAGATCCAGGAGGCGGAGTTTGTAATATTTCGAGATAACATCATCGCCCAAAAATTTTTAATTCCTCGAGCCAGAAATCTAATAAAACGCGTAATTCATCAATGCGTCATTTGCAAGCGACATCGAGTTGTGGCTCAACAACAGCTTAGGGGTCAATTGCCACCTTGCCGAGTAACCCCCACCGCTAGAGCATTCTTACAAACTGGCAGCACATCGCTCTCGAGGAAGTAAAATCTACTAGTCCTACATAGTCATCTTTGTCTGTATGGCAACAAAGGCCACAACCCTAGATTTAGTCACGGATATGAGCACCGACAGTTTTCTAGCAGCCTTAAAGCGATTTTGCGCCATTCGAGGAATCCCTACCGATATATATTGTGACAATAGCACAAACTTAGTGGGGGCTAAACGGGAACTAGCTGGATTTTACGCGGGGTACCTAAACCAAGCCGCAAAAGCAAATGTTATCAGTTGGTGTACAAACGAAAAAATACAATGGCATTTTATTCTTCCTGCGGCTCCTACATTCGGTGGGTTATGGGAAGCCACCGTATTGGCAGCAAAATTTCATCTATACGCGTTGTGATTAGAGAGACCGTACTCACCTACGAAGAGTACGTCACCCTTATCAAACAAATAGAGGCCCTACTTAATTCTCGGCCTCTACAGGACCTTCATGATGGCAACTACAATCCTCTGACACCCGGTCACTTTTTAATTGGCCAATCAATAATCCATATTCCAGAACCCGACCTTACAACAATAAAGCTTAATCGGTTAAGTAGATGGCAATTGATACAGTCTCTGTTACAAGAATTTTGGAACCGATTGTCATTTGAATACCTAACGTCCTTGATTAAATTCCATAAATGCCACACACCGAATATCATCAGATAAAACCAGGAAATTTAGCGCTTCTGCGAGACCAACACCTACCCCCATCGAAATGGCCACTCATGAATCTACGACGTACACCCTAGGAAGGATAACCTAATTTGGGTTATTACAGTCAAACTTCCAAATGGCGAGCTCCTGAAAAGACCGATAACAAAATCACTCTTCTCCCAAGTTTTGACACTAACGAGTCAACCTCGGTTCAACCGACACTAACCACTTACGACAACAATACAAATTCGATGAGTCCAGTCATACTTACCTTGTCATTCACTTTGGTTACCTATAAAAATTACAACGAATTAGCACCCAATTGAAGTTTATCCTAAATTAATCCTAAACCTTGTTGGTTTACAAAAACAAATGAGAGTGTGTTGGTGTAAAGCAGTCATTTAGGCGCACGCATTCCGCAATAAATATTAGTATTAAAATAATTATACTTATTTATTTATTTATTTATTTAAGAGTTTTAATATAAAAACATTATCATTTAAGTATAATAAGAGATATTTATGAAAGTCGAAAATAAAAAACTTAACAATATAACAACTATCAGATTTTATTAGACTCATATGTGCACTCTACTTATGCCAACCCGATTAAAATTCTAATGGCGCTCGCACATACGAGTCCACCAAAATATTATAGTGGTAAGTTTGCCGATCGGTGAAAATTTTGAAATATTAATTTTCGTAGACTCAAAATTTCTAAGAAATTCCGTTCTTCACAAGAATGTCATTTTAGGTATGCGAGCTCCATTAGAATTTTAATCGGCTTGGCATACGTAGAGTGCACATATGGGTCTAATAGAATCGTATAGTTGTTTTATTGTTAAGTTTTTTATTTTCGACTTTCATAAATATCTCTTATTATACGTAAATGATAATGTTTTTATATTAAAACTCTTAATTAATTAAATAAATAAATATGTATATAATTATTTTATATTTCTATTATATTTGTTGCGTTCTGACTTCGCCTAAATGACTGCTTTAAACAAACACACTCTCATTTATTTTTGTTTTTGTTGGTTTAGGATTAATTTAGGATAAACTTCAATTGGGTCCACAGCATCGTATTAATGGCAGTGTGTGATGCGCAATATAGTTTCATATTCGTAGAAATCGGAGCATCAGGGAGAAATAATGATAGCGGAATATTTAGTCCAAGTGAGTTTGGAAAACGAATAATAAGTAAATGTCCTTCGTTACGCATTTCAACTGATACTGTCAGCCGGGTAAGGCTCCACAATAATGGCACCATTTTGTTTCATTGGTGATGAAGCGTTTCCATTGCTTAAAAATATTATACGGCCGTACCCAGGACGAAGCACAGCTGTATATTAAATAAATTAAGTAAAAATTATATTTAATTATCGGTTATCGTGTGCGAGGAGCTCAACATTCAGAATTAATCGAAAACCAATTATAGCGCAAGTAGACCAATTGTAGTAAATATTATAAAATCTGCAGTATGCTTGCATAATTGGTTAAGAATGCAGTCGGAGAAACGTGGCTCCTTCGAATATTTTCCCAAAGAGTTTGTTGATCATTATACTCAAATGAGTGCTTGGTGAATCGAGATCAGATAACAACGTCAAGGGGTTGCTGAATATTGGACGTAAGGGATCTAATAATTCAGCCGGCAATGCAGTTTGCATCAGAAAAAGTTTTACTACGTACTTCACAATATGTAATGTCCAACAAATATTTATGGAATCGTAAAATATATAAATAAATGTTATGTTTTTAAATTTGGGTTTTATTCGTCACCACTTCCGCAATTAATTATTCAGTAAAAAAGAAGTGTATACTCAAACATCAAGACTCAAGAAATGGGCTTTAATTCTTTGATATAAACTCACCACAAAAAAGCTTGCATTTATTTGTTTTCGTATGTTTGATCGACATAAAATTTTGTGATATTCATTAGAGCAATTTTAAGCTCTAATATAAATATTTCGGATCGACTGACCTAGATTCATCAGCTAATGAAGTAAAAAAAGGTTCCATATTTTGGCATCGGCACGCACGGTGGCTTCTGACTGCTACTTGCGATGAGATGGTTATGCCCCTTCAAAGTGTCGAGAAGCTCATTTAAATTATATTTGAATCTGCGTCCTTGGTTCTTTTCCGTTACAACGAAGAGCTCGTAGATGAAGAGGGGGCTGCTGTAGCGAAGGTATAATTATCGTCGCAATCATTTTGAACTAGACTCTCCGCTGTTGAGTTGAGTAATTCTTGGTATGTGTTCGACGTATTCTGGTCAAACAATTCGCTGACAACAGAGTTGCTGGATGTATTTTCATCGAAGTTCGACACCGTAGGTCTATTGATAAAATTTGATATAAAATATGTATAAAAACATTTGTAAAATAAACAAAAAATATTAAGTCTTACGTGTCATCAATCAAAAATGATTTTAAAAAAACCATTTCCGTAATTATAAATTTATTTCTTTTAGAAATGGGCTTTAGTGCTCCTCCACTACTCACTTCCTTGGGGTTTAGAGCCTCTCGGTATTTGTTTTTAAGACTTCTTCATTTAGCCTCAACCTTCTTACCTAGAAACAAATTATAGGAATTAAATTATTTATAATAAAACCACATTTCTGTCAAAAAACACATTTCCGTCAAAATTGTTAAGAACCTCACATTAATTTATAAACTATATATGTACATATATTTAAACTATAAGCTGCTGAAAAAACCAGCTGCTGGCGCCAAACGCTCCCATGCCATTTTTCTCGCCGAATTATTTTTATACCTCGGATGGTTTAAATCATAAAGAATTGGCTGCTGCTTGACCAGTTCAATTATCTTGGAATCTATAGAAAGTTGGAGATAGACCAACTTAATGAAAAAAATACCGAAGAAAAAATGCCATTTTCGACAAATTCTATTCCTATCCTATCCTACAACAATAAAATTATCTATTCCTCATAACACTCGTGATATATCCTTAATTTGAGTTTGGTTGATCAGGTTAAATTTCTTAATGTTTTATACGATATGTGGGGAAAATGTTTTATCTGTACAAAACGGCTCTACAAAATCATATCACAATGATATCAATTTGAGCGGAGACAGTAAGCTGCTGAAAGTAGACTGTTTTCACCTCATAATTGCATTCTCCTAGCCGTTTTGTTACTTTGATTATCTAGAAAATTAAACTTGAAGTGGATTAGTTTTAAACTTGATGTCAAGAGTTACAGAATACATGTTATACTCGTGCAATATCAACAAATTTTATCCGTATTTACATTTCCATTTGATCTACTCGCGGCGTCTAATTTTGAAAACCATCGCCGCTAAATTTCTCGAGATTACCGTAATGATCTTTATTATATGATGATCTAAATATTTTTGTTGAGAGAAAAAAAAGAATTGTAGTTGAGAGAAAGCTTTAGATGACCTGGGCCCTATATTCTTGAAATCGGTGGAAATTTCCAAATTCGGAATATAATTTGCGCTTTAAAATTCTTTTAATTATTCGAATTTTTCGCTGGCTATTTTAACATTTTTTCAAATTTGTATGCAATTGTTTTCCATTAGATATTTCCCTACTAAGGAATTCCGCATCGATTTACCCAGTAGGAATTTTTCCCTTACTAATAATTAAAAGAATTTTAAAGCAAATTGTATTCCGAATGTAGAAATTTCCACAGATTTCAAGAATAGGGCCCCTGGACAGAATAAAGCACATGTATGTGAAGTTATCCCACGATTCTAAACCAGAAAACAAAAAATATCCATCAGGCAACACTAATCAATAAAAACCCTATTTTCTCTTGTGTGAAGTTAGCCCAGCCCAGAATTTATTCAAAATCACGTTAAATTAAGAGAATTGTATATCAATAGAACATGTACGAACTAAAACTACATTTGAAACGATAAAGGTAATTGGCACGTTAAAAGAATAAATATGTCGGATTAAGGCTAAGTGGTTTTGTGATCGTCACAAACTTTGCGAAATTGGGTCCTGGGCCAGATATACAAATACAACACGTATTTGGCTAACCTCACCAATTACGTTTTATTTTGAATCAGTATTGTCTGATAGTTTTTTTTATTTGCCGGGATAGAATCGTGGGATAACTTCACACGTAGAAAGCACAATATATCGCGATTCAGTTTCGATAAATTGATATACAGGGTGTCCGCCGGGAAGGTATACTACTTAGTCTTGCCGCCATTTAGGCGAATATTAGTATTGACAGTTCATACTTGACAGTCGTGAAGTAGACACGTGGCAAATTTATTATGGAAAAATATTCGATAAACCATCGTGTCAATAGGATGCTACAGCTCGCCCATGACAACCCCGATTTTCATGAAAAAATCATAATGAGTGACGAGGCACATTTTCATTTAAATGGATATGTGAATAAACAGAATAGTCGGTTCTGGGCAATGGGAAACCCTCACATTATTCATCAGTCACCTTTACATCCATTAAAAGTGACAGTCTGGTGTGCAATTTGGTCAGGAGGAATCATTGGACCTTACTTCTTTGAAAATGAAAACGGCGTAACGATAACTGTAAATGGGGAGCGATATCGTGATTTTTAACGTCACAACTGCATTCTTTGAGCTTGATTAACATGTGGTATCAACAAGACGGTGCCACATCGCATACAGCCAGGATAACAATGGAATTACTGCGAGAATTCTTTCCACAACCAGTTATTTCAAAAAATGGTGATGTTGATTGGCCTCCACGGTCGCCTGATTTGACTGCTCCGGACTTCTTTTTGTGGGGATATCTAAAAAGCAAGGCTTATGCAAACAAACCAGGAATGCTTAAGCAACTCAAACAAAATATTCGTGATGAAATTAATAAAATACCGCGTGAAATGTGTGAGAATGTAATGAAAAATGTGCTCAAAAGGGTACGCATTTGTGAGGCTAACAGAGGTGGACATTTATCTGATATTGTATTCCATACACAATTGCCGACATTAAATAAAACATTTATCAATATAAGATCCATTCTCTTTTATTTAATCAAAAATCATAAACAAACAAAGTAGTATACCTTCCCGGCGGACACCCGTTACTTATGATCGATATTGAAATGCAACTTAGTTGGGATGCCCTTCGAATTTAAGAGTTAGATAAAAATTAGCATATCATTCTTTGTTTACTAAAAATGGAAAATAATAATAAATAAAAATAAATTGATAAATTCTTTATTTATACTTTTAAGCTTAAATTATTTTGCTAATTTTTATTCAATTTGGAATAAAATGAAGAATTTAATTAAAATCTATTAATTTAGCTAATATGTAAAATATTTTAGGTTTAAATCTATATTTATCATTAAAAGGACAAGTTTAAATAAAATGATAAACATTAAACAAAATAAGAATAAAAACAATTTAATAAGCGAGAATATTGTTTAGGTTTACGAATAGAATGAATTTTATGTTCGAAATCTAATAAAATTTATTCAAAATAATTTTATACTTGGGCTAAAACTAATTTTTATTCTTTCATTTTTAGCCGTGTTGGCTCACACCAGAATTCATTGAGGCAGCAGATGGTGTTCCACCTGGGGTAAAAATTGTTTTTTGTAGGGAACCCATTGCTTCGGGTTGCTGTTATATAGACCTTCTAGATGTAAATAACTTTTATATTCGATTTCCGCCTAAATCTGTTATTTCATCAAGTACTGCGCCAATTCGCCAATCCCGATCTCCTAATGTATTATCATGTGACTATTAAGAAAAGTACGATTTATGATTTCACTCGTATTGGCGTCTTGGAATTGCTACAATTTTTATTATTATCCTCTCGGTGGCTGTACACATAAATTTTTGTTATTTTTAATCGAATTTTCTAAACAGAAACAAAAAATTTGTCACAAAAAAAGGAAAATTTATATTTGCTCACAAAACAGTAAATTGAATTTCAGTTTTTTATTTCGTTATTTCCGAATATATGCTGCCATCCGAATACACAAAAAATACAGAAAGCTTACCAGAACGCAAAAAAAATATAAATTTACATATAAAATTTTCTATTGGACGATTTTCTGTTTTACAATTTTTTATTTTGGTTTTCTACAATAAAATTTATACATAAAAATAAACGAATATATTCAACAAAATGAAATGAATACTATACGGGAAATTTTTATTTTCTTTCTATGTACAACAAAAACATCGACCATATATAGAAAGGAAAACAAACAAAACAAAAAAGTTTTATTTTTTTTAATATCACAAAAGTATTTTTCGTTTGCTGATAAACTTTTTACATTTTCATGTGTACACTCTGTACAAACGAATGTAAAAACGTTAAGCTTTTTTGTTTGGTTTGTGCTTTCACTGCGCAAGCGCGTTTTCCGAGTGAAATAAGAAAAATTAAATTGTTTAATATTTTTTTGCTTTTTCCATTTCACAAATAAATACAAAAAAAAATTAAATTAAATTTTCATGATTTTTTATTATAAATAAATATTTTTGCTGGTTTTATTGTTGAATGAATATTAAAATGTAGAAAAATAAGCTTTTTTATATTTATTTTGATAACAGAGATAAAAGAATTTATACATACACAAACCTAATGAAAAACTATAGAATATAATGAGCGAGTGACCTTTGATCCAACAGAATATATAGTTGGATACTTGCGGATAGTATAATACGGTTTCTTTAATCTGTTTTATATCGATTTAATATTGATTAAGGAATTTTTTGTGTTCTGTTGGTATATACGATATCGACTACTGCTTCTGCTAATAGAATATACAAGTTATTATCGTCTATATAATAGTATTTTGGATTATGTTATCAACAATACCGTAGATTTTGCAGTTTTTTTGTCTTTAAATACTTTAGTAATGGACAAAATGAAAATGAATTGATAAGAATACAATTTTCTTGTGACAGTCTTGTCTATATAATTAAACAAATGGCATGCATCTTATAACATTGTCGACTTTTATTTATATCATGGTTTTCTAAATTTTCACACATGAATGCAGTCCTATAATTCCGACTTGAACAAAATACTGTATAAATGCATGATAAAAAAAGAGTAATGACTATAGTGAAGTTTCTGACAAACTAAAAATGACAAGAAACTTTACAACAGCTCAAAAAGTGTAAATCTATTTAAAAGAAAGCGTGTTATGCAAAACGAAATAAATTGTGAAAAACATAAGTTCACAATGGCAAGCTAATTTAGCCATAACCATGAGCCATAACTATTCTTTGTGTTTATAGAAACCAACATATTTATGCGGTGGATTAGTTATAGATTTTTTTAATTTTAATATTTAGCTATAGTAGAAAGTGTAGTGGCGCTTCGAACGTCAATGACAAGGCATCGTAGAAATGTCTAATTAAAACAAATGCTATCGTGTAGTACTGACCCTAATGCATCTTTCGTAAAAGCAAACATAATTATGGGACTCATCGAAACATAAATTGTATATGTGGGAATTACAAAAAATCAAAAATTCGAACACGTGAATTCATTATCGGTGGAAAATTCAAATGCTGAAAAAATCACGGCCGCATAGTCAACAATTCGAATTCATCATTCAACCGTTTGAATTCATTGTTGATGGTAAATTCAAATGCTGACGAAATCACGGCCGCATATTTAACAATTCGGTGATAAATTCAAATCACGGCCACATATTCAATCATTCGAATTCATCATCCAACCACGTGAATTCATTATCGGTATGATAAATTCAAATGCTGACGAGATCACGGCCGCATGTTCAACCATTCGAATTCATCATTCAACCGTTTGAATTCATTGTTGATGGAAAATTCAAATGCTGACGAAATCACGGCTGCATATTCAACCATTCAGTGGTAAATTCAAATTAGGACGAAATAACGGCCGCACATTCACTCATTCAAATTTATCATCCAACCACGTGAATTCATTATCGGTATGGTAAATTCAAATGCTGACTAGATCACGGCCGTATATTCAACCATTCGAATTCATCA
The DNA here is from genome assembly GCA_963691935.1 of Nephrotoma guestfalica. NCBI lineage: Eukaryota > Metazoa > Arthropoda > Insecta > Diptera > Tipulidae > Nephrotoma > Nephrotoma guestfalica. The sequence continues at coordinate 215,793,721 of OY829913.1, read as the reverse complement.
TTTATCCATTTGAATTCATTATCACTGGTAAATTCAAATGCTGACGAAATCATGGCCGCATATTCAACCATTCAGTGGTAAATTCAAATGTGGACGAAATCACGGCCGCATACTCAACAAACTCAACAATTCGGTGGTAAATTCAAATGCTGACGCAATGACGGCCGCATATTCATCCATTCGGATTCATCATCCAACCGTTTGTATTCATTATTGGTGGTTAATCCAAATGCTGACGAAATCACTGCCACTATTCAACCATTAGAATTCATCATCCAACCGTTTGAATTCATTGTTAATGGTAAATTCAAATGCTGACGAAGGCCGCATATTCAACAATTTGGTGGTAAATTCAAATGCTGACGAAATCACGGCCGCATATTCAACCACTCGAATTCATTATCCAGCCTCGTGAATTCATTATCGGTGGTAAATTCAAATGCTGACGAAATCACCAACCGTTATCATCCAACCGGTTGAATCCATAGTTGACGGTAAATTCAAATGCTGACGAAATCACGGCCGCATATTCAATCATTCGAATTCATCATCCAATCACGTGAATTCATTATCGGTATGATAAATTCAAATGCTGAAGAAATCACGGCTGCATATTCAACCATTCAGTGGTAAATTCAAATGCTGACGAAATCACCAACCGTTATCATCCAACCGGTTGAATCCATTGTTGACGGTAAATTCAAATGCTGACGAAATCAAGCCGCATATTCAATCATTCGAATTCATCATCCAATCATGTGAATTCATTATCGGTATGATAAATTCAAATGCTGAAGAAATCACGGCAGCATATTCAGCCATTCAGTGGTAAATTCAAATGCTGACGAAATCACTGCCGCTATTCAACCATTCGTATTCATCATCCAACCTCGCGTGAATTCATTATCGGTGGTAAATTCAAATGCTGACGAAATCACGAACCGTTATCATCCAACCGGTTGAATCCATTGTTGATGGTAAATTCAATTGAAGACGAAATCACAGCCGCATATTCAATAATTCGGTCGAATCATTCGAATTCAACATTCAACCACGTGAATTCATTATCGGTGGTAAATCCAAATGCGGACGAAATCACGGCCGCTATTCAACCATTCGAATTCATTATCCAACCTCGTGAATTCAGTATAGGTGGTAAATTCAAATGCTGACGAAATCATGGCCACATATTCAACCATTCGAATTCATCATCCCAGCCGGTTGAATTCATTATTGATAGACATCTCTATGATATCTTGTCAATGGCCTTCGAATATAGAACATTTATGATTCGACGGGTCGCATAATTATATTGGCATCTTTGGAAGATGCAATAGGGTCAGTACTTCACGATCGCATACTTCGAATTAATAAGACATCTCTACGATGCCTTATCAATGGCCTATGAATGGTTGCATTTTTCGATTTTTTTTATGTTTCCAACATAGAACATGTATGGTTGGGTGGGTCACATGATTATGTTGGCTTATACAAAAAAATGCAATAGAGTATTGCTCTAAACCTGAACCGACCAAATTAACCCACCTCAATGTAACCTGTACGATAATTTGTTGCGTATTTATTACACTTTATTACAACAAATCCAGATTTTATTACAGTTACCGTTTTCGAGGAACGATGATGTAGCTATATGATACCGGGATGGTTCTTGGACCAGAATTTTTTACAAATTAATTACATATAATAAGTTAGTTCAATACCACCCCTAATAACTTGCCTAAGGGTAAATTTCACCCCAAAACGATTATTAATTTCAAAAACGACAACTCAACCAACTTTAATAATTTTTTAACACCAGACTGCCACCAGATTTTGGCAAAAATGTTGCTCTAGAAGTCTTGTCGAAATTAGATCAACCTTATCCAGGTGTGTAATAGATTATTTTTGAGTCATGTTAGATGGAATTTAGCTCCGAACGGTAAAGGCTTCAAATTTTTAATTTATTGGTCGATTTTACAAATTTTAATAATTTATTACACCAGACCGGCACCAGATATTGAGTCAAATATTACTCCTTGGACATTATGGTGGGCAGGTCAACCTTATAAAAATGACTTATTACACAAGTGAATAAAGTTGACCTGCTCTTCACAAAGTCCACAAAATAACATTTGACCCCATATCTAGTAGCGGTCTGGTGTAATAAATTATTAAATGTAGTAACATCGACCTTTAAATTACCTATTTGATGGCCTTTTCAGTTTGGAGCCGATTCCGCTTATTCGCAGACACAAAAATATTTTACTACATACCTGGATAAGGTTGACTTGGCCTACACCAGCCCAGTGTAATAAATTATTAAATTTCGCAAAATCGACCTTTACATTAAAAATTTGAAACCTTTACCGTTGCCTTTACAGTTTGGAGCCGACTCCGCTTATTATGACAAAAAATAATTTATTACACATCTGGATACGGTTGAGCTACTCACCTACTATTTCCCCAAAATCTGGTGGCAATTTAGTGCTAAAAAATGATTAAAGTTGGTTAAATTGACGATTTTGAAATAAATAATCGTTTTGAGGTGAGATTTACCCTGAGGCAAGTAATAGGGGTGGTATTGAACTAACTTATTAAATGTAATTAATTTATAATAAATTATGTTCCAAGAACCATACCGATATCATATAGCCACATCAAAAGTTATAATTTTGGCGATAACAAATTGGTACAGGTTTCATTGAGAGGGGCTAATTTGGTCGGTGCAGGTTTAGAGCACTCAATAATAGGGTCAGTACTAAACGATCGCATACTTCGATTTACTAGACATCTCTATGTAGCCTTGTAAATGGCCTTCGGATGGTTGAATTTTTCGATTTTTTATGATTCCAATATAAAAAATGTAAGCTTCGACAGGTCGCATAATTATGTTGGCTTCTACAAAAGCTGCAATAGTGTCAGTACTACACGATAGCATATTTTGATTTAATTAGACATCTCTACGATGCCTCGTCAATGGTTTTAAATGGTTGAATTTTCGATTTCTTATGATTCCAACATAGAAAGTGTATGCTTCAACGGGTCGCATAATTATATTGGATTTTACAAAAGATTCATTAGGGTCAGTACTACTCGAATGCATACTTCGATTTACTTAGAAATCTCTATGGCGCCGTGCCAATGGCCCTCGAATCGTTGAATTTTCGATTTTTTATAATTAAAAAATGATGACGTAAAATAAATTTATCTTGTTGTTCTTAATTCCGTTAATTACATTAAATTATGTTTAAAAAGTGTATTTCCTAAGCATTTAGCATGAATGCCAGTGATACTGGTATACTACTGAAACAAAAAGGAGTATCCCAAGCAAGCTTTACGATTTTCTAATGGGTCTGACAGGGTGTTCCATGAGATTTAATAATGTAATTTTACAAATTTATGATGACTAGGAATGACTTTGGAATGTACCTAAGGCCCATTAAAAAATCACATTTTTAAATCTTATCGAACACCCTGTCAGACCCATTAGAATTTCATATAACTTGCTTGGGGCACTTTATTTTGTTTCAGCAGTCCACCAGTATTACTGACGTTCATGGTAAATGCTTAGAAAATACTTAGAATGACTTTGGAATGTACCTAAGATGACTTTGGAATGTACCTAAGGCCAATTAAAATTCACATCTCCTCTAAAACACTCAATATAAATTTGCCTGGATGTTTACCTACACCAATATCATTACAGTAAGTTTGTTGTGTTGTATTTTTTGGATTAGTTTGTATAAACTTCACTAGCATCGGCCCATGAGTTCTGCACTCCGACAGGGGGTCATAGTTGAGTTAATTTTTACCACAGGTCGTAATCCGATGATGAAAAATCTCATTTGCATCCTGCTCCTATTGGGATTCGAACCTGGTACCTCTCGATCCAAACGCCAAAGCATTAACTGCTATACCGTTTAATCGGTAAAAAATAATAATTTAAAAAAAATTATTCGCACTAAACTAAACTGTCATCTGCCACTTGGAAAAAAATGCCAGGAGATAAAAAAATACCCACAATTTACATTAAAACTACCGTATGAAATTTTTTATGGTCGCTTATTAAATATAATTAATTAAAATATAACAACTTGAGTCCTTAAACGAAACTGTCGACTTACATCCTTTAACAAATTTTAACCTTTTCTTACTTGTTCAATCCTCCAAATGTTAATTTCACGTCCATTGATTGTCCACCTAAAACATAATAAATTGGCCACCATTGACGTGGTAAATCTTAATAATTTCTTCAGAACATTTGTACTGGGTTAGTGCCTTTTGCCCGCTCTTCAAAATCCTGCATATCAAAAGAACGAATTTAAAACTCCTGGTTTTCATAATTCCGATTTTAATATTCGAAAGCAGGATTTTAATAGTTTGTTTCAAGACAATATACTCGTACAATGCAAACAATGCATAAAATAATTTAGGGATCCGAAACAAGGTAGCTTGAAATTTTAACATGGGCCTTTAAATAAAGATTTGATTTTGGTTGAAATAAACGGACTCAGCTATAGGGAATGAAACTTAACAATTTTCAACCGCCAATTTTTGAATTTGAAAGAGTTTGTAGAGCTGTAGTTAAATTTGAACATGAATTTCGGATAAAAGTTTAGAGTTCGGCCATACTAAATGGAATAAGGCAGTTTCTCTCCATTTTTTTAAATAATTATTTAATTTTCTGATTGAAATCAATAAAATAAAAAGCCACCATATAATTCGAAATTACGAATATTTTATTGATTATAAACGTATTTTTATAATCACACATTTTAATCACACAAAATCAAACTTGACTAAAAATAGTAAAGAAATTCGTTTCCTAGTTTTATTAATCATTGTCGAATCTTTAAACACCATTTAAAATTCAGTTAAAAATTCAAATCCGATTTTGAATACCAAATTTGATAATAATTGGTTATGAATTGGCCAAATTACTTACAAAATGGTCGGATTCTAGAACTTCATGCAAAATTCACGTTAACATTTCAATCTGGTTATACAACCCAAACCTAACCATAATTTTTTAAGAAATAGTCTGATTACATTCAGCATGGGTGCATAAAAAACGTGTTGGGTTCGATTCGCCAAAACCAGATGTTTAAAATCGAAATTCCAAAAGCAAAAATTTAAAAAACAAAATTCTAGAAACCAAAATTCTAACAAACAAAATCAAAAAAATCTAAAAAAATTCCCATGTGGAAATAAAAGGCCCACTTTTCATATTTCTATGGACATAAAATGGAATTTGTTTTGGAATTTTCCTCCATTTCCTGTCAAATTTATTTCTTGTCAAAATAGATGGTTTTTTTTGGAGGTTAACATCTTTAATTTTCAACATTGTTTTGTTTGGCAACCGATTTGTCAGCTGACATTTGTTTTGTTATTAGTTTAATTTGCCATTTCATAATGAATAGACTCAGGCCAGAGCAACGCTTGCAAAGTGTTGAAATTTTTTATCAAAATATTCGTTCTGTTCACCAAACTCATCGTGCATTACGTCAATTTGACAGTCGTCATAATCGTCCTTTACAGCGGATAATTCGGTTAACTATGGATCGTTTTTGCACCACGTATACTCTAAATGATAATACGCATCCAATAAGACGTCAAACAGTGCGTACCGAACAAGCGATAGACGCTGTACAACGTAGCATTGAGAAAGACCCAGATCAATCAAGTTGATGTCGCTCTCAGCAACTGGAGATGTGTCAATTAACCGTATGGAAGATTTTTCTAAGTATTTTGGCTTACGTGCTTACAGAATTCAACTTGTGCAGGAATTAAAGTCATCCGACCATCGCAACACCGCCAATTCAGCCAATGGGCTAAAGCACAAATTGATGTTGATGTTGATTTTCCAAACAAAATGTTGTTTGGCGATGAAGCTCACTTTTGGCTGAATGGGTACGTTAATAAACAGAATTTTCGGATTTCGAGTGAAGTTATTCCACAAGGTATTGCCGAAACACCATTACAACCAGAGAATATCACTATTTAGTGCGCTCCATGGGCCGGCGAAATCATTGGTCCAGATGTCTTCAAAAACGATGATAGGCGGAATATTATACAGTCAACGATGAACGGTATGAGATATGATTTCTTAATTGTTTGCACCCCAATGGCTGACATAAATCTTGCTGATATGTGCTGATTTCAACCGAGCTAGACGGTGCCATATGCCACACAGCAATCCACAATACATATTTCCATGATCTACGGTGATTACTTACTTTTACCAATTTGTTCATAATTAACTTTAACTAGTATTACTCATACTATACTACACACGGGGTGTATACAAAGGGGCGCAATTTGGTTTAATTTGATCTTATTTGGGATAATTTTGAGATTAATATCGCCCATTTTAATTAAGGTTATAATATTTTGGAGAATAAGTTTTTCCGCCATATTTTTATTTGAGATTTTTTAGGGGATAGGCTTTTGATTGAAGTGATAGTATTACCGTTCACAAAATTAAATTATCTTGTATACAAATCAAGATCAGTTCCATAAACTATTTTACTTTATTTTACGTAGTAAAAGTAGGTATAGTAATCAAGAAAAAGTTCGACCTCGATTTATATCGCCGAAGTTAAAAAAGCTGTTTTTTAAATTATGTATTCGCTTGTGAGTATATCGGTACGTGCCCAGACGGTTTAACTGATCCGGAAGAAATATCATATTTTAGCTTTTTTCACAAATTGGGGTTGCCGGAAGTGGCATCAGGTTCTACAGCAGTATTTTAATTCATTCCAAATATTTGAAAAAGTACAGCATTTAGGAGAAAAACGATTATAAAGTAAGAGATTCAAAATTAAATTTGAAATCATATCGGCACAAATCAATTTTAAAAATTTTATTTGGAAATGAAGATTTTTGACAAAAAATGTTTTTCAACAGAAATACCGCCCTGCACAGCCCAGGTGGTTTAACTGATCGAGATGAAACTTCATACTTAAGCTTTTTTCTTAAGCTTTTGCCAAATATTTTGAAGATTATTGCATTTACGAGAAAACAAATAAATATAAACTAAAATTCGGCCCATGTACAGCCTAGATGGACTGATAGATCGGGATGGTATCTCATACTTAAGCTTTTTCCATAAATTGAAAATCCCAGTGACTTTTAGCGGAAATCGATCCACCGGAAGTGGCAGCTTTCAAAGGAGCTTTTTAGTTTTCTGCAATTATATTGAAAAGTTTTTCTATTTTCGCAATGAAGATTAAATTTTAAAAGAGGACCTTAACCTTGTCGGTATTCTGAAATTTAACTTATCACAAATGCAGTTGGCCATTTCATAATAAGTTCAATTTTTCGCTTTACATAATAAGTCTGGTGTATTCGATATCTTTGTATATTTGTTATTAAAGTAAGTCGAATGATGGCCACAAAAAGTAAACTTCTCCCTAGAATTGGAATAACACTATTCTAGTCTTTTCTGGCTTGGATGTAAAAATTCTCGATTTACATGTTATTTTGGTCCCAACAGAAATTCTCATAATTACATTAATAGAACTGAACATTAAGGATCAATGACTCGTTTGTTCTTCGAGAAAATCAGCACCAGTTACGGATTTATTGATAGCTGATTTTGCGAAACAAATTAACTTGTGACAAAGATGCAAGAAAAGATATACCAGAAGTTGGCGACATATCAACACTCAATGTAAAGTGACGTCGGAGTGCGATTACCTATTGAATCTATTTTAAAGGAATTGGAACACCGGTAAAGCAGCGTAATTCCTCCGGACTGTAATGTGTTAAAATAAATTAGAAACTTAGTAGTTAATTATGAAAAATTTGTAGTCTTCTACACAATTAGACATTACGGATCAAAACTAACAGATAAACACCATTTCATGGGTGGTTTAGTAAATAAAATTTGGGCCACGGGTGTTTCAGTAAATAAAAATTCTAGAGGGGTCAATTTGCATGTCGTATGGTGTTTCCGAGCATTTTTCCAAATTTTAGAATATCAAATACTAAGCAAATTTTTAAGGGGTTCTGGGTCAAACTTTACAGATAAATACCATTCCATTGAAAATCTTGCGGTCTCGGTTGTTTTAGTAAATAAAATGTGTAGAGAGGTCTATTTGCTTATCGTATGGTTTTCCCGAGCATTTTCCCCAATTCCCGAAAAACCACCAAATACTAAGCAAACTTTTGAGTTGTTCAGGATCAAGACTAACAGATAAACCACCCTCAATTGAGGATGATTGATAAATCTAGCGACCACGGGTGTTTTAGTGAATAAAATTTGTTGAGAGGTCAATTTGCGTATCGTATGGTTTTTCTGAGAGTTTTTCCCAATTCCCGAAAAACCACCACCAAATACTAAACAAACTTTTGAGTTGTTCAGGTTTAAAACTAACAGATAAACATCACTCCATTGAAAAATCTAGGGGTCCCGAGTGTTTTAGTAGATAAAATTTGTAGAAAGGCGAACATTTTGCTAAATTCCCGAAAAACCGCTACCAAATACTAAGCACTCTTTTGAGTCCTCTTTTGTTCTGGATTAAAACTATCAGATAATCACCATTCCATGGGTAGTTTAGTAAATAAAATTTGGGCCCGGGTGTTTCAGTAAATACAATTTGAAAGGAGGGGGGGTCAATTTGCATGTCGTATGGTTTTCCCGAGCACATTACTGAGTTGTTCTGGATCAAGACTAACAGATAAACACCACTCAATTGAAAAATCTAGGGGCCCCGGGTGTTTTAGTAAATAAAATTGGTAGAGAGATCAATTTGCATGTCGTATGGTATTTCCGACCATTATTCCTAATTTTAGAAATGATTACCTTCAAAAGCTTTACAATCGACATATTAAAGATGCGGCCTTTTTTAGATTCAAAACTTTGTTGACCTCTTTTTGATTGTATCCAATTGTAGGCGCAACAAGCTAATCACTTCGAACAGCTGAATCATTAGTATACAATGAAATTTATGTTCAACGAGTTCAAGAAAAGAATAGAGATAGATACTGTACCATTTTTGCATTCATTATATTCCCATAAGAACCCTTATGGCTCAACAGAAGACAATTCATCATATATTTGCAATAAGTTTGGAATAAAAGCAATATTGATTCTATTGGTTTTTTAGTGTAACAAATTTTATCGGTATATTGTAGGAAAATCTGTATATTTTGAAAATTTACCTTATTTCCGGTAAAGTCAATGCCGTTAAATTTTCGACCCTCATACTACATTAAGTGTGGCCGATCAAATACGAGTGACATATTAAAATTTCATGCCGCTGGTTTGTGTTACGGTTATATTATGTTATTTGAGAGCCATTGCCAGTCCGAGAAGTTGACGAGGACTTTTTTCATTTTTAGAGTGAAGAATTATTATAACTCATCCAACTAGAATAAAAATGCTAATTTTATCACTGCATATTCCTTAAAATTTAAACGACATGAAAATACTCATATCTGCTTATTCTTCTATAGAATTATATGTCACTGAACGTAAAACGTAAAAGATTTTCAATTATCGAAAAACCATATGGTGTTTGACCAGTACTAAATATAGATCTATTCTTCATAATTAAGATGTGCTTACAACTGTTACAGATTTCTATGATATTCTGTTATTAACCATCAAATTCAGTTTTTAATTTTCACGTTTTTATGTTTCGGTTTTATACTTCAGACATTCGATAATCTATAGAATGATTACACATCTTCCCAGTTTACACTTTTAGTTTATTGAAAGCTTATTTGTCAATATACCTTATTCTTAATATGTTTTCTGAATTTGTGTTGCCTTACATAATGCTCAGTATTTACAATAAAAATTCTCTAAAACATTCAAATTAAGCTAGTCCGTGTAGAATCCACATTATTTACCTATCAAGTCTAATTCCTATAAAACGGAGCAAACGTAGTCTAAATAACGATCAATTTAAAAGTTTCGCGCTTTATCTTAAATAAAGTTATAAATATTAGAAATTCTTTAATCTAGCACGTTTTCAATTTTGCGTGTACAAAACAATATAATTATTCTTATAAACGAAAACTGATTCTATTTTGATTCCATTAAAAACTCCCACACGCATCTTTAAATTGAATTCAATTGCTATCTACTCAGTACCTTTGTACCAAACAAAAACAAAACACAACAAAAAAAAATCGAAAACTCCCAAAATATACATAAATTCTAAAATCCTATATAATCTCAATCAAATTACAATCAAACTTACCTACTATATTTTGAAAACATGTTTTATATACAACATGAAATAACAACAACAATAACATTACCAAAACGTTAAATTATTTTAAAAGACACAACAATATGATATCTGTCAATATAAACTTCGCGCGCTCTGTATATCTGATATATAAATCTTTGCCGCACCCTCTTCGCATGTTGCCTTGTGTATATAGATTAAATTTTAAAATTATCTTCACGCAGCCAAACCAACAAACTTTAAATGTAAAAAAATTAAAATAACCGAAAAACAAAATTTTTTTTATTGATGTATTATGATATATGTGTATATACCGGGAGTTTTCCACATTTTCAATTTTTCCCAGAAGAAGAAATATATTATATTCGAAACAATTTTAAAAATATAACATGCATTCGAAAAATAACATTGAACAAGAATATATAGTGGAGACTTTTTTTAAATAAAACTCTACACAAATAAATTATCTAAATGACATTGGTGTACAAAACAAAAATATCGAAAATATAACTCCGCCTTTCGTGTGCGCATAAAAACAACGCCACTATAAAAAAAAATCGGTACATTATTTTTATACGAGCTTTCTGTATGAAAAATGTTTTTAAACCACGCCTCCTGCCATACAAAATTTTATTATGTTATACACAGTTTTTGTTGTTGTTTGCTTTTTTCGATTTGTTATCAAATTTTTTTGTTTTTTTGTGTAAATAAACTTCAGTAGGCAATGCGCCATTGGTCAGTAGTGTCACGTGCTTCGATAAATAGAACTTTTATATTATTTTTATTTCACTGCGTTGTTGTTGTGTTGAGCTCACACAAAGTGAGTTTTGTGTATAGAGACCGATCGAAGGAAAATAAAATAAAAAAAAAGCTCGACTTTTTTGTTGTTGTTGTTTAAGTTTAAATTTAAATAATGTATTAAAATATATACATAGTTCCATTGCCACTATATTTTTTATTTCGTTCTCTCGGTATAAAGTAGTTTTTTTACATGTTGTTGTTGCTGTTGTTATTTTTATTTTCCGAACTAAGTTTTTACTTGAAGCGTCAACCATTTTTAAATAAATAAAAAAAATTTGTTTAAATTTTTTTTTTCTGTGTTTAGTTGATTTTCGTTTGTGAAATCGCGAACGTTGACGGTTTTCGGAATCAGAACACGGGTGTTTTATCATAATTCAGTTGTTGCGGACGTCATACTGAGTATAACAGTTTACATAATATGCGATGATGATGATCACAAGTGATCGTGTGTGATATAAAGTTTATTTTACTGTATACATGTGCTTTCTGTCTTATAATCTATACCTACATATTAATATTGTACTGTACATACATAATTGTAATTAGTTTAATTAACGCGGCGGGATAATTTTTTCTAATTTGTAAGTGCGCGCTACCAAAAAAAAATAGTTATGGTGTTTAGTGAGTGTTATGTGATATTTTGATTGATTGGTGTGTTATACAAATATATATTATTATATATATTGAGAAATAAAAATGAGTGCAAATTAGTGATTGATTAATTAAAATTATAATTGTAAATATTTAAGTGTTATTTGTTTATTGAATTGTTTATAGTATTAAAAAAAATATGCAAGAAGTTTGCAGTACAGTTGACCCCCAACTGGGGGGACCTCAAATAAAATCTGAATCACCTTTGAATCCATTACAAATTCAAACACAATCTACTCCACAATCGATCGTGTCAAAATTAACTAATGGCCCAACAAATAATAATAATAATAATAATTGTGATAAACGTGGTGTTGTTATTGGTTCTGGTGATAATAGTCAAACATCCTATTGGATGTCAAACGAAAGTGGTTTTATAAATTCTCAGCCATCAATGGCAGAATTTTTAACACATTTGAGCCCCGATAGCCCACCCAAAATGGGGGGCCAACAAAATTATCAAATTATTGGACCACAAGATAGTAATAGTAATATGGATGGTGTACCCGAATATCCATGGATGAAAGAAAAGAAAACGGCCCGGAAGAATACAGCCCAAGGTTTGAGAAAAAATTGTAATTTTCAAATATTTTTTATTATCTTTACTATATTTATTTATATACAGTAACCGAAAATATTAAATTAAATTTAGAGAATGAAAAATGATTAGATCCGGCGCTTCTATACTTTTATTATTAATCATGCGTATGTTACATAAAAAAAAACTATTAAATTAATAATCTGAAGCGCACCGAAAATTCTAACAAATCTATATAATTTGCTATCATTTGTTCTATCGCTTTGTTTTTTTTGGTCTAAAATGAAAAATCGAATTTCATTAATTATTCAAAAAACTATTTCACTTCAGTCAAAAATCCATCAATGATTTCTCTACCATACGTATATGTGAGTACGTTTAATTCGTACCCTGTTATTTGGATTCATTTGTCAAAACTTAAAAACCGAACCTTTTTTTATTTAATATTTTCTTCAACTTCTTTAAGAACATTGCGGTCTCCAAGATTAAAAAAAAAATATAAAAAATGATCTTTCTACTATTTTTTTTTTCGTTTGGTTTGGTTCGGCTCGCTCGTCTTATGCGGTTTGGTGTGGGGTACCTTAACAATATATCCGCTTCAATTTTTATTTTATTTCATTTTTTTATTTTGATGATTGATTTGTCTTCTTGATAATTTTTTTTTCTTACGTATTCTTCTTAATTATCGTAACTTTAATAATTTTTTGACCTTCACAATTTTTTATTATTATTTTGGTTACGACCTATTTACGTGTATTCATTCAATTATTTTGGACTTCCGATAGTTTTTATTTTGTTTTATATGTTCAATTAAATTCCGTAACAAATTTATGATCAATTGAATTTTTAGTAAACGTCTGTGTGTGTGTGTTTACATGTATATCAAAATGCACCTTTTATACGGATTTAACATACGCATTATGATCTTTATGTATGTTACCAAAAATTATGCTCACAATTAGATTTGATACGGTGTGGAGCAGATGAAAAGAATTTCTTAATGAAATTGGTTACGATCATTAGTTTGGCCGCAACATCGACGACGCCACAAAATTATTCTTAATTCAAGATTTGATACAACAAAAAAATGAAAATAAATTATTGTGTTTGATCGAGAGTATACCGCGGGTTAAGTCGGCAATCATTTTTTTATATCCGCCAGCAATACATCTTCGTTCGTTTTTGATCAGCGCTAGGAATTGTTTTAATCATTTCATTAATTTGACCTATTATGCGCGCCTAAAATCAAATTTATTTTCGTATTCGAATTCTTGCAAAGTTAAAAATGTCTAAATTATCATATTTAAAATAGGCAAAGTGTACCGCTGTCACTGTTTTGAAGTTTCGATCAACAATAATTTGTTTGGTGCTGGATCTCCAATTTTGTGTTTTTTTTCATATATTTTTGATTATTCTGTAACGCATAAAGGAAACGAACCTCAAATGACATCTCTCTTGGTCTATCATTCTTTGCTATCAATTCATACGTTTTATAGCCCACAACTGTAAAATTCGTAGTAGGCTTTGAGCTTGAATTATTTGTCTTATTCTTTTGTCTTTTTTCAAATCGTTGGTTACAATTCGAGTGCCAAACAATCATACATCCTAAAAAAATATTTTAAGTAAACTTTTTGTAAAATATTGAAAGGAAAAACTGGCAGAACCCTCGAACAAATTTTATTTCAACTTATGAATGATACATGGATTAGAGTCGCTCATAGCAAAGTGTCTATTGACGGGTTACTGTGCGGTAAAATACTAATATTGAATTTTGAATTAATTTTGATGCAAGGTTTTTATCCGATAGTACCAAGGTTTATTATATATCATTATAAGCAGTTTGTTTTGACAGATATGTAAGTTCTATACGATTGGTGACTGTACAATTATTTCATATTGGGCTACTAAACGTTAGAATTATGCTACATTTTGATTTATACAGAATTAATTTAATGTTTTTTGATAATTTAGAGTTTTTGTTTGTTAACCTTTGTGATGCTATGACTAATATGTATCGATAGGCAAGCTTTTTATCTAATATAATACCGAGGTACATAATATCATTTTCAAATGGACATATTTTAGCTTCAAGAATTAATGGTGTTCTGATAGAAATACGTTGCTGCGTCTTTTAGTAAAGGAACAGGCTTGTGTTTTATTCGGATGCCATTTTAGTTTTTCATTTAGTATAATATTTATGTAAATTTTGGAATGCAAATTCTATAATCTGTAGATATTTAAATTTTGGTTTAATCCAATTGCCATTACTGCTAAATCGTCAGAGTATATAAGTATAAATCTTTCAGTTAGGGTATTGAGATATTTCATGTGTTAAAATGTTGAATAGTAAAAAGCTAAACACCGCAAACCTTGGAATTGAAAACTTTTCGGAGTCAGAACTCATTTTTTACTTTAAAGTAACTATTATCTAAGTAAGAAGTAAGTACACGGTTAAAAATAATTGAAAGAAATCCATCCTTTTCGCGTTCTTTTGTGGAATAATTATGCGTCCAAAAAATTATATTTTTATTTACAAAATTGTAATAATTTTGTCATTTTAATTTTACATAAAAGATCAAAATTTATTTTTCGGTCAGTTTCAAAATTATTAACTTTCGCTGAGTGTAAAAAACACTCAATCATAAATAAAAATTTGCACTTTTCGGTAAACAAAAACTATGCCAGAATTAGTAACATTTACCTAATTTAAAGGTTAAATTAATTATTATTATTTGTATAATTGACATACAATTCGAGTTAAAACTTTGTTATTTTAGCAAATAAAAATCAACTATTCTTAAATGAAATTCCAATAAGCAGAAATAGTACACTGAGAGTAAAAATTGATTGAATCTACGAAAAATCCGACAAATTCAACAATTTCCGAGTATGATTTTGAGCCAACAAAAAAATTATATTTTCTATAATTATTGTTAAAAAAAATATTTTCGTTTATTGTAATTTCAATATTTAAATAGTAATAATTGTTTGTTTTACAAATAATTTATACTTGTAAATTTATCAAAGTGGACAAATAATTTGTGGCATTTGCAATTTTGTCCAGTTCTTGTAAAATCGACAAGAAAATGATAGAAATCACAAAACATACAATTAAATTGAAATAATAACAAACATTACAAGTAAATTGCAATGTTTGTAAATTCAATAAATAAATGTTAGAAACGGTAGTATTTACAAATAATTTGTACTTCTAGTAAATTCTACAAAAAACTTGTTTCTTTTGTATTATCAACAAACAAATATTACAAGTGATAATATTTATAGACAAATTATATTCTTAGTAATTTGTACAAGAAAGTTATCGTGTTTGTAAAACCATAAAGTCAATGATAGAAAGGGTAATATTTACAAACAAATTATAATACAAGTAAATTCAACAAATAGCTTGCATTTTTTCTAGAATCAATAAATAAATGACACAAATGTAAAAATAAATTAATTGCATTTAGACTTGCAACTTTGCAAACTAAATTATAATGCTAAAATTTGTTAATACAAGTTAAATATTACTAAGGAACCTAGTATAATTAACTCGTTACTGGAAATGATAATTTCATCTTCGACCTCCGTCCAGGAAGAAGTGTACACGACGAGTGGTGTAAAGTGAAACCTTTTATACGTAACAAAATAAAATTCTTTTTACATTTTTCTGATTAAGATTTATTTATTGTTGTTGAAGTGCGCCACGATTCGCGATGTCCACCGAGAGTATTTTTTTGCCCTCGATTTTACTTAAATCCATGCTTCGAACTAGGTCCAATTTGCTTAATGTGGTTAGTTTAAACGTTCAGAGTCTCATTTTAAATATTGACGAACTTCGTCATACTTTTAATGGGGTCCCAATTGATGTCATTTGCTTATCGGAAACGTTTCTATCGTGCGATATTCCCGATTCCGCGTTGGTCATTATTGGTTATAATTTGTTCAGGCGTAATAGAGCTAATCCACCGGTTAATTATGGTGGAGTATGCCTCTATGCTAACGAGCATTTTAAATGTTATGTTGTATCGGTACCCCTCTCAATTTCTCAAAGGCTCGTTTCTGACTTTGAGTTTCTTTTTCTAAAAGTCTTCGTCAATAAGCGGAAATTCCTTTTTGGTGTGGTTTATAATCCTCCGAACAAGAGGTCGTATGCTCAATTGATTGCTTTTAGACATTGAATGTCTTTTTAGTTATTTTTCCTCTCGGTATGATGAGGTTTTTATTTCGGGTGATTTCAATTTTGGTATTTCTCAAGCGACTTTATTTTCTCGTAGCTATTTAAATATCTTAAACAGCATTAATCTTTCAGTTTATAACAAGAGGTGGTTCTTATTCTATCATTGATCATGTTGTCGCTTCTGCTGATAATTCCATTTGTTTTTTCAATCAATTGTCTCTTGGTATTGGTTCTCATCACGATCTCCTTGTTTTTTCTATTAATTATTACTCTCGTCCTAAACCTAAAAGTTTCGCTTTAGGGATTTTTCGAAAATTGATGACTCTTACCGTTCATCAATTTGTGGCTCTATTGGTTGGGACAATATTTTTTCTCTTAGTACTTCTACTGATCAAATTGACTATTTTAATGTATTTAATAATTGCGTTCCTCTCACTACTGTTTATTTTAGACCTAGATCCCCCCCTTGGATGACGCAAGAGATTTCGAATGCTATTTCTGTTCGTTTTTCCAAACATCGTCTTTGGAAAATGAGCCCTAATTCTTGGTCTTATCTAGCTTATAAGCAATGTCGAAATAGAGTGGTAAGTTTAATTCGTATAGCTAAGCAACATTTTTTCAAGGATAAGTTAGATTTTTTTAACGTTCGCAATTTGGGCCTTGGTAATTGCAAAGGGGGTGCTTCGGTAAATTTCAAAGCTAATGATTTTAACCATTACCTAAGTAATTCTAGTTCCACCCAAAATATTTCCAATATTGATTTAGTATCCGTTGAATCCTTTAATTATTATTCGTTTGCAAATATATCTATTGCCGATTTGCATTCTGGGAATTTGGGAAGTTAAATCGCAATCCACTGGTCTAGATATGGTTAGTTTAAAATTTGTAAAGCGTATTTTTCCTAATGTATCAAGATACTTGTTACATATTTTAAATTTTATTTTAACGACCTCGTTTTATTCTGCTCAGTGGAAGTTGAGTAAAATTATTCCTGTTCCTAAAATTAGTAATCCTTCTGAGCTTTCCCATTTCCGACCTATTAGTATTTTAAGTTCTCTGTCCAAGGCGTTTGAATTGGTAGTAAAAAACCGAATTTAATCTCATATTGATAGCTTTAATTTGCTTAGTATTTTCCATTCGGGTTTTAGAAAAGATTCCACGGTACTACCACTGCTTTACTAAATGTTTGTGATGATATTCGTCGTAGTATGAGTAAAAGAAAAATGACTTGCCTTACTTTGTTGGATTTTTCGAAAGCGTTCGATTCAATTAATCACCAAATTTTGTTTAATAAGCTTATTTCGAACTTTAATTTTTCTCTCTCTGCTGCTCAATTAATTTAAGACTATATTCTAGGTCGCTTTCAAGCAGTTTTTTTGACAATTCGTTTTCTGACTTCTTACCTGTCTCTTCTGGCCTTCCTCAGGGGTCGGTTCTTAGTCCTTTACTATTCTCAATGTACATCAATGACGTTGCATGTTCGATTCGCCATTCTTCTTTTCATATTTTTGCTAATGATGTACAAATTTATGAGAGTAGTCGCTTAGATAATGATTCCATTAACTCTAATATTTCTCCTATTAATGAAGATTTGGTAAGAATTTATAATTGGTCACTATCTAACCGGCTCGCTCTTAATGCTAATAAATCTCAGTCTATTATAACTTATAAAAAATCTATAGATACTTCCTCTTTTCCTGGAATTTTTCTCGGGATTCTTTAATTCCATTCTCTAATACAGTTAGAAATTTAGGGTTAAAGTTCAATAAAACGCTTACTTGGGGTGAACATTTAATTAAGGTTAGCAAAACGGTTTTTGGAATGCTTAGTTGTTTGTATAAAGTTGTTGGGTTTTCTGATAGTAATTTTAAAAAGCGTATGTTCCACTCGCACCTTCTTCCACATTTTCTATTTGGGGATGTTGTTTTGTTTGGTATGCTTTAGGAGAATATGAATCTTCTCGAAAAATGTTTCAATGCTTCTATTCGTTTTGTTCTTAGTATTAGGAAATATGATCACATTTCTCCCTTTTTGAATTTGATTCTGGGTTGTAATTTAGTTGATTTTTATGAACTTCGCGTTTGTCTTTTTATTTTTAAGCTTCTCAGAGCAAAGCAACCTCCCTATTTATTTAATAAGTTATTGTTCAGTAGGTTTTATTCTTCAAATTTACGTTTACTTCCCCCTATAAACTTGTGTAGGTCTCTAAATACGTCTGTTAGAGGTATTTCTCTTTGGAATTCTAATCCATTAGATATTAAGAGATCGGCGTCGCTTAGATCTTTTAAAACGAGTTATTTAGGGTGGCGCGCTTGAATGACAATACATGTTTAGTACTATTTTTATTATAATATTTCTATATTTATTGATATTGTTTTTGTACGTAGTTTGTAAGAATTCACTTCTTGCAGTATCCTCCGTAACAAATGAGCTTGAGCTCAACATGGAGAGTATTAGAATGGAGTAAATTTGTTTTTTGAAAAAATCTGAGGTTTTTATGCCTAATGGAAGTATTTTTTTTTTGTTGTTGGTGTTCATTTATTATGCTTCCATATGTGCTTTTCCTCTACTAAAAATGTTATGTCAATCTATCAATAAATCTATTACAGTTTTCAAATGATTACATAAACACAAAGTTATAATACTCCTAGTTCAAAACAAGTAGCAATTCATATAAAAGTGTCACTATGTGACTAAAATTATTATTATTATTTAGTTTTAACATATTTTAAAAAAAAAAAAAAAAATTTAAATTATGTTATATTTACTTCATTATGAAAAGTGATTATATGTTGTCACGTTTCCACAATATTATTTGGAGTGGAGCGCTTACATCATTTGGTAAACCCACGAAACTTCCAGACGAACTGCTTGTTTGTGGAATGTATGTAATTCGTTAATTTTAATTAAAAATTAGTTTGATTGGTTTAACGAATTTTGTTTCAGTAAGTGTCTTCTAAAAGAAATTTTAGATTGGTAAGTTTGAAAACCCTTACTAAAATCACATTTATAAAACGTGTTGAACGAGCTTTTCCGTTTATATTTCAATTCAATATGACTGCAAATTGCAGACACAGTGTCAAATAAATCACCACATTTGTGGCACGGATAAATCTTACAGTAATATAATTAAACAATATAAACTTAAATTAACTAATGAATGCATTTAAATAAATTTATAATTAAAGTTTAAAGTTGTGTGGTCAAATCTTGGACAAATTTGTAATTTAGTTTGCCACTGCGGATACTGGTTTGTCAAAACGATTGTTTATAGCATAAAAATAAGTTTGAATAAAATACCATACGTTGTTTGACTGATGTGGGTAGGCCAAATTTAAAACTTGAAACGGTTTAAAACATAAATCAATTGCTACCAACAGTATACACGTGGTGTTATCTACTCTTACAAAAAATTTAATCGGCAATTACGCTAATAACGATTATTATTGGTTGAAGGGTTAAATTCTTCGCTAGATGTTCATCCCCTTAAATTACAGATCTGTTGTTTGATTTCTGCTTCATTTTCCAAAATCAAAAACATACTATTTATGGAATCTTGAATTGATGGTTTCCAATGAATTATTTTCTCAGCCACTTTTAGTTTATGTTTAATTAACGGAGGTAACAAGTATTGCAACAATTTAAATATCTGTAAATGCTGCAGTTCTGAAAGTCAAAAAACAATTTGTTTTAGTTTATTTAT
Source organism: Nephrotoma guestfalica (assembly GCA_963691935.1). NCBI lineage: Eukaryota > Metazoa > Arthropoda > Insecta > Diptera > Tipulidae > Nephrotoma > Nephrotoma guestfalica. Next base: position 215,773,646 of record OY829913.1, on the reverse strand, counting down.
TTTAAATTATACGTTACGGACACAGTAAAAAGTAAAATAAAACTTACCAGTATTATTAGATTCAGCAAAGGAATGATTTTTTTTATTTAATTGTTTTATCAAGCTTCAATATTTTTTTTGAATTCACAACAAATTTCACAAATAATTTTGCGCCATGATCATTATAAATGGCTTCAAATTCAATACCAATCTGTAAAGAGGAGCAGTAATGCAATAGCACAATACAACAAACAATTTATTTTATTTTACTGATCTATGGCCATCACGATCTTCGTACCGCAGCCATTATTTTAAAATTGCTGATATATTACTTTATATGGAAATTTTAATTTCGGCCTGACGTTGTTCAGTTGAAGCTCTCCATCGTTCTTCAATGGCTACCCAGGGCGTATGTTTATAAGTTAGCCAAAACTGCTTGCATATCAAACGAATTTATATGAAATAAAACTTTTCAAAATTGGCACCTTCATTATTATACAACTTATACATGAGGGCGAAGATGTATATGAATGTTATGCAAGATGTACTGTAAGTGGTTGACATTCGACTGTCCAACAGCATTGATCGTTGATTAAATGTAAATGCACTTAGATTACCTTTTCCCAATATCATCAAAATACATGGCTGTTTATATACGAATTGCGATTTTCGCAGTTTATATACGAAGCAATTAAGCTGGAGAAACAAGTAAAACTCACTATAAATGAAATAATAACAATTACATATCGTTGTTTACCACAAAATACAACACTTTTTTGTTTAATTTTTTTTAATAAAAGAAAGTATTAATTGTCCAGTGGATTTAATGTCCCTTGAAGGTCAATTAAAATTAATACCCTCCTTTTCATTCACGCACACACCACCCCCACCATTCACACTATATTACAGTATACCACCTGCGCATTGTAGGATCCATGTCAACCTGTACATTGACATGAACGGTGGGTCGGCGCTGAATTCTGCACTCCAACAGAGGGTCTTAGTTGTGTTTAGTAACATCACCGATCGTAATCGATGACAAAAATTCGCTTTGCATCCAGCCTCTGGTGGGATTCGAACCCAGTACCTCCCAGACAAAGTGCCGAAGCTTTAACCACTGTACCACTTGTCCGGTAAGCAACACTTATATATATTTGTTTGGTTTTACAATAATTTGAAAAAAACAATTTTTTTCTGAAACTTAATTGTTTTCAAAATGCACCGTAGACGAAAAACTTATTTTAAACAGCTATAAAATATACATTTACACCCAAACAGTGCAAGGAAAATGGGTATTCGAAGTACTTTTTGGTGGAAATTGGGAAACAATTAAACTACGGTAATAATACCAGTATTTTTGTGAGAAATAAAATAGTATAGGCCAGTTTTGGCATTAGCAGTGTTGGTTTTTGAATTTCTCATAGCCGAAGAAATTTTTTATTAGTTGGCTTCATTGTCTTCTTTGTAGTAATTATGATTCAAATTCGATTCAAGTGCGAAATTTTTTGAATCTATATAAAGCAGACTCAAATTTCATTATTACTGATAAATATGCCAACTGTTTGATCAACACATTTCAATTGCTACACTAAATTCAGAAACAACCAGAGCTAACTTCAAAACTGACCTCTAATTATTTATTTTTCAACAAAATTCAATAACCTTAAGAAATAATTTTATTTAAATATTATATTCAAAAAGTTTGTTATTTGAAATTACAATTTAAATGTAATAACATATTTTACTATATTTGTTATTTTTTACATTTATAATAGTGCATATAACTATTTCTTAGTAGCTTTTACGAAAGCCTGTGTTGATTCTACAATTTGATAGTAAAAGTAATGTCAAATGTTTTTGTAGAGTTTACTTAGATTTTTTCTGTGAGTGTAGAACTGTGGTAATCAATGACAACTTTTATATTTATTCATATTAAAATAGTTAAATAATCATGTGTCATACAATGAATTTATTATTGCTGGCGTAATCCCTTACAGCTGGATATATTTCTGGCCGTTTACATTCCATTTACTGTCCAACGTTCTGCCACGCGGTTGAGAATATATTCTATAACTGATGTTAACATACAAAGTGAAAAAAAGTATTATGGTATTTGTTTTTCCGCTACATGGAATTTTCACTGCAGATGCTTTATATCTTTAGCCAGTTGGCTAAAGACGTTTCTGTGTTTCTGTTTTTCAATATTTCGCTTCGCACATTCTAAAGTATGCTAACGCAAAAAAGGTACTTTCCAGGAGAGCAATTTTAATCAATTTTTTTCAAAATGTACAGAAAAAAAATTAGAATTTTATTACTTTTTTGATATGTTTCCAAAGGTTGGAAAATTTCTTATCATAAGACGATTTATAATAGTTTTTATTGTTTTTTCTTCTCAAGTCTATTTAAAAGACGATTAGCATATTTATATTTGGACATTCTTTCATCTATAAACAGAAACGAATAATGTAAGTCCCGAAAAAATGTTTAAACCTGAAAATGTAATTCATGCGGTTTCCGTCAAGTCCATTTCGAGATAATAAAATAAAAGATAATTTTGAAATAAAATGAAATTTTATTTATTTAAAATTGAATTCATTTTGTATCCTTTGTAAATTTCACAGTAAGTACTAAAATATAACCTCTTTTATGAAATTTAACTTATTAAGAGTCCGAGTTCTTCTGGAATATAGTTTCCATAACATAGGGAAATTAAATCTATTTAGGCCTTGGAACATATATGGACTCGTTAAACAATTTTTCCAAGTCGTTAAATTCAAAATTTAATTTTTTTCTTCTGCGATTATTATTGATATTAGGTAATTCATACATAATAACAGTTTTGTATTCTTCCTCAAATTGGTGTTTATATAAAAATTTATTTGGGGCCTCGCTAGTAATACACATTTCTCTGATTTTAATCATACCAGCTTTTTCTTTAGAAGTGTTGTGATTAAAATTAAGTTTGTTCGAAAATGACTTAAAATTAAAAAAAAATTTGAGTCATTTCGATAACATCGTACGGATCTAATGTTTGATGTTTACGATCGATTTTGCAACCGATCATCAAATTCAGTCTGCATTTAAAGTTCGCTTGATCTAGTGCGATAGCTAGCTTAGGGAAATAAAATAAAAGAATTTTTGTTTAATAAACTTTAGGCATTTGTTGTGGAGTCCATCAGTTTAATACCCATGGTGTACACGTTAATATTTTACTTGATATTATAAATTGAAAAGTGCATCATGAGATTTTTTAAGTATCCAAATATTTTTGGATGTGCTACTTCTAACAGTTCTGCAAAAGTAAGTGTTTAAAAATTAAAGTACTAGTGATGTTAGGTCTAACTAAATTATTCGAAAATGTGTATTGGTGTAAAATAACATAAAAATTTTGGAAGATTTAAAATTTATTATTTATAAAAACAATTACTTAAAAAATCTTAAATTATTCGGTAAATTCTCTGGAGAGATATTTATTTAATTAAATGAAGCCCACCGAAATAATTTTTTTGCACTGGCGCTTTTTTCTATCAATTTCGGATTAATACAAGATTGGTATGGTATTAATCTTTAACCATGCCGACGGGCTGGTTTCATCTCGTTCCATTTGTTAAACTTATGCTTTGTGTGGCCATACGATTACTCAAATTTATTGTAACTTAATGACCAGATTCTGTCCGCAATTCCATCAATTTTTATAAAAAATTGGAGAAAATGTTTTCTATGCCAGACACCTGAGGAATGATGTTTTTTACATTTTACTTTTGAACTAACCATTAATTGACCATGTTCATTGATGAGAACAACAATCATCTCAAACATCGAACAAACATCTCAAAAAGATGCTATTCTGATGAATCACTCATCAGTGTATAAGTAGTTGCGCTGGGATATATTGAACTATACAGTTTTTACCAGTTGCTTTTTTGAAGCCTTGAGAGCCTACAAATAGTTGTTTCTATGTTGTCGACCTTTCTGACTATAGATTGATAAATTTGATGCAACTAAATATATTGGACAAAACTTGGTACATGTTCAACAAACCTATACATCGGTATTTTTAGGAAGCGGACTGGTGTAAGCCATTTTTAACTCGTCTGGAATTTCTTCTGTAGATGAAATTGAAATATTTTGCATATTTACGAATTATTTACGTTTTATGGCAACAATGTCATCCACAACATAAATTATTGCTTTTTCACTTCGTTTGTGGAATTTTGTCAACTGACAGTCATCCAATCACTCGTAGTAAAAAATTTGCGTTACTTCCTAATCCACTACTTTTTTCATACGTAATTCTACAGGTATTTTCATTTTTACGCCTATTATAACAGATCGAAAGCAGCCATTGCAATCGATTTTGATACAAGTTTGTACCACTCATCACAGCCGTCCCGAATTTGTTTGGTTAGGAGATGGTATGATAATTCGATCGCGTCTCGCAACTTGGCCTGTACCAGGTAGCGTACCGGTGAGATCAATGAATGTTTGATCCTCTCATTATCGCAATAACTCGCGAGTTCCGCCGAGGCAAAACATGTTACGCTCTCAGATGTGAGCCGGATTTCCGAATACCGACTTTGAAGCTTTAGTGTTTGTTGAACTTGTTTTGTAGTCGTTGTCTTCGTTGAGTAAAGCAGTAAAACTTTGAGAATCTGTCAATTACCGTAAACATATATTGATACTGCTCTTTTATTTTTGCAAGTGACTCATATGATCAACAGGGTATGTTGTCAGTGTAGTGTGATCTTTTGGACAGACGCTTCTTCTTTCCCAGCTCTCGATGACTACGCAAATAAGGCACGCAGTTCTTAATTCTTGATTTCACCTTTGTCCCCAGTTCGCGATATCTCCGGGTGAACTCTGAGAAATCTCCGTGTGAACCTACCGTGTCACATATTGGTGCATTTCTTTCGGAACAACTAGAACTTTTGGTCCCTTGTCCTATTTTAAATAAAACATTATGGTTAGTTACTTGAACAAGATACGTACCTGACGCTGGAAAATAGTTAGATCGAAGGTTATGTCTCCTCACTGAGTGGCTTTGACTCTAATCGCCAACTTGTTCTCGATGAGAATAACCAATGGGTTGCGAATTAAAAAGTCGACATGTCTCATACGATTACCCGATCGATGTTTCAGTTTGATATTGAACTCTTGTAACTGTAGTGCCTACCCAGAAATTGTAGGATTTAATCTAATTGTCTCCATAGTCCACAACAACAATGACAATGACATAACTCGCACATTTCCTCACATTTCATTTCCTTCTATAGTAAAATATAGGATGTATAATTTAGGACCCTCAAATGAATCTTTGCAATTTTATTGCTCTAGCGTATTTTTACAAGCGATTTTTGTAGCTTAGTATCTGCTACCTCCGAATAAATTATTAGCACTATCAGGCCTTATTTGATCTTCGAAAGCATCCTTATGGATTGGGTAACATCTTTATGCGCAAAAGATCACTTAAGGGTTTAGCTATGCGCGCATAATTTTCGTACTTGTTTCAAGTTTTTGGTTCAAGAAATCTGTTAATAGCTATAGTTTTCATTTTCGCTAGTTTAACACGTCCTCGCTCATTAAAGTTTCCTTTAATCGCATCAAAACCTTCATCTCGTCCTTGGACAGTATAACCAGGCCGGATATAGACGCAAACGATTGTGCATTGTACAAAATCTTTAAAATCATCATTTATGAATCGCAGAAATGCCGTGGGCGAATTGCATAAATCAAAAGGTGCCTTTAGGAACTCATAGTGACCGAAAGGAGTTACAAAATCAGTGTACTTAAATGAGTCAGAAAAAAAACCATTTCTCAAATCTAAGGATGTAAATATTTTTGCATCCTGTAACTGATCAATTTGATCGTCTATTAATGGTATAGGAAATATGTGTTTTCCATTAACTCGGTTTAGTCGTCAGTAATAAATGCAGTCACTTCTTCGTTCAGTCCTTTTTGTTCTCAAAGGCAATTGGGCAAGGGAATGGGGAATTGCTTCCTCGTATAATTGCGTCACTCAACTAGGTGAAAGCCTTCTAGGTGATTGCGCCATTTTTATTTCGTCTGTCATGGTGACTCTAAACTCTATTCCGTTAGCTCCGCCCTAACATTTTTTCGGTGAATATTGACCACCATCATCTATTTATCTTTTCAGGTTTCTGACCTTAATGTATGAAAGGTTTGGAGACTCTCCTTTGTCAGCCACAAGTAGCCACAAAATATTTTATTCCAATGAAAATACTTGCGGAATGGTGGTAAATTCAACAATGCAAAGGAGCATGTGCGAAAGTCTTTTCACGAACTTTTCAGTTCGAGGTTTCTGCAGCATACTGAACCTTTCTCAAAATTTATAGAATGTATGCAATATTCAATTGCAACGAATTATATGACAATGATGTCATTTCCAAGCCCTTAATGCTTTTCTCTACTAAATTTTATAATTGATACCATCCAGGCATTCTCATTTAACCTGTAGGTGATTTAAAAATAATTCTCGCCGAATACTAAAATTTGTATGATTCTTATTTACAAGAGATTTAAATATTCATTTGAATAAAATCAAAACTTCAAAATTTTTGAATATAACTTTACTAAACAATTTCATAGAATTTTTCGTTCGGTACTTTTGAACCTTTCAAGAAGTTTTTGCCTCAAATCTCGTCGGATTTTCGATCTCCAGACATCACTTAATTATTTTATTTTGCTGGTGCTGCATCTCGTAGAGGGATTTGGCCACCGTGAGGTTACATAGGTCCATTGAATTCTACCCAGCTACACTGGGTAAGGGGCAACCCGCTGCAGGATGAGGCCGGTGAGGGAGGGATATCTCGTTTCATTCTACTTTTATTACTTCTACTTTGATATACCGGTCATCCAAATTTGTACTAATGCAACAACCGTTGGTTGCCTTGACGTGGCTGTTTTAGTTGTTATCGCATTATCTGTATTAAACTTAAATTTGATATGCAGGTTAGTCACATTTCGAAGGCTATATTTGCTATTAAGCCAGATTGCATTAATAAAAGGACCTTAAAGGATTATTTTAAATTGTCAATGTTCACTAATAAATAGTATTACTGAGTACTTTTATAACAAATATTTAACTATAAAAAATTTAAGATTGCGTCTTTAACTGAGCTTGAAAGTTTCTTCGCTCAAATTAAAATCGAACAGGTAATCAGGTTTGGGGAAACTGCTGGCTTGTTATTGGTTCGTTATCGTCATAGTTCTGTATGTCTCCAGATGAAGGAACTTATGATTACGTAAGCTCAATGATGTTAATGTTAATGTTTCTTAAAATAGGCGATGCATCTATATGATCTAGCAACAGGTTTCTAAAGATGACTTAAGCAGCAGACGTCTATTAGCCAAAGATGGAATAGCTCTTACATAAAGTATCGTAAGGAGTCGTATATAACAAATTTGAAATTTTACTCCCAGCAGTTTATCCAAGTGCCAAGTTTGACATCTCACAAATGCATAATACAGGATTTTAGTTGTTGACAGGTCCTTAATATCTCTAGTCTAAAAACCAGCTTTAGTTACTCAATGAACCACATGCTTTGTAAAGCACTTATTCTCCGCAAAGGAAACTCCAACATCTTTAATTTCTTTCAAATTTTGAAGATTTATTCCATTAAGTTCAAATTGTGTAAGTTAATTTTGACTTATTAACACATAAGTCTGTTCAAACAATACAACTTTAGAATGATGTATGAATTAAGTAATCCCATTTATGAATATTATATATGTAAATATCCAACGGAAAATCTGTATATTTACCATGTGAGAATTTCGACGGTTCACCAGTAATCAAACAGGAAGATAAAACTCTTTCATACTGAGGTGACATGTTGAAAGGAATATTTAAAACCCATTTGCGGTTTTAATTGATAGTTTGGAATTTAATCCAGCACCGACATAAGTTTGTGGACATGGTTAACATCCAAAGTAATTATGAAAGGCTCTTCTTTTTGTTGTTACATGTAGATGTTAACATTTCTATAGATTGTCGATTGGATCACTTCAATCAACTTTGGATTAATGAGTAATCGCACTATAACGTATATAACCTCAGTTTTTTAAACCTCTGTAACTGCATTGACGGATTTATTGTAGAAGTTATGTAGTTAGAGATTAAAGTTATCCAATTTTTCATATACGGCAACACAAATTAAAACGGATGAAGTTACTAACTGTTCACCTTTTATTCAGGGTAAAATATAAATTTTTGAGATGAGATATTTTTGTTGTTTAGCCAAATTATAATAATTCGCTAATTTAATGTGTGCTTACTTTTTATATTTGTCATATTTTTGTAGCAATATGGAACAGAACGCATGGAACTTGCATTTTGCATGGCCTGCATTGTTATTTAAAATTGCAGATATTATAGTATGCATGAGGTGTGCAAGTAGAATCTCTGAAGTTGGTTGCATTAAAATATAATTGAACGCATCCAAATCACCAACCATTTTGGAAATATGTAGCTCAGTCAAGTTTTTATGACATAAGTTTCAGCCATTTACAAGCTTCCGTTCCCTGTGCATCAATTTTAAGAGATGGTTGTCGATAAGCAACATTAATGTCTTCGCATTCTATTCCGTATTCAAATGAAAAAAATTCTGCTATTCCATCAAGCTATGGAATTGATTAATTCGCATCATTTGCAAGATTTCGTGATGGCAATTTCAGTCTTCAGGACGATCTATGTCCAGGTGAAGTAACACAATTTGAAGACGAAGAACTGAATGTTTTACTGAATGAAAATTCGTGTCAAACTTAAGAAGAGCTTCCAGAACAAAATTGATTACCAATTAAACTCAATTTTTGTTTTTATAAAACTCGCTTGATGAGGTGCCAACTTCATGGAGTTGGCTCTCATCTAAATATTTCAATGATTAAGGCATAAAGTTCATTCAAGTACTTTTATGCGGCAATCCTTTTCACATTTGTCCGACACAGAGTTTAATGGTAATTTTGCATTTTATCCGTAACGTTGATTAAAAATGCCGATTTGCATTTAAATTGAATGTTTTTGATCAAATCACCAAGATTGACTGAATTCGGTAGTGTGTTCCCATGCAGTCATCCAAATTTTTACTAACCCAGGATAAGTATTTGGCGATAATGATGAAATTAAGTAATCTTAATCATACTTTGTATAATTCTTTGATCTTCCTGTATTTGAGGTAACATTTTTTCAAATACAGCAACAGCTAATAATTTAGTAAAATTGTTCTTCTATTTTATGTTAACATCTAAAATTACACATCATTTGTCTTTCATTATTTGAAAACAAAACCCAAAACACAATAAATACTGTATAAACACATTCCCAGCATGTGACCTCCTATTGAGCATCTCAACAAGGCGATTATACGTGAACCATGTATACATAAATATATGACTAATCGGTTTACGGTGTCCGCATAAACAATTTACTTACATAATATTTCATCGAAACTTGAAAAGACGTGGCGCTTCGGTACACACAATACAATAGGAGGGTTTCACGTCGATTAAAGGTTTTACTAGTACTCGTTTTTATCTCAATCAATCCAAATAATAATTAGAAAACTATCGAAAAATACGCATCTCAGACTTTTAATTTTTATTCTGTTACTACACTACCTCGTGCCACCCCTTTTTAGTCTATAAACTCAAAACAGATAGAATTTTGTCCTCCTAAAATAAGAAGCATTACTTATAAAGGAGAAATTAGTGAATAGGAAATTGGGATTTATTCCATGTGATTTTCATTATTTTTTGGTTCGTTCAAGTTTTGACAATCGCATCGATCAAAGTCACATTTCAGCATATACATAAGACAAACAAACTTGTATAGATACACTTAATTCGTATCCTTGTCTCGAAAATGAAAGGGTGAAATCTATATTCAAGATAGGATATTGATTCACGATTTTTTTTATTTTTGAGGTAACATTGAAAATTGAAGATAGCGAAAAATTGTGCTGATCCTTTTAATAACATAACATTTGTAGGATATATGATTTGTTTGAAAAATATTTGGTGTGCAAGTAGACACTCGGCTTTTTTGGTAAAATTCAACTTTATTGGAAATCTAATTATTACAAAGAATAATTAGCGAAATATTCGCCATTACTATCTATAGTCTTTTGCCAATTATCAAATAGATGATGAATGTCTTCACATGAAAAACTTGGTGGTTTCCAAGCAAAATAGTCATCGAGCCATTTTTGTACATTTTCAACTTTCGCTTCAACTTCAACAACCGCTGCGCTTTTTTTGTGCAAAAATTCTTTCTTTTGTACTGAGAAAGCAAATTCATACACATGTGAACTCTGCAATTTTTGTTTTCTTCGGTCAGTTTATGAGGAACCCATTTTTCGTCCTTCTATATTTCTCCCATTGCAGGCAATCGAAGTGATATTGCTTGGTGAGTAGCTCCTAACTGTTCTGCAAGCTCTTTTTTAGTTAGACATGGGTTTCCATCCAGTAAAACTGTAGGTTCTTGTCTATTATTTACTGCACCGGAACGTGGATCCTCCTCAAGACTCAAAATGCCACCAGGAAATCTTGCAAACTACTTTTGTATACTGTTGGATAACTCACAGAATGTTTACTCAAAGTCGAATTAATCAATTCCATAGCTTGAGCAGCATTTTTTTCATTTGAAAACAAAATAGAATGCAATGACGTAAATATTGCTTATCGACATCCATCTCTAAAAATTTATTGTCCTGCCATTTCTTTCAGGCTTTTCGTTAATAACGGAGTTTTCTTTCCTGGATGATAATTTGGGAGTGCATTTCCAAACCAACCATTGTATGACATCAAGGAGCCTGTCTAGTTCCTCTTCTATTTATTTTCACATTTGATTGGCACTTGAAGTTATATTTTTTCCACTACAGCTAGTTTAAACAATTAAAGAAGTGCATATACGACAATTTTTATTCGATATTTTCACAAATCAATATTTATCACACAATTCGGGCACGTCTTACTGTCTGTATTCATATAGATACAACGAAGTATACGTTGTACCACGCAAACTAGACATTTATCTTAGTATTAGGTTTATTCCCTAAATTCCAAATACAAGTATTCGATTGAACGACGCGTTTTAATAGTGCAAACTTTTTACACAAATCAATCGTCAACTACACTAACATTAACAAAACTACGGTTCACGATTTACCGGATTATCATAAAACTTGAAAAAAGAGAGACTGCGGCTAATAAGCCAAAGTATGGGCAACAATCTATAGTCAGAACACCAGAAAATATTGCTGCTGTCCGTGAAAGTGTACGAGATAATCCAACAACATCAATACGACACTGCGCATGAACCAAACATGAATTTCAAAGATTAACACTCACCGATAAAGCACTTTGCATAAGACTTGGACAAATAAAATGTTTGACAGATTTTTTTTTTAAATTAATTATGAGTGCCGAAGCACATTTTCAGTAGGAAATCAATAAATAATTCATCAATCCTCATTACGTCCATTGAAAGTGACGATGTGGTGTACAATTTGGGCTGGAGCGGTCATTGGACCATATTTTTACGAAAATCCGAATAGTTCAGCTGTTACAGTCACTTGCGAACACTATCGTGATAATAAAAGAACCATTTTTAGACAAGAATTGCATGCCTATGGTTTGGTGAACATGTGGTTCCAACAGGACGGTGCCACATGCCATAGAAAAACCATGGAATTGTTACGAGAAATGTTTCCGCAACAGTTAATTTCGAAATCTGGTGATGTGGATTGGTCTCCACGGTCTCCCGATTTAACTTCAGAGGCGGACATTTGGCAGACATTATTGTTCTTACATAATCTAAACTCTTTCAAAAAAAATTATAACCAAAAAATTAGTAAACCTTTCGAGTGGACACCCTGCATATTTAACATTTTAAAAATATAATGAGATTATCACATTTGTTTAACTCTTAAACCCCTAAAATGTTCAGGGCGTACTACGAAATCCCGGTTTTCAAAACCCCGGTTTTGATTTTGAAAACAAAATTTCTTATTAATTCGGGCCGGCCGGACTAATAATATTTTAACATAAAAATACTAGGTCGGAGAAAACTGATCTCCCATTTTTTTCCCAAATTACAACGACTTTAGATTAATCGAGTTTATGGTCAAATTTCGCCATTAATATTTTAAAATATAATTGTAGAGGCTGACGGCTTCGATAACTCTGACGGCCACGCGGGAGGTCGTTGCGCTCTCCTCACCCCTCTGAGGGGTTTTAGATTTGAACTTCGGGGGACGTAGGGGTCGAGATCAGCAAACATGTCGCACCGCGTGCCGCATACAGGAGCGAATTATATAGAATCTATTATTGACAACTATTAAAAAGATAATTAAGAAATGGCCTAGTTCCCACATTTCGATTTTCGACATACTCAGTTAGGCAATGGGCAGGTTTCATCCCTATCCTCCTTATTCCATAACTCTATCAAAAACGCATTTTTGAATCCCATTAAGGACCCACATGTCGAATTTCAACAAAATCGGTTTAGAAATGGCCTAGTTCCACCTCTATTGACCACTTTATCGAAAAATCATTTTAGAACCCAATTTTCATCGCACGTATCGAATTTGAACAAAATCTTTTAATAAATGGCCAAATTTCATCTGCATTAGCCATTTTCTAGAACTTTATCGCAAACTCATTTTTGAATGTCAAAAAATCATTAAGAGTCCCATTTTCTCACATGTTAAATTTTAAAAATTCAAACCAGGGTTTCCTAAAAAAAGGATTTTTTTTGTACAAAATCGGGGTTTTGAAACCCGGTGTTCCCCAAATTTGTCCGGAAAACTCATGTTTTCTAGTTGGATTTGGCCTAGTACAAAGTGAAAACACCTATCACAGGAGTTGTTACCTCTTAGAAGTATCTTAGGATAGAGGGTTTTACAACTACAACTTTTCAATATTAAACCCAGTGTTCCCCTAATTTTTCCACAAAAACTCATGTTTTCTAGTTGGATTGGGTCTTGTACAAAGTGAAAACACCTATCCCAGGAGTTGTAACCTCTTAGAAGTATCTTAGGACAGAGGGTTATTACTTCGAGTTGTACCTCTACAGCTTTTGAATATTAAACCCAGTGTTCCTCTAATTTTTCCGGAAAACTCATGTTTTCTAGTTGGATTGGGTCTAGTACAAAGTGAAAACACTTATCCCAAGAGTTGTAACCTGTTAGAAGTATCTTAGGAGAGAGGGGTATTACTTCGATTTGTACCTCTACAACTTTTCAATATTAAACCCAGTATTCCCCTAATTTTTTCCAAAAAACTCATGTTTTCTAGTTGGATTGGGTCTAATAAAGGGTGATTTTTTTGTGGTTAGGATTTTCATGCATTAGTATTTGACAGATCACGCGGGATTTCAGACAAGGTGTCAAAGAGAAAGATGCTCAGTATGCTTTGAGATTTCATAATGAATAGACTTACTAACGAGCAACGCTTGCAAATAATTGAATTATATTACAAAAATCAGTGTTCGGTTCGAAAAGTGTTTCGCGATTTACGTCCGATTTATGGTCTACATAATCGACCAAGTGAGCAAACAATTAATGCGATTGTGACCAAGTTTCGCACTCAGTTTACTTTATTGGACATTAAACCAACCACACGAATGCGTACAGTGCGTACAGAAGAGAATATTGCGTCTGTTTCTGAGAGTGTTGCTGAAGACCGTGAAATGTCGATTCGTCGCCGTTCGCAGCAATTGGGTTTGTGTTATTCGACGACATGGAAGATTTTACGCAAAGATCTTGGTGTAAAACCGTATAAAATACAGCTCCTGCAAGAACTGAAGCCGAACGATCTGCCACAACGTCGAATTTTCAGTGAATGGGCCCTAGAAAAGTTGGCAGAAAATCCGCTTTTTTATCGACAAATTTTGTTCAGCGATGAGGCTCATTTCTGGTTGAATGGCTACGTAAATAAGCAAAATTGCCGCATTTGGAGTGAAGAGCAACCAGAAGCCGTTCAAGAACTGCCCATGCATCCCGAAAAATGCACTGTTTGGTGTGGTTTGTACGCTGGTGGAATCATTGGACCGTATTTTTTCAAAGATGTTGTTGGACGCAACGTTACGGTGAATGGCGATCGCTATCGTTCGATGCTAACAAACTTTTTGTTGCCAAAAATGGAAGAACTGAACTTAGTTGACATGTGGTTTCAACAAGATGGCGCTACATGCCACACAGCTCGCGATTCTATGGCCATTTTGAGGGAAAACTTCGGAGAACAATTCATCTCAAGAAATGGCCCGGTAAGTTGGGCACCAAGATCATGCGATTTGACGCCTTTAGACTATTTTTTGTGGGGCTACGTCAAGTCTAAAGTCTACAGAAATAAGCCAGCAACTATTCCAGTTTTGGAAGACAACATTTCCGAAGAAATTCGGGCTATTCCGGCCGAAATGCTCGAAAAAGTTGCCCAAAATTGGACTTTCCGAATGGACCACCTAAGACGCAGCCGCGGTCAACATTTAAATGAAATTATCTTCAAAAAGTAAATGTCATGGACCAATCTAACGTTTCAAATAAAGAACCGATGAGATTTTGCAAATTTTATGCGTTTTTTTTTAAAAAAAAGTTCTCAAGCTCTTAAAAAATCACCCGTTACAAAGTGAAAACACCTATCCCAGGAGTTGTAACCCCTTAGAAGTATCTTAGGACAGAGGGTTATTACTTTGAATTTTTCCTTCTACAACTTTTGAATATTAAACCCAGTGATCCCCTAATTTTTTCCGGAAAACTCATGTTTTCTAGTGGATTGGGTCTAGTACAAAGTGAAAACACCTAGTTTTTAAATTTTAAATCTATCAGTAAAACCAATTATTCAAAATTGTATTTATATTTAATTAGCTTCGCCTAAATCTTTGTTTTTGGTGTATATTTACTAATGCACAAACACGATTTTTACTTAGGAATTATTTCATTTCGGTATACAGGGGTGTGAAATATTTTCTAAACCTTTCCTATATTTTTTTTAACTTAGGATAGAGTTAGTAAATATTGCACGCGCATTACATCAGTATATTAAGCTATTTGAATTCACATGCCGACCTAAATTTGCTAAATAAATCTGGTTAAATCGAATTCGAGTTAAAATGAATCTTCTATCCAACTGATATGGTAACGTGGGTACATGTTTTAGATTACTAGTAACCAACACTAACTCGATGTCGGTATCCCCGTAAAATCTGTTACATAAAAAAATGAAACAGTGAAAATTAGATTTTTTGTGCTGTGATCATTATGTGCGGACTCGGGTTAAAATGAGCCTTCTATCCAACTGATGTGATAATACATATTTAGATTCGTGATATTGATCACTTTTCGTAGCACTTCCACTAGTTTATGGAAATTTCTGCGACATCGTAATTATATTTCTAGTACGTAACGTACTCGTAATCATATATTTTTTAACGATCATTTATCATTTTGTTTGTAATTATTTTTATTATAATTATTTTGTTGTTGATAGATTTACATGGTGAATAAACGAAATATTTATTTATTAATTTTTATTACATTATTTAACTTTTGTTGCAAATGTAGTTCGGTATGTAAAATCAAATAGCTTAAAATACTGATATAAAAGTTATTTCGAAGTGAGAATTTAAGATAATGAGGTGTTTATAAATTTTTCGGGTTGGCTCGAAAATAATAAAGTTGTAGCAAGGATAAAATGGGGATAATTTTTGTTTGTTTGGGATGTCTTAGGCTAACTACACATATGGTAGATGCCATGTTCGGAAATCTCTGTGAGCTGGCCAATCCTCAGTGAACGCCAAAAATATATTTATTTTAGTTTTGCAAAAATTTTGTCAAGTTCGGGGTCAATAATAAATGGACTTACATCATCGTATGAAAATGCGGATAATTTTTATTGTTTATTGAACAATTGGAATTTCGTAATAATGTATTTTTTTGTAAGTGTCATTGCCGAAGTCACTAGTTTACTAATTGCGTATTAACGAGTAGTTGCTTTTCATAATAAAATTTTTTGAATAATCCTAACATTGCTTTTGTCAACTATTTTACTAATACAGATGCATTTTGTTATTTCGACAAATTTTGTAGTCTGCCATGTTTTGTTATTTTTTAATTCTGTCGGAAACTTCACAGTCGTTATACTCCAGTTGTTCCTAAATAGACAGTTTACCAAAAATCCATAAACCAAATACACTTTATAGACCTATAGTGAGCTCAATAGATGGCCCCACATATGGTTTATAGGCATTTTTAGATAATATTCTTAAATTTAGTGTAGAAAAAACTAGTTTTTTTGTTCTAAATTCCGAAGATTTTAAACAAAAATTTCGAAACTTCATTATACCCCATCATTTTTGTTAATTTCGTTAGATGCGATTTCGTTATTTACTAATGTACATAGTCATATGGTTTAGAATATTATCAGCAAAGGGAAACATTAAAAAGAAAACATAATCCAAATTGACGAAAGTCCAGTTTCTTGAAGGTTTAGGCATTGTTTTAGATAATTCTGAATTTTCTTTTGACAATAAAAATTATAAATCCATTTTTGGTTCTCCAATTGGTACTCCCATACGCCCCTATTTGTTGGCACAACAACTGGCAAATTTGTTAATGGAAAATCTGGGTGTTTGGCATTAAATTTTTTAAATTTTATTTTATTATCGATATACATATGTTGATGATATCATAACGACTATTCCCGAAAACAAAATTGACAACAAAATTTCCTTTTTAGATTTACTGTTGTTCCACGAAACTGATGGCGAAATTTCTTTTTATTGGTATCACAAAGACAGTTGGCCTAGCAGATATCTAAATTACCATTTTTGGTATCCTACTTCCTATAAAATTAATACAGTAAACATTTTCGCTGAAAAATTTTCAAACTTTCAGACCCGATATTTCATAAAAAAAACATTAAAATTTTAAAAGAAACATTGTTAACTAACCATTATACCGCAATATGGAAGTTCTGAAATTCGGCCCATTAACAATGATAAAAAAATTTCCTAATTCCTTATGTCAAACATTTCTATGAAAAAATAAAACACTTGTTCAAATATTACAATTTGAAAATTGTCGGTAATTCTTCAATTTGTTTAAATGATTGTGTTTTTCTAAACTTAAAGATTACCGTTCAATAAACAACACCAAATTTAATTTATGAAGTAACTTGTGTAGATAATATAGATAAAGATGAAGAACAATGTACTAATACATTTAAAGAATTCAGCCCACATAATTAATCTAAATTGATTGATTGATTGATTCTGAATGTACGACCAAGTTCTTACACAGGAGCTCCCGGGTGATGCCGGGCTCACAGTGCACTCTTTTTTAATTAAGTGGGACAGAATCGGCCCGGTTACAGACACCGATAGCTAATAATACAAAGACAACACAATACTAAACTACTAGGGTAAGAATAAAGGTTTAATAGGTTCAATGGTTAATGATGGTATCGGTCAGCAATAGTTGCTTCTTTAATTCAGCAACCTAAGAAAAAATGTTATTATTTCATATGTATCTGGAAATTTTCTGAGATTTTATTTTATATTAACAGTTTTCGGCTTCCTAAACAAAATTAATTGATTGAATCGGCCCGGTTACATACACCTAGGTACAGTCGAGAGTTAGTAACACAATGACAATATAATTCTAATCTACACTATCAGCAATTAAAAATACAAAGAAATATTATTTCACAATCATCTGCAGGTTTCCTGAAATCTAATAATTAAATTAATTAATTGATTATTTTACTTGAATTATACTTGAATAAAATAAATGTAAAGTAATGATTAGTGTTAACTAAATTAATTTGGTTCTCTTAAAACAAATAAAATAAACCGAATCCAAATATTGTAGTATCAAAGTAGGAAAGGCACGAACGGCCTCTCTAACTTCTAAGTCTGTTGATTTGATGGATTTGTTTATAAAAAAATATTTATGAAAGTCACTTGTCCTTGCCATCCCCAATCTAATACAAATATATTTATTTAGAAAAACAGAAAACTGGTTCCAAAAACAGCTAATCTGGAATCTGTAAGAATCCCCAATACCTTAACACATTAAACTAAAATTAAATAAAACTATTAAAGTAATTAGCAATCTGTAAGATGACAGAATTAATAATAAGTAGCTAGCACATCTGTAACATCTGTACAGTCTTCCGAATAACCTAGAAAATAATTTAATTAAAAACGATTCCCGAAAATCTATCTAAGTACAGTAATATTTGACTGCATTTCAAATTTACTCCGTAGCTTCCAAGCTATCTGTAATTCCAAAAATTCAAATATTCGCTGAAATAGTAAAGTTTTTAACAAACCCAATAGCCATTATAATTCCTAACTTGTTTGCTCCCACAAAACGTTTTAATGTATGCAGCGTACAAACTGTCAAAAAACTTCTTTCTCAATCAAAAACACTTTAAATTTTATTCAAAGTGACGAATTAAAAATTGATGTAATCATTCAATCTTCAAATGGTGTCAAATGGGTCTAGAGAAGGAAATGAGAAATGCGGTTATTGACAAGGGCAGTCCAAGTAACAATATTTGTCTTATTAGATTTTAAAATGTGAAATTCTTTCTAATTTTTATTACACTAGGTTTCATGTGGCGATGGGCTTTGACTGTCTAATTGGGCGTGAATTTTTCGAGGACTCCAGGGTGAGTTGCGATATTTTAATCGTTGTCGATAACGTTTTGATGCAAATATTGACGTGAAACGGGGAACGTACTAATGAATGTAGAATATTCTTTAGAATTAGAAATTGATAAAACAATCGACTTTAAGGTTGGACCTATTTATTATGACCTTGGGAAAGATTATAATATCAAACAAAAGGTTATTACTTTACTAAATGGGTTCTATAATCGACCAATGAGCTAAATATTAATTTAACGAGTGAACAACCGATTTATGCACCGCCAAAACGGTTCTATGGAGTATATCTTCGAACCGGTCGCAAGCCTGTTAAGTAAGATAACACGGCTGAAGTTCCAAATTGGTATCCTTGATAAAAATGACAGTCGCAAATCGTTAATTTTTTCTTCTTTTTTGTAACGCTGATTTGTGAATAGTAGATAAACTTAACACCGAACATAATTTCAAACTTCTTAGTTTTGACGTTTGGCAATCAACATTTTTTTGTGATTTGAAAATATTTTTATCAAATAAATTTAATTATACGACGCAAGCGAAACACCCGAATTCAACGTAAGATATTTAGATATCGTGAGAACCCTTTTGACTGCGACGAAAAACACATTTTTTGTGCGGTATCGCTTTATGAAAAACACCGCAATGTTCATCATATGTTCCTGATCACCTCGTTTAATTGTACATAAAATTAATATTTGGAATATTCTCTAGATTTTAACATCTCTTAATATACTTGGTACTGGGAATTTCCAATTTGTGAGTGGACAGATTTTAAATCATAGTTTGAGCCAGTCTGTCGTTAGTAAGGTTTTTATAGAATTTTTGTCCGCCTTAATTCTACAAACGAAAAAATTTATAAAATTTCCAAGGAATGACGTGGAAATGGCTAAGGTAAAACGGGGATTATAAAGATTATATGGCTTCCCAAATGTGATTGGCGCCATCGATGAAACACACATGCTATACAGAAACCACCAATTTGAGACAGAAATGACGCACAAGAAAGAGCTTCCCTGTTGTTCTCCAAATCCTTTAGGTTCTGAGTCCGTGAAATTTGGTCGTCTTTTTTTATTTGTGATTGTCCTGCTTCCATATTGAACAGTTGAACTGTGTATATTGAAAATTTTTGATTTGTTTTGGCTTTTCACTCTGACAGCCGCAAATTGAATTCAGCATAAACGGTGAATTGTCGATTTGCGATTTATATCGAAGATGCCAATTTATATCGAAGATGCCATATTGCATCGGCTCAAATTCATATTTTGCGACTGGATCGAGGATATATCCCTATATACGATAGAGAACAGATCCGCGAAATAGTAGACGATATGCTTAAACAATATTTTAAATGACCAAACACGAGCGACTATGCAAGTCGAATAGTTCTTGTTTAAAAAAAAAGAATGGGAATCAACTTATATGCGTTGATTCTCGTAAATTAAATACAGTGATGGACGATAAAGGAACGGTTTCTATTGCCGGTTATAGACGATTGTATTGGCAAATTGTGTGGTATAAAGGTATTTTCGTTAATAGACCTTAAAAAACTAAATATTAATCAATGCAGGAGATGTTATAATACACATTGACGATATATTAATTGTGGCTGATTATTTAGAAAAACACTTTACTACCAATTTACTTTGTATTTGTGAAAAAATGTATTTACTGTATAGGCTTTATATATTTGGTTTGAGAAATTTATATTATAAATTTTCATTAGCTTTCAAAATGATGTCGATGAGACATTGAAAGTTCAGCATTCAATTATTTGATTTTATTGGCCCTAAACCATTTAAAACTTTATTTAAAAAATATTTATCACACAATTCGGACACGTCCCACTATGTGTGTTCCAGTAGACATAACGAGTAATACGGTATACCACCTCTAGACATTTAATTTTATTAGGATTCTTCTCTAAATTCCAATTACAATTTAGAATGCAGGTATGTAGAGTTAAACAGGGTGTCCATCTAACAGATTTCCAATTTAATTTGCTCCCGCCATTTAGGGGAAAATTATTATTGACCGTTCATACTTGACAGTCGTGATGTACATACGTGGCAAATTAATCATGGAAACACATTCGATTGAACAACGCGCTTTAATTGTGAAACTTTCGGAAGGAATATGGTACATTCAAAGTTTACAATTTAACGGATTATCAAAGAATTTAAAAAAAGAATGACTGTGGGAAACAAGCCAAAGTGTGTGCAACAACGAATAGTCAGAACATTAGAAAATATTGCTGGTGTACGTGAAAAAGTATACGAGAGAACTTAGACTTCGAAGATCAACACTAACCAATATTTGGCATAAAGACTTAGATTTATTCCCGTATAAAATTCAATTAACACAAGAGCTGCTACCAAGAGATCATTTGCGGCGCCTTACGTATGCAAATAAGATTCTGTTGCTTGACAATGACAATCCATATTTTTTGAAAAATTAATTATAAGTGACGAAGCTTATTTTCACTTAAGTCGACATGTAAACAAACAAAACAGCCGGCTCTGGGCAGTAGATAATCAAGAAATAATTCATCAATCATCATTACATACCTCGAAAGTGAAGGTATGGTGCGTATTGGACCATATTTTTTACGAATATCCGAATGGTTAGCTGTTACAGTTAATGGCGAAAGTTATCATATGATGAAGTTTTTTATACCAGATGGTGCACGGCATATGTTTTAATGCTATAAAAACCATGGAATTGTTACCTGAAATGTTTCCACAACAGTTAATTTCGCAATCCGATAATGTGGATTGGCCTCCACGGTCATCCGTTTTAACTGCTGCCGCCTCCATTTTATGGAATTATCTTAAAAGTATGGTTTATGCAAATATTTCAGCTAATATTGAAAAATTTAAAAGGAACATTGGAGAAGAAATTAACCTGTGTGAAGATAGCCCAAATTTGTATCCCCGAAAATCGAAAAAGTTACTTATGGCAGTACTGTTCAAGTTTATGTATAGTATTGCAACATTTAATTAACAATTGTAGCAAAAAATCTAAATTATGAAATAAGTATTTCCGAATAATAGCTAATAAATAAATAAAAATTCTACTCTCCAAAAACTATACTGACAGGGGAAATCAAGATACAAATTTTACTAGCTTCTATATATAGCATCAATACCAGCCCCAAAAATACCATGTCACTTAAAAAAAAATATTTTATGGAGTTAAGTAGAAGTGTAGTTCCTCGTAAGCAGAAACAACCTGTTTGGCCGGACTATCGGCTTATATCTGACGATAGAGGAAGATTTAAATTATTTTATAAGCCGATAGTCCGCCAACGAATATTTGCTGAGTTTTTCATGACACTATCGCATCACTACCACAAAGAAATTTTTTAAAAAATGCACTTCAATTATTTTAAATCTTCCTCCATCGCCAGACATATTTCGATACGTCGTCCATCTATTTCTAAAAAAAAAACTCGTGAGTTGGCAAATAATTGATATTATTTATTTGTCCCAGCCCCAAAAATGTATTTATCTTTATATTTTTTTGTGTCGTGATAGATTTAGTTGCCATGACAGTAAAGATTTTCGGGGCTGAGAGTAAAAATGTGGCATTTTTCGGGGCTGATAGTCAAAAATGTCATGATAATAAAAATTTGTTTTGCGTCCTCATTTTTCTGGGATGAAAATTTGGCTGTTTTCACATTCATAAGCCCCGATAATTTCAACTGTCATGACAGTTTTTACTATCGTGATAGCAAGTATTTTCGGGGCTAAGAATCAAAATGCAGAGATTTTTCAGACTGAGAGTAAAAAATGGCATGATAGCAATAATTAGTGTTGTCATCGCATTTTTGGGGGTTTTATTTGGGCTATCTTCTTGTATGTGAAATACATAAAAAATTATTAGGATACGGAGTGAAATGTGTATAAAAGTGATCAAAATGTAATCAAAAGAGCCCGAACATCGATGTGTAAACATTTAAAAAAATCTTTAACCTTTCGGGTGGAAGCACTTTGTATATCAAGAAATATTTTATTTGAACATTTTCAAAATATAATGGGATTATCACATTTGTTTGTTAATTTGAAATTGGGACGAGCATGGTAACTTAACCTTTATTTAGTAGCACTCGATATACATCCTGCATATAATAAAAATATCACTTAATTCTCGTAATGAACAATAGAAAATAGGAACGAACTATTATAGTTTATAAAAAAGCGAGTCACGTTGTATAAATTGTGTTAGCTACATTATTAATGTTATCAGCAACATCAGTTACCTGTAAACTAATGCCTATTAAATTTTTTTGAATCACTCCAACTAGCATCCAGCTAGCACTCCAATTAGCAAGGTTTCAGCGGTTCTTTAGTTGGTTGGTTTAATCCGTTCTGTTTAATCTTATCAATAGTTTTATTTTTTGTGCCGTATCGCTTTCCTAGACTTTTTCGGCGATATACTAAACATTTTCTATTTCAATATAACTAAATTAACAAATGACACTATAAAAACAAAATAAATTTTATATACGTACACATTAACGTAATGAAATTTAATCCTTAATTCAATAAAATATAATTTAAAAATTAACTCTTTTTCTCTGTACAGTACACGGATTGGGGAAGAAACACAATTTAATCCCTTTTAAAACGAAAATTGACATCACAAAAAAAAAATTTATATTTTAAATCAAAAACAAACAACCACCAAAAAAAATTATGATGGATCTGCTTACTCGCAGTTGTGTTTTTAAAGTAATTACATTATTTTTGTTCATACTGTAGTATGATGCGAGCGTGTACACATAAAAATCCAACCCTTATTAGTATTCACATTTTAATCAGGACTCAATTCGCGCGGCGCGTTTTACGCGAAAACGCAAAATTATGTATTTGAAAAGTTTTTCCGAACATTTTTCGTTCAAAATAATAGAACACGTCTTTTAATTTTATGGTTATGTTTATTATATTTTATGAGTGAGTTGTATTATTACATTAAATTACGGGAAAAAGTATATAATCATAGTACTTATACGAAAGCTACATGGTTAATTTGTGATTTAGGATGAAAATCATTTTGTGTGTATTTTGGTTCTCACCAACATTAAAAATTCTTTGTTTATAAAGCGCTCGTCAAGTTTATTTTTAATGTTAGTATTTTAAAAATAACTCGAAGGGCTCTGTTATACCGGAAATATGTAGGTATATGATGAGTTCATTGTAACGTTTCTATTTTAAGAAATTATTTGGTATATACTCGTATATAATTATTGACGATAGAATGCTTTCTTTAAGGCCATAAAGAAATTAAGCCGACTTTGGTTGCAGGCCTCTAAAATGTCTAGAGAGCATAAAACATAAATCAATTTATATATGAATATAATTTTTGACATTCAATTTTTCGCAAAAAACAAAAACAAAAAATTAAAACATTTTCAATTAATCATAATTTTTCGAAAACTACATATTGTCTTCTGACGGCCATAACATATTTCAAAATTGTTTGCCATTGTTTCTGACTTCATTCATTTGGTTTTTAATTTTTTGTGTGTGATTTGAATGAGTTAAATTACAAGTTTTACTGTTTAACGTAGTGACAGGTTAAAACATTGGTATCGAGACAAATTTTTTGTGTTTTCATTTGTGCAGATGTTATATTTATAGATCGTGTGGTGAGTATATGCGCATATGTTTGTTAAACGAAATATGGACGGCACATTTCTAAATTATTGTTGTAAAGGAGAAAGTATATTAAATGGTTTGTGGCCGCGCCATTTGCGTGGCGTGGCTTTACGCTTCAGTAAATTATTTCATACGGGTGTCCTTTATTTAAATGTGTAATTACTCCCAACTATAGTGACTATATTTTTTAACCATATAACATGAATATAAATATGACGCTCGATCAAGCTAAATTTAAAACTTACTTCAGATTATTATTGTTCAGACTGGTGTTAGATATAATGATCGCCCTTGTTTGAGAAAGTCAGAAAAACAAGGTTTTCTACCGCCGGTAATTCAATAATGCACTGACAGAACGACTCGGTTTCAGACACCTAGCGATCGTACGGCACAACACAATTCTAATCTACTTCTAATCTACTAGAGGAAGGAAAAAGGCTTAATAGGTTTAATGGATAACGATGGTATTGGCCTTCAACAATTGTTTCTCTAAATTAGCAACCTAAGAAAAAAAATATTATTTATTTCACGTACATATGGAAATTTCCTGAAATTTAATTCCACATTAATACTTTCCGGCATCCAAAACAAAATTGGTTGATTGAATCGGCCCGGTTACAGACACCTAGATAAATTCGATAGTTTGTATCACAATGACAACACAATTCTAATCTACACAATCAACAATTAATATTTCAAAGAAATATTATTTCACAGCATCTGTAGATTTCCTGAAATTTTATCTAAATTAATATTGTTCGACTTCCTAAATAATCTAAACATTTATTAATTTAATCCTCCCTGCAAAACTTCATTAATCTATTACATCCTAAAATCCATTTGAATTTAACCCTTGAATTGGCTGCCACGAAATAACTTTAAAAAAAATGAAAAAAATATGTGAGGCATCCCAAAGGCAATAGTTCTCGGAAAACTATGAGTGTTATTCAATGCCAGATTAGCTACCGGATTGGTTTTTTCAAGTAAATTTAGCTTATTTCGCCAAAATTTCAAATGTTTTATTAATTTTGGTCACCAAAGAATATTCGTTTTATTATCAAGTATAATTGGTAGGCCATCTCTCAACAAATGATGGTCAAATTCGGTGTTCAAAATTTGTGGGACAAAATTTGATTTTGACAAAATTTGTGGGATTCGGCTATAATGAATGGAACCAGGCCGTTTACTTTCCGATAGCTTTCCAATTTAGTTTGCAGAGCTGAGGTAGGATTCTAATAACAAGGTCAACTTATTTTGGGATTTTAACGTGTCTTTTTGATGAAGTGTAGAACTTCAATCATTTTGAATGGAACTTGGCCATATCAGAAAAAAAAATTGTCAAATCAGGTATTCAGAATTGGGTGGCGATTTAAAAATGTATTTTAGGGAAATTCTGGAGTTCGGCTGTGCTAAGCAATTTCTTAACTAATTATGCTCGGATCTGGTATGTTAAACTGAACCGAGATTCATACATAAATCCCGGATGAAATCCTGGATTTTTCTACAAAATAAATTTGAAAATAGTCGGCCAAGGAATTATCCTCTTTTCACCATAGCCGAACCAAATTTGATCTTAACCCGCTAAGAGATGACCCAGTCAAATTCAGCTTCCCCAAAACTAAAATTTGTTAAAATCCAAATTCAGCCCAATTCGTACGCAAAAATTAATGTATGCATCTTCCGCAGTATACTGTCTAAAAACAGATTACTGAGACAATTCCGCACATCTCAGGCAATCAAAAAAGATCAAAGTTTACGTGAGGTGATGGCACGGACGGAAGATAGAACCACGCGGAAGGCTTCTTACATAATTGGTGCATGAGCAAATCGTTGAAATATAAAATAATAAAAATATGAATGATTGGGAACCGTTTGATTCGAATATCTTAAAAATGAGTGAGTTTTGAGTTGTGTCACTGTTGCAGCAAATGAGCGACGTTATATATTTACAATACATAAATGAATTTAAATTACATTGGATGAATCTACACGAGGACTCGGTAGATAATTACATATAATTTATCGCAATTAATTTGTACAAAAATATTAATAATAAATGCAAGCCAGTTTACTTATTAAAATTTTGTTTATCACCTTAAATTAAATGTTCATTAGAATACAAGCTATTACCCACCAAAAATGCTTATTTTCTTTCGAATGATTAATTCACAATGAACTGATCCCAATTTATGTAAAAATAAAACATAAAACATAAATTTTTCTAGGTATTAAAATTAGGTCTGAAATTTACATTCCAAACAGGTTGTTTTTATAAAATGTGTGTCTTTTTTAAATTACATAAAAATAATTCCAACCGGAAAATTTTCAGCCCCAATTTTCGTGAGGCGACCTCAGAGATGGTCCCCTAACTCGAAATATTAAGATACGTATGCCAATCTGCATAGAACTTAAAATCAGGCGCCCGTTGATTTATTGATCATCCCGTAAAATAATTTTCCATACATTATTCAATTGAAAATATGTTCATTACCGAATTTTCTTGTGGCGATCTCAGAAACGACTCCTTAACTCGGCATATCGTCGTCCTAGTATTATTTTTGTCTATGTCACACTCATCCCAATTTTGGTAAATCGCAGTTTAAGTTGAAAGGAAGGATGACAATATAATAGGAGTATTCATAAAAGCCTTTTTTAACCTAGTGAAAAACCTACACATGGACAGCTTATCATGAAAATATTAAAGCTCTAATTAAACAATTTTTACAGTTAGGACAATTTAAAAGTTAGTTTCATTTTGTCTAACCACCATTTTTCGAATAAAATTTGTTTATGTTTTGTCTATATCCACGAAAGACATGTTTTTGAAAATTTTGTCTATGTCAATAGGAAAAGCACGAAGAACCTGTTGTTAAATTTTAAATAATATTTTGTTTGTTAAATTCATAGAGTAAAAATCATAAGTTTATTTATTGGTAATAATTAAAAATAAAAACAAATATACATTAATAAGGTATTAGTATTTTAATTGTGAGAATTTCTGCCCGGTTTGTTTTTTCCAACTGCTTCAACTTTTCCAACTGTTTTTCCCTTTCGCTGTTGTGCTTTTATAAAACTGTTGGTCCACTTGTGGCATATAAACCAGCTTAGACGTAATATCTTTCAGTTTCTCGCAGGAAACATGACCTGCAATTCGAAGTAGTTCAACATTTGGCCAAGTGTTCTGACTTGACTGTTTCGGTGTTATCTTTATGGTTGCAAAATGTGTGTATAACCGTTACGGTACATTATGTGTTGCGAATCCCTCTCATAAATTAAATGTTTCACTTTTATGAAAGGAATTTTATTGTAATTTAAATTGTACGCTGCTGTATGGTAGGTATGGTACATGTCTGGTACATTGCTCAATGTATCGAAGAGAACAAGAGTTGTTTTTATAAAGAAAATTTTGTAAAGCAAAAGCCATTATTCAATTACGATTTTGCGGAACGCACCTATGCGACCATAGTATTATTCTCTCGGTATCTGGATGGGATATAATAACATGATGAAGCATTTTTATCAATGCATTAGCGATATGGGTACCTTCACGTCCACACAGTGATTCATACCTAAAATAGTCAGTAAATCTTATTTAAGATAACATTCCAAAACCGGCTTCAAGGTACAAGCGGTACTTACCAAATGGAGTTAAACACCTCTTTGTCCCCGTAACATTTTCCAGTTAGGTTATATGTACAAAACTTCCGCTTCTCGAAAAAATTTGTTGTATTGCCTTTAGGTAATTGAAACACATTTTACATATCAAAGCTAATCACATTAGTTAGTTTGTTGTTTTGGCAAACAAGTATATCACAATCCCTCTCCAATTACGCCTGCAGTTTGTTAGCTTTATGAAAATCACATTCGTTTATTTGAATTTGAGTGCGATTTGCCATCATTTTCAACAGCACACATTTATCACACAAATCTTTTTTGGGTAAATGAAATGTTAAATTAAATTTGTTGGTAAAAATTTACCTATACTTCCAGAATTTTACAGCTGAATCGGGATACTTTTCTTTGAAGAGATAGAACATTCGAGAAGCATTTAACGACGGGTCCAGATAACTTTTCGAAGATAAAGACCTACAATAATGGGACTCTGTACGAAGAAACTCATGTATGTGATCGCAAACAGAAACAACATCTGAATCAGACATTTTTTTTGGAAACTTTCCTTTCAGTGGTGTTTTTGAAACTGATGGGTTTGCATTATGTTTAAAATAATAATAAACTCTACCCTTATTATTATTTAGAGTGTTCATTAAATATTCCTGACACACCTGTATCATTTGATTATTGATTTCAAAGTAGTACTTAAAAGTATTAACTCTTAGACTATTTCAGATTTTATACGAATCCGATGAGTATTCAGCTATTTTACGAATTTAAGTAAAAGTGATTTTTTTTGTTGTCATCCAACCACCAAAAATGTTGATTTAACCTGTCTCGTTCATTTTCGCTGATGATTGATGATTTGATTGATTGATGATTTTTTTCTAACTTTTCTAGAAGTAAGGCAGGAGTATGACGATCTCAAAACGACATAACGTTAATCCGACAAATTTATATTTTAAACGTGCCAATTACCTTTATCATGTCTGATGTAGTCTGATTAGTTTGTACATGTTCTATTGATATAAAATTTTCTTAATTTAAATATAACGAATTTAATTATTGTATTTAACGTGATTTTAAATAAATTCTGGGTTTTGTTAACTTCATACAAGAGCAAATGGGGTTTTTATTGATTAGTGTTGCCTGATGAAATTTTTCTTATTTTCTGGTATAGAATCGTGGGATAACTTCACATACGTGGAAAACTTTCACGTTTGGTGCACCGGTTTATATAGTCAAAAACTCTGCGATCTTCTCTCCAGAAATTCAAGAACAGGAACCTTAATTATGAAATTTAATTCTAATCAATTAAGCTAAATATTTGCAAAAATCGAAGAAATACCTTAGTAAATTGCCTTTTCACTTCAGATTCAAGGTAAAAATTCAAATTTTTGGAAAATTTAATTTTTTTGATATTAATTTAATTTAAAACTTTAAAGTTGATTGTTTTCCAAATATCCAAATATTAACGTTTGTAACTTTTAATATTAAATAAAATTCCATTCATTTTATTATTTCTACCAATTTACTTCTATTTAGGTATTTTCACCCCTGGAATTTTTAACCGTTTAAGAACTTATATAAAATTCGCCAACTCAATTTATTTATTTGGAATTTAAGCACAAAGAATTTAGCTGTATTTCTAGAGTTTAGACAATGCCGTCTGAAAAACATGACGATCGGCAAATCTTTTACTAAGCTTAGTTAACTCACTTGGCAATCTTACCTCGAACTGAAAAAACAATCGGGCTAATAAAAACCAAACTAGTTTTCGATTTTGATTAGATAATCTATATATTATAAGTTATATTTATAAGTTTTTCACAAGTCGTGTGAAACCAGATTTTTTCGGTTTTTCTATTACAGTGTTTTTGTAACCAAGAACAAATAGGTTTAGTACAAATTTTTTTAGTTCCTTTAAAACCGTCCCAGACTGGACTTAAACTGACTAAAATTGGTTCCGCCAATAGTTAAAATTAAATGAGGTAGGTAGGCATTTCCAAAACTCCAAATCAAGGTTTCGTATCGGTTTTAAAACTTATTTGAAACCAAAAATTGTTACTTGGGGAGTTGCCGGAATAAATCTTGCAAGCTGGTGGAATTCCTGTGCTCCCGGATATGTCGC
This sequence comes from Nephrotoma guestfalica, assembly GCA_963691935.1. NCBI lineage: Eukaryota > Metazoa > Arthropoda > Insecta > Diptera > Tipulidae > Nephrotoma > Nephrotoma guestfalica. The sequence goes on along the minus strand of OY829913.1, from coordinate 215,743,585 downwards.
AACTGAAACAAACCTCCAAATAAGACAATGTTAACGGCACCGAATTACTTCGCAACACCTTCAAATAGTTACCGGTGAGTCGTGCCAAATTTTCTAAATTTTTCCGCCTTTCTTGAACTATAATTTAAATAATGTGTGCAGCGTTGTTCCGCCAACAAGTCGCAGTATCGGCACTGCGGTCAAAGTGCCGAGTTTCCGGTGGCAACCATTCTGGTTCGACTAAGACTTTCATTTATTTGAACCTCGATACTTAGATTAATGGTTTCGAATAATTCTCACTGTCGTTAAGTCATTGCAATACACACATTTTGGAACTGATTAGTGGTCATCGCCTTTTCGGTAACTTCATATTCAAGTTCTGCTTCAACAATTTTTTCTGGATTTTCAGAAGATTGATACCTTTTAATGCAGTTCCAAGTTGTTTCTCTCTTGCACGATTTACTTCGAGGTCTGCATAAGAAATACATTTTTTCTGGATCCGTCTGCATTTCAAAGAATGGTATACATACAACAGTTGGAAAATTTCTAATTGCCAATATAGTGCTGTTTGCCAGTATAGTGAATCTTCGTCTTGTTGGTTTCTTTTTCTTTTCTGCATTAATGCTTTCTTAATTGCATCTCGCGGTTTTTGCATAAAATGACTCAAAACTCATTGCAAATTCAGGTGGGGGGGGGGGGGGTAGGGGGAGTATTGGCAAATATTAATTATATTATTATAAGTATGCTTTTTCGTGTCATAAACATGATGTTTTTTGGAAAAAACTAAATTAAATAAATCATATACACGTCGATTAAAAAATTAATAATTAAATAAATTTTCCCAAAAATATCTTGAATCAATCTGCAATCCTGATTAAAGTATAGGTCATAATGTACATTTAACTCATTAGTAAAGGGTGGTTAAATTTTAAGGGCCGACGTTGAATGTGAACCACACCTAAACATCAAGTTTTTTTTTACATTTCATTTGACATTTCTCAATTTCAGACTAACTCAATTTGAACCATGGAAAGATACACAATCGAGCAACGCGTTAAAGTTATTCAGGCATATTATGAAAATGGGCGTTTCAAGTCAAAATGCATATCGTGCACTTCGTGATTTTTTCGGTCAATTTAATCGTCCAAATGTGCGTACAATCGGAAAAATCGTGCAAAAATTTGAGCAAACCGGGTCTGTAGGAGATTTTAAAACACCAGTGCATGCTCGTACAGCTCGTACAGCAGAAAATATTGCTGCTGTTCGCGATAGTGTGGCTGAAGAGCCGTCTACCTCAACTCGTCGTCGTGCCCAACAATTGCACCTCTCACGCTCGTCGTTCATGAACATTGTGCATAAAAACTTGCATTTACACGCTTATAAGGTGCAATTGACTCAAGAACTAAAGCCGCTTGACCATTCCAAACGTCCTCAATGGTCAGAATGGTGGCAAGAAATGGCAACAGTGGATGATCAATTTTCGAAGAAAATCATCTTCAGTGATGAGGCACATTTTCACCACAGTAGATTCGTCAATAAGCAGAATTGCCGCATTTGGGCGAATCATAATCCAAGAGTAATTGTCGAAAAACCAATGCACCCACAAAGAGTGACTGTTTGGTGCGGTTTATGGGCTGGCGGCATCATTGGGTCGTATTTTTTCCAAAATGAGGCCGGTCAGGCAGTTACTGTAAATGGTGTTCGCTATCGTGAGATGATAACGAACTTCTTATGGCCCGAATCGGAAGAGATGGATGTGGAAGATATGTTTTTTCAACAGGACGGTGCCACTTGCCACACAGCTAACGAAACAATGGCTCTTTTGCGCGACAAATTCAATCGCCGTGTTATCTCACGTTCTGGCGATGTCAATTGGCCGCCAAGATCATATGATTTGACACCCTTGGTCTTCTTTCTTTGGGGTTATTTGAAAGAAAGGGTCTACGTCGATAAGCCAGCAACAATTCAAGAGCTAAAGGATGAAATAATTCGGCACATTACCGGCATATAACCTCAATTATGCCTAAGCGTCATCGAAAATTTGGCCCATCGGGTGGAAGTGTGCCGCCGAGGTCGCGGCGGCCATTTGGCCGATATTTTGTTCCATACATAATTGAACCATACCATATTATCATAATAAAAATTGACAATAATTTCCTACATAATTTTGTGTTTTATTCAAGATCAACATCGGTCCTTAAAATTTAACCACCCTTTATTTGCCACTACGTTTTTGGACGGTTATGCGGTTTAATATTATTTAATTGTGTTAGTTCTGTCTATCATTCCTGCGATCGTCTTGAGCTTCCTTTTCGCTCAGCAGCCATTTTATAATGCGTTCAAGGAATGTCGTTCGCAATAAAGCATTTTATCTAGGTGGGAATCTGTTCTACGAGTATGTCATAAATTGGATCACTATAAAAGTTTTTTAATATGACACCATAACGATTGTAACGCTTTCCCTGCCAAGCGCTAGTCAAAAGACCTTTTTTTAACGTAAAATAAAACGTACAATTTTTTATTTCAATGTATAAAAACCGTATGTCTTGTACGCCATTCATCTCAATTTGAGAGGTTTTCAAGCAAAATACCTGGGAGTATTGCGTGGCCACTGCTTCTAAAGTAGTATATTCTGCAGCATATTGTTATTTTGTGTCTTCCTCCGCATCGCTATTCATCTGTTGCTTCATCGGTTCTCTCGCCGATGTAATACCTCACATACTAAAATGAAATGAATGAAAATTCCAAAACTTTCCAGATTCGCTATATCGCTGAAGTTGAAAAAATCGTTTTTAAACGATATCTGTGCGTGTGTACGTGACCCCGTGCAGTTAAATTTCATACATCATACTTAAGCAATTCCCGGGAACCTGGAGATCCCAGAGATGTGTGCCGGTATTAGTCCTCCGTAAGTGACAGCTTCTACATATATAGAAGTTTTGTCGCTTTTTGCTAATATTTTGAATATAACACAATTTTCAAGAAAACGGGTATGGGCTGAAAGATGCTAAATTATTTTGAAACAATCTCGGCTTAGATCAGTTTTCCAAAATTTAAGCGGAAATGAAGACTTTTGATCAAAAGTGTTTTTCAACCAAAATTGGGCTCCTGTACGGAATGAAACTTCATAATTAAGCTTTTACCATAAATTGGGAGATTCGAGTGATGTTTGGCCGAAATCGGAAGGAATTAGATCATTTTCTTTTTTTGCAAATAATTTGAAAAGTTTATCATTTACAAGAAACATTATTAAAATCTCTTCGATTGTAATTTAAATTTGAAGCAATATCGGATCAGTTCAGTTTTCCAAAATTTAAGCAGAAATGACATTTTTAGACAAAATCCTTCTTTTCAACAAAAATTTGCCTTCTCATACGTAAGCTAAGACGTGTGGTAAGTTGCAGCTTCCATAGGATCTATTTCAGTGTTTGCATATATTTTGGAAAATGTGTTATTTAAAAGAAAAACGATTATGAACTAAAATAATCTAAGTTTTTCAACCAAATCGACCCAGGTTAGTTTTCCAAAATTTAAATGGAAATTAATAATTAATAAACTGTTTTTCAACTAAAGCTCGGCCACTGTACGTACAACCCAGACAGATTGATTGACTGAAGTTTCAAACAATATTAAATCATAACGTTTTTATTAATTTTACCTGAAATGACGAGATAAAATATATATATTTCACCAATATTTTCCACCGTCCAGACGGATTGACAATTCGGAATAAAACAACTTTTTTCATCAATTAGGAGATCGTTGCGAAATGCGGTGAACATTTGTGTCCAGAAGTGCAAGCTTCAGTAGGAGCTTTTTAAATTTTTGCAATGAAGATTACATTTCAGAATTAGATTTTCTTTTTGTTTTTCTCAAATATAAGCAGGAATAATTAGGGGTTTTATTGAAATTTTAATAAAAACAGAAATTAATTAGCCGAACAAATAATTTCCAAAATGACTAATTTTAAAATTTGCTGATTATTTCAAACTTAACATTTGCGTTTATTCTGTTAGAAGTTCAATATTTACTTCACTGTACTTTGAATATTAAATGTTCACCCTTATATGTTCACCCCTTACAATACCAGAGGCATACCATTAGGTCATAATAATTAAAATGAATTTAATTGTAGCCAGTACTTCATCTCACACATAAAGAATTCTCATTTATACAAATATAAGTTATAATATTGAAAATATTTATTTAAGAAATAAGATATTTGTGTTGTTAAAAAACTTACTATTCTAAAAATACAAAACTCTTTACAAAAATTATGAACTTGTAAACATAAAAAATAATTTTGTAATGAAAATCAAGGTAATGGCTATACAGAAATAAATTTTTTTCAATGACAAATTAGTTCAAAAATAAAATGTCAAATTGAATGGCAAAGAAGTATTAGCTTTAGTCGGGTAAAAACAGTTGACATAAATTAATTGGACCTAATATTTTCTAGTTAGTTTCATTTAGAAATCGCCATAGGACTATTCAACCAACTACTTTCTTAGTTTTGAATTTAGTTGTAAATTATAGATTTAGAAAATTATTATTGAGAAAACGATTATTGAAAATAGCGCATGCAGCCACAGAGGAATAAAATATTTACAATCACTCGATTTTAATGACTACAAGCCAAAAGAATCGTTTCTGTGTTTCTTGTGGGAGGTGTAATTCTTCTATCTTTTATATTTCAATTTGATTATTAAAAAATACGTTTACTAAAATTCTAACTCTAAAATAGAGTTCTAAATTAAAGAAAACAAATATTAAAACCAAATAAAGAACTCTTTAAAATATTAAAATAAAAAATGTAGGGTGAATGGTCGACATCCAAATTTGTTAACCACAAATGTGGCACCTCAAATCCACCATATTTAATTTCTAACCTGAAAATAAACTAGAATTTTCGTAAAATCTGTCTAGTATAATTGTTATTCTCATTTAAATTTCAGAAAACCCTAAGATGAACCCTTGCCGAAACTTTAATCTTTAAATTTATTTGAATCTGTTATTTTTTTGTCGTTTTTTGTAAATGTTTGCACCACATTTAGCAAGGACCTCCCAATTTATGGAAAAAAGTTTCATCTCAAATAATCATTCCATTTGGATTGTAAAGATGCCGAATTTTGGTGAAGCAATTTATTTTATGAAACTTATCATTTCCGATAAAATTTGTAATATGAAAAAAACCGAAAAATCTCCTATGGAATTTGCCACTTCGGGTAAGTAAGTAAGTACGTATGAAGTTTCATCTCGAATAGTCAACCTACCTGGGCTAAAGGCCGAAGTTTTGACGAAGAACGTAGTTTTTAATTAAAATCGTCATCGGATTTTGGAATACTGATGTGAACCCATATTGTTTAAAATTTAAATTAAAATCGTTTAGTTTATTGTCGTTATTCCCATAAATGATATACTTTTCAAAATATTTGCGAGAAACGATAAAGCTTATATGGAGGCTGTCGCTTCTGGTAAAATCTTAAGTATGCATTTACACACTGATCAGTCCATCTGTCTGTCTGGATTGATTAGGACCAATATTGTTGCAAATTTTTAGTTTTTACTTTACATTACACAAAATATTTGCAAAAATGATAAAGAATTGATGGAAGCTGCCACTTCCGGTGGACCGATTTCACCCAATCATCACTATGGGGTCATCCAATATGTGGCAAATACCACTCAATCTAAACAATCAAAACAGTTTTTCGCTAAAAATCGATACTTCTGGTTAAAGTTCGGTTAACTGATCTAGACCGATATTGTTGTAAATTTAATTTAAAATCTTTAAGGTCATAGTCGTTTTTCTCATAAATGATATATTTTTAAAACTATCTTCAAAACCCGAATATGCTTTTAAGGAAGCTGCCACTTCCGGTAGTCCAATTCCGATTTCTTTAAGTTTGAAGCTTCATCCCGAACAGTCAATCCGTCTGGGTGGACTGGAGAGCGCCAACAAACATTTAGCTTATGAAGAAGCATACACACAGAGATTTTTTAAAACTACTTTTTTGACTTCGGTGTTCTAGCGAATGGCAAATTTGCCGTAATGTCGAGGTCAACATTTGTTCACGTTTACTTTATTTTACTACGAAAAAAAATTAGAATAGTGAGTGAGCTAGCTGCGTTCTATTCCTTTATCCTATATGTTCCAGCAGAAGCATAGATTTTTATAATTTTTATTTTGTTTACCATAAGTTCAAACAATCAAATTAGAAAGAAAGTAGAAAATGTATTCAAATAGCTAACAACGTAATAACCGCTTTCAGGCCAACTAACAGTTGACAATCACAGATCAGAATGGAAACAAGTTCTATTGGCATACAAATAGTTTATGCCCTTTATGTTCTTGACCAAGCTTAAGCTTATTTCATATAAAGCTTGCAAACCCAAATCGAAAGTCGCACCAAAACCGAAATTTAAACTAAAAACAAGATGTATTAACATAAAAATAATTTTAAGTTTATTATCGCCTAATCAAATATTCCATTAAACAATTTTGGGGTCCATACCGTCCTGACAAAGCTTATGGTCATGTCATTCCATTTAAAGGTAGCAGAATCCAAATCAAAAATTGCAACCAAACATGAAATTAGAACGCAAAACAAGATTTTTTTAAAAAATTTCAGCTCCACTCATTCTGACCAAGAATTAGGTTATTCCATTTAAAGCTATAGCATAACCCAAATCGAAAATACAAAAAAACTAAATTATAACGCAGTACAATCATTTTAAGCTCGTTATCGTCTAATAAAAACCCTCTAATAATAAATTTTCGGGTCTAATAACTCGTGGGAACTATTTCCTAAACTAACCTAAAAATAGAATTAGGATTATTTAGGAAAAGCTTCACGTGTTTGCTCATAATAGTGAGTAATTCCTAAACTTTCCTAAAAATTAAAATCCGCCATTTTTGTTTCAATGTGTGCGTAAAACTTCGTATAAACGAGTGAATTATAAATTATACGAAAAAATGCAAATAAAAACGGTAATGAAGTACGAGCAAGTTTGCCAATTCCAGAATCACCGCTACCAAATACTAAGCAACTTTTTGAGTTGTTCTGGATCAAAACTAATAGTTAAATACCACGTTATACCACTAGAAATTTACGGTGAACATGCTCCATCGAATACAACGTGCAAAGAATGGTTTCGACGATTTAATTCGATGCTGATATGGCTGAAGATTCTTCTCAAACACAATCAGAATTGGATGTAGCATTAAATGTGGATCGATCAACTGTTGCAAAAGGTTTACAAACAATCGGAATGATTCAAGAAGCTAACAACTGGGTTCCACATGAATTAAAAGAAAGAGACCTTGAACGTCGAAAAACCATTCGTGAAATTTCAAAGAAAACAAAGAAAAAGTGTGTGAAGTTATTCCAGTTTTTCATCCCAGGAAAAATAAAAATGTTCATCAGGTAACACTTATTTCATCCCATCCCAGGATTTTTAAAATCATCCCATCCCAGGATTTTTAGTTTATACAATTAATTTGGACTGTTTACTTGTTAAAGGTAGCGACATCTTAGCTTCCGACTATGCAGAACCCTAAAATTAATTTAAATCAAAATTATATATATGAGTACAAACTGTAATTCATATATAACGCAAAAAATACTCTATAAAATAATTAATATTGCTCTCAAACCTATAGAGTGCCTAAAGATTTGACTTCTGGTTATGACTCGTCATGGTGTCCACTAACTCTGATATCAATTTGGATATCAGCCGTATGTTAGGATTTTTGCTATATGCTCATTTGCATATGGCCCACCACCATATGAAATTTGAAGAAAATACTCAACACAATAATTAATAATTCTCACAAACCTATAGAGTGCCTAAAGATTTGACTTCTGGTTATGCCTCGTCATGGTGTCCACTAACTCTGATATCAATTTGGATATCAGCCGTATGTTGGGATTTTTGCTATATGCTCATTTGCATATGGCCCAACATATGAAATTTGAAGAAAATACTCAATAAAATAATTAATAATTCTCACAAACCTATAGAGTGCCTAAAGATTTGACTTCTGGTTATGCCTCGTCATGGTGTCATGGTGGCCTCGTCAATGAGCATACAGCAAAAATCCTAGCATACGGCTGATATCCAAATTGATATTAGAGTTAGTGGACACCATGACGAGGCATAACCAGAAGTCAAATCTTTAGGCACTCTATAGGTTTGAGAGAATTATTAATTATTGTGTTGAGTATTTTCTTCAAATTTCATATGGTGGTGGGCCATATGCAAATGAGCATATAGCAAAAATCCTAAGATACGGCTGATATCCAAATTGATATCAGAGTTAGTGGACACCATGACGAGTCATAACCAGAAGTCAAATCTTTAGGCACTCTATAGGTTTGAGAGCAATATTAATTATTTTATAGAGTATTTTTTGCGTTATATATGAATTACAGTTTGTACTCATATATATAATTTTGATTTAAATTAATTTTAGGGTTCTGCATAGTCGGAAGCTAAGATGTCGCTACCTTTAACAAGTAAACAGTCCAAATTAATTGTATAAACTAAAAATCCTGGGATGGGATGATTTTAAAAATCCTGGGATGGGATGAAATAAGTGTTACCTGATGAACATTTTTATTTTTCCTGGGATGAAAAACTGGGATAACTTCACACACTTCAAAGAAAAGGTTTTTTTTATCGAAAAGTTAATGGAGGTGAAAAATTGGATTTATTAGATGTGCAAGTAGAAACTGTAGATGATGGCACTGTAGATGAATGCATTAAAATATGCTTGAACGCATCCAAATCGCCCGCCATTTTGGATATATGTAGCTTGGTCATTGCTGTTTTTAAACATAAGTTTCAATCTAGTACAAGCTGTCGTTCCGTTTGCATCGATTTTAAGAGATGGATGTCGATTAGAAACATTTACTCCATTGCATTCTATTTGCTTTCAAATGAAAAAATGCTGCTTAAGTTATGTAATTGATTACTTCGACTTTGAGTGAACATTCGTTGAGTGAACGATATGCAAATCGACCTCTTTACAAATTTGATTTCCTAAAACACCCGGGGCCCCTAGATTTTTCAATGGAATGTCGTTTATCTGTTAGTTTTGATCCAGAACAACTCAATCGTGCGCTTAGTATTTGGTAGTGGTGTTTCTGGAATTTGGAAAACATTACCGTTTTTATTTGCATTTTTTCACATAATTTATAATTCACTCGTTTATACAAAGCTTTATGCATACATTGAAACAAAAATGGCGGATTTAAATTTCTAGGAAAGTTTAGGAAATACTTCACTATTACCTCTAATAGTTCTTTAACATGCTTAAGATTTGTCATTTAAAGCTAGTCGAACTCAAATTGAGAATCAGACAAATAATTGTAGATTCATTAATTAAATGATCCATTGAAAATTTTTGGCACCATCCATTCTTAACCAAGCTTTAGGTTATTTCATTTAATGTTAGCAGAACCCACTTTAAAAATCGCACCAAAACTGGAATTTCAACGTTTAAATGTTGCAAGCTACACATTAATTGACTTAAAGCTCGTTCAAGAACGAGTATAGCCAACAATTTTTAATGTGACATTTGATTAGGCCATAAAGAATTATTTGTCCGATTTTTGATTTGGGTTCATCAGCTAGCTTTTAATGAAACAAGCTAAAGTTCGGACAAAAATGATGGCGTCCAAAATAAAAATGGGGTTTTTGATTATGATCTAATTAGTCTAAAATTATTTGTATGTCAATAGATCTTGTTTTGCGTTTTAATTTTGGTATTGGTTCGATTTTTAAATTTAATTTAATTACGCTAAAATTAGCCTTTCATTTTCCAATTGGTATAAAATCGTTTCTGATACCAACCGTTCTGTGGATTCTGATATCTTTTGCCAAGGGTAGGGTATTTAAAGTGCGTAATCTGTAACTTTTCGACTACAGATTCAGAGCGTTTCTCGACTACATATTTCGTAAAAAAATTTAGGAATTAAGTTAAGCCACAGTCTATGTAAACCAGAAATTTTACACATCTTCACTGTTGAAATAGAATTTATACATTAAAATAAAAAATGAAATTAATTCCACACCACATTCAAAAACTTAGAAAATTCTGTGTTATCAATTATTCAAAAGGTTAAATGGTATTTTATCCTTTCCCGAACAAAACATAAAATTTGTATTGTGGTTAACAATAAAAATTTCCTTTATTACTCGTATATATAGTTCACCAACTATATATACAAAGCTTATAAGTTTTCCATATGAAAATTGTAAAAATATTTCTTACCACTGCACTCACTACGGTATATTTACAAAACCTACGAAAGAAAAACTACTTGGTATATACAAAGTTTAAATGAACCAAAGAAAATGTGAGAAGATGAATGTGAAAATTTATCCGCAACTCATGAGTGTGTTTATATTTTAGATGTGGAAGGGTTTATATGTACGATATTTTATTGTTATATCTCAGTAAAAGGATAATAAATCTAAAGACTCGGTGAAAAGCTCCCTTATTGTATTGTGAAGTAACAAGAAACGATATTTCTTTATTTTTAGTAGCCTGTTGATTCATTTTGTTGTATGTGGATTACACACAACATATATTACACTCTTAACACGTAACACTGTACATAAATAGAATTTATGAACTTTTACACACTCGAAAAATATATGTAAAATTAAATAATTTATTGTTATCTATTTATTTATCTAATTCAACAATTAAATAAATCAAAATTCACAAAATTATTTGACATTGATTGACATTGTGTATATTGTATAGGTATGACCTAATCACGAACCATGATTTACTACAATACAATATTAAACAATTACTGAAGTGCCTGTGTACCAGTAATTGTATGTAGCACGATACTGTTCAATAAAATTTGTAAATAATTTTATTGATCAAGGGTATACACGGATTGGTATTTCAAATATCAAATCATTTGCCGGATGTGCTGCTCCGTTAGCTCTTCCATTATTATTTTCGAGGTGTCAGCCAAATCTGATGTTTAGACTTATCGCCACAAGATATCATTACTCATAAAGCATGCAAAGCGATTTGTTGATTAATAGTTTTGATCTTCAGGCGAAGACATTCAAAAATGATTTATCATATCCGTATAAATCAAATTGTTTCTGTTTACAAATTAATTTACTATAGGTAAAAGATTAAGATTTTGCGTATATAAAATTGTCATTCATATGAAGGTTTATTTATTAACTGTAGAGTTAGATTTAAGCGTGTGCAAAATACACGATTGTTGTAATACAACGATTTATCTGCCAATGTAATATTTATGTAAAATTACAGATTGGCTTATCTACAGATTTAAAATAGTTTATAAGAACCGTTTTTAAGAAAATTTGATCATAGGAGGCTAGTTAAAAATATGGTTTTTGTCTAAACGTCAAAATTGATTTGCCAATAGAATCACTGAGCGCTAACCTAGCATATGGACCGACGCAAAATATGTTCGTTGAATTAAGTTCGGTATTTAATGTTGACACACAATTAGGGAATAAAAATTACCAGAATTACGATTTTCTGGTTTTCGATCAAAACTACCAACTATAAGAAATTTATCTAGCAAGGAGTTAAATTTGTCACCACCAGTTATAAGAAAACTTTTAGATTCGTTAAAACCAGCATAAGTAAACCAGCAATATGTAAAAAAAAAATTTATTCATTAACTCAATATTTACATACTCATTTAAAGAAATTATTTGTTCATGATATTAATGTTAAAAGCACAGTTTGAACAACTTTGATGAAAATTAACCAAACCGGATTTGTCAACATTATTATCGTTTGTAACCATATTGCCAACAATAGTGGTACCTCTTGGACAGGTACTGGGATCTTCGAGGCCTAATATTTCTGCAGCAATGGTTTCCTCATTTTCTAAAGTATCATGAGGGGTTATATTTTCATGATTAGTACTGTAGCTGGTACCAGTACAGTAGCTCGGGTCGTAATCATCGGGTCGTAATCATCGGGTCGTAATATTCATTTAGCAGTGTTTGTTTTATTTGTTGTGGAATTTTCTAAGTATCCCTCAGCTACAGTATTACATTTCCTACCACCATGCCTTTTAAGGCAAGTGAGGGCACCGCCAGAATCTACAAGGAGTGTAGCTGAAGTCCGACGCAAGGAATAGCCGGTATATTATTCACTTGCATTTTTTAAATTTAAATACAATGTCACTTTTTTGCAACGCTACTAATTTTGTGAATGCCAACTACTACCCGATAACATACTCTACCTTGGTATTTTATGAAAAGACGTTGTACCTTGAAATTTTCTAGGCGAAGAGCAACATATTTTCTGTAAATCCCCAAATAGTTTTCTCCCAAACCCGTAAAGAGTCGCGATTTGTTTGTTTTGTTGTTCACCCACTACTCCCAGTATTAAAACAACCTGCAAGAAAAATACAAAAAAATAAGCATATAAATTATTTTTAAGTTTTAAAACTCACCTTCATCATTAAATATGTCATATCGGGAGCAAAAAAAATACAGGGTTCTCGATAAACCACAAGTCGATTTGTGGTTTATCGAGAACCCTGTATTTTTTGCTGTGTAACCAATTCTGTTTTTTTAAATGCTCGCAATTGGGAATATTTTTCGATATCCACGCCATTTTTATAATTCGATGTGGCGTTAACCATTGAATACTGCGCCCAAAGAGTCGAACTTTTCATCTTCGTGGATAAATTGGCAAAGTATGTCAAGAGAACACTTTCTGAATATAATCCAGATTGTACATTTTTTTCAGGACACCACTGCAAAAACCGCTTTTATGCGCACTCATAAATCTTACGAGATTTTGATGGCAATAGGATTATCACAATTTGTTTTGCTGTTTGAACCACATTCGGTGGTAAATTTGATAAATCTTCTGATTCAAACATTTTGTTCGCAAGAAAGAAAATATTGTAATTACACGCGTACAATAGTCAACAAAAGTCATGATCTCCTTAGTTTCACAAAATATTTCAACGAAATTAGTTTCAATTTTGTAGTTTTAATTAAATAATTTGTACTTACTTGTATAATTAGTCTTCAATGAGCTTTTCTTCATTGGAAAAAATAGTATGTGTTATCCGGATTAAACGTGGCTTTGTTTCGCCTTGCGAAACTGCGCTTCGCCTTGCATGCAAATATAGCTGCTCGTCAAACAAAGTATCGCTTTTAATTCTAATGTCACAATGTACTATTTTATATCAATGGTTTTCCGCGAAAATTGTATCGCTTGGTTCCCATACAGAATTAAGTTACGCCTTGAAGGCGTTTCTTGATGCCAACTCATACAAAACTCGATATTACCAATACCATATTATCAGGCAAAGAAAAACCTTAAAAAAATTGGTACTCGACCCTCACCTCCACCACTAAGGGTGGAGCGGAAATAACTTTAAAATTTTGATTGAAAATAGAAAATACGTGTTCGTCGTTATTTTTTGGTTAATCTTAAAGTGGTGTATCAATAGGGAGTGGAGGACAAGTTTGGAGTCACAGAAACTTCTATTTAAGTACAAATAGAGTTTGGGTCTCGAGAATTCTCGAGACGAGTAGTTTCTTTCGTGAATCTCTTATCCCGAGAGTATTTCTCGAGATTTCCCGAGTTTTTAAAAATTCAACATTAATAACGAAATTAATAAACATTTACCACAGGAGATCAGCAATTATTGCAGTTAAAAGAAATAAAACTATTGACAAATATTTAAATGTGGAAATTGGCGAAAATAGTCTTGAGTATATCATCTCAAAACTAGCAGCAAAAGATAACATCTCTATAAACGCAATTTGTAGGAGTTAATTCATACGAAATGCCATTTGTCGACGAGGGTTTCCATTGCCAAAACAGCCCTCAGATATAACGAAATGTCCAGCTGAAAAGGCGATCAAATTAGTTCAGATTAAATTAAAATCATTCGACCTTGACTTAGAAACCGATATTGTGTCAACTATCAGCGGTGATGGTAAAATTCGGTAAGCTGTCTCCGACATACCAACAGCTGAATATGTCAGCTGAAACTTCAGACGATGAATGCTCTGTTGAATCAAATAATGAAAGTAGTGCGTGGCAGTATGAAAATGAAACAATTATAGTAAACGAACAATTGCAATTGCAACTTCAACATGAAGTAATAATGAAAATTCGGGCGATTGTTAGGTTATTTTTAGGTTCACCTGTTCGAAACGCTGGGCTACAAAATTATGTTAAAACGTTGGAGAACAAAGAATTGTAGTTGCTGCTAGATTGCAAAACCCAATGGAACACGACCGAAATAATGGTTGAAAGATTTGAATTTGGAGCACATGTGGAATCCTGAAAAAGACGAACAAATGGTAGTTGCAATATTAGAGACTTTGAAACCAGTAAGAATTGCTGTGGAAGCACTCAGTCGTCAAGATGCAAACCTTTCAACAGCTGAAGGAATTCTAAAATTTCTTTATACATATATACAGACTTGGCCAAAAGTATTGGGCACCCTACATTATTTTTTCGACATTTAAAATGACTTACACCAAAGGTGTGTCAATAAACGATCTGGTGCAATAAAATTTGTTACTTTTCCATTTTGTATTTATTCGTCAGTTCGCTACTTTTGCTGACTGTTTACACATCCAGTGATCGAGTGCACTTTTGGTGTTTTGCCGAAACAAAAATAGTTAAGTTTAGAACAACCTGTGCGGATACAGCTTCTGGATGAGCAAGGGAAATCGCAAGTAGAGATTTCTAAAACTGTGAAATGTTCACGCTAATCTGTTCAATATAATATTGAGCGATTATCCACTTGTGGATCACATAGTAATAGGTGAGGATCGAAAGTTAGTTCGAGAAGCTTTAAAAAATAGGAAAAAAAAATTTCAGACCTAGCTGCTGAGTTGTCAGTAGAAATTAAGAAACCAATCTCTGATCGCACCACTCGCAGAAGGCTCCAGGAAGCCGAAAAAAAAACAAGAAGGCTGGAAATAAATGGGCCCTAAAATACCAAAGTTTCACTGAAGCAGATTGGTCAAATATCGTGTGGTCAGACGAATCAAACTTTGAAGTAAGTTGACAATTCTATGCCCTAATAATATTACATAATATGATTTTAAAATAAAATCCAAGATACAAATATTTTAGTTTTCTGAAGTCTCTACATTTTATTTCAGATTTTTTGGTACACCTGGTGTGCCTTTTGTGCGTCGCCCGGTAGGCGAAGCATTTAGTCAAGAGTGTGTGGTACCAACCGTAAAAATACATAAACATCCTATAATCGGCGTTGCTGCCGTCATTTTTAAATGTATGTGAAGTAGGCCCAAATGTCAGCCCAAGAAAACTCGTTGTCAGCCCAAAAAAATCGTATATCACGACAATTTAATGATGTCAGCCCAAAAAACAAATGTGTTTTTCATTATAGATTTTTGAAGTATATGAAGTTGGCCCAAATTCTAAACCAAAAAAAAATCTATGGCATTACTAAAATATACCGAATTTGACTATAGGCAAGTGTCAGTCCAAAAATGTTTAAAAATACTGTATTTTATATATACCAAACCAATAATTATTCTGCCAACGAAAGAAATAACCGCCATGTTTTAATGTCAGCCCAAAAATAAATTTATCGTGATACTATCAGTGAAGAAAAATATTACTGTCAACCCAAAAAAGTAAAATAAAACGAAATATGTAGTTGATTATAATTCTGTATCGGACTAATTCGAGTATGGCCGCTGAATTTGAATAGCTTTTAAATTAAAGGATACATCAGATATTCGGAGCCATACTCGAATTAATCCGATACAGAATTATAATCAACTAGATATTTGATTTGAAAGAAGTGTCTTATCTATCATGCGGGTTTATATATAGTAATCTGTCGTAATTAATATTTAGGCTGAGACTAAAATATGGCTCTTATGCTGTGATAGTAGAATAAGTTTTGATTTACATATTCGTATATTTTATAGTACCTTAAGAATAATATTTTTGGGGTTAGAATTTTTGGCCCAATACATAAGGAACCACAACAACTTTTTTAAAGATTTATCATTTTTTTTAAATTGCAACATTTTTGCAAGTTTGTATCTTATTATTTTCTATCACGGTAGTTTCATTTTTTCACGACACTTGCATTAGGGTTGCCAGCTTTTAAATCCGTAATTTTTTGGGCGAGCATTTTGGGCCAACTTCATATAGGTATTTTAACACTTTTTTATGATACAAACATGGATGGTGTTAAATTCCAGCAAGATAACGCGTCTTGTCATAAATCTGACAGCACAATGGTATGGTTTCGGGAAAATGGCATTGAGGTTCTAAAATGGCCTGCCCAGTCCACAGACCTGAACCTCATAGAACATTTATGGAGTCTATTAAAAGTCAGAGTCAGACGTGACACAATAAATAACAAAGAAGATCTAAAACGCTGTCTGCACCAATAATGGAGAGCCATACGCATTGCAGAACGTAAAAACTTGGAAGCTCTCTGCCGAAAAGAATTTCTGCCGTAATTAAGGCAAAGGGTGATACTCCCAAAAGATTTTAAAATATCATGGGTGCTCAATACTTTTGGCCAAGACTATATACAATATATATATACATATATAAACATATATATATATATATATATATATATATATATATATATATATATATATATATATATATATATATATATAAATATATATATATATATATATATATATATATATATATATATATATATATATATATTTCGTTTCATGTTACCTTTACGAGTATGTAACGGAATACATATTCTAATATGATGACTGAACTACTTTATATCTTGCTGGCCCCTGGATATACGAATATTTAACACTTATGAAGCGTTGTTTCCACGGCTTTGCGAGTTTTTCCAAAATTTGATGTCACGTTTTTTACTAATTTATTTAATTTCATGTATTAAGGAGGGATAAAAGCATTAGTCGTTGGCTTTCAGTATTTCAACAAAAATAACATATGTTACAGTTTCGTTTAACCTTGAGGTACCATTTAAATGAAAAAGTCGGCAGATTATTGTATTTTCCGTATAAATCGGTTCAAATGTACAGAATGTAAACCAGCCCGAAAAACGCCTTTTCTATTTTGGTGCGTTTCTTTGCTAATTTCAATACCATCCCGAAAAATATCATAATTGTATGGAAAACGCATATCTCGTCCCAAATAATTTGTTCATCTATGTATCTACGAAATATGTATTAATTAATATGAGAAAGCTAAAATTATCCCGAAAAGGTACTAAATTAATAATGCGATATTATACAGATAATAATTGTAATATTTAAAATAATTTCCATAAATATTCAATATTAGAGCCTTATCTTTATCCATGTGTTACTATGGTTCTATTTAACTTTTCCATTTTATATGAAAAGTCGGTTAAATTAAAAATTTAAGTGCTGGAATCCAGGAGATATCCCCTCGAGATTATTTGCTCAAAAGTTAGGACCATCCATCTCAGATATAACGCCAATAGATCAACTCTGAACGGTGGATATAAAGGTCTTGTCTAAATCAAAATCTCAACATAGGTTTCATGTCTAAAATGGGTTAAATTTACAATTTGGAAAAGTCGGTTAAATTAAAAATTTAATTGCTGGAATCCAGGAGATATCCCCCTCGAGATTATTTGCTCAAAAGTTAGGACCATCCATCTCAGATATAATGCCAATAGCACAAGTCTGAACGGTGGAGATAAAGGTCTGATCGAAAGCACAATCTCAGCATAGGTTTCATATGTCCGAGGTGGTACAGCAGCAGATATGCTGCAAAAATCACACTCTTCAGAGGCTGGCCCAATTGATTCTGGGGTGGCCCAATGATTGTTTAACCTATTTGGATGTAGCTCCAAATTATCACGATCTTCAAGATTTTCATCGTACAAGAAGGAAAACATCGAACTCCGTTTACAATTAAGAGAAATGAAGAAATTTACAACTAAATCAAAAGAAGAATTCCCATTTTTAAAGAAAGAGAAATGAAAATGAGAAACTCATAAACGCTGTTGGAACACGGGCACTACTTGGGACGACACCTAACCCTGCAAATAATGATGACATTAATTCATTACAAGTGGATAAGGAAGAATTAGGAAGAGAAACCCAATTAGGTGTTGAACCGGAATAAAAGACCAAGTTAAAAAATGAAAGCTCAACACTCACCAGAACCAGCAGAAACTTTACTGTCAATCTCAAAAGTGTTTTCAAGAAATCAGTTAATCATCAAGAAACAACTAGCTCTAGAACAACAAACAACAAAACCAAAAGAAGAATCACCGCTCTACCAATAAATGGCGTTAGGATATCAAATTTCACCACTATAAAGGGTGTTTTTTTAGAGGTTCAAAATTTTTAATTAAAATAAAACAAAGAAAAACATTTTGAATATCAGGAAAACTAGCTTTATTGGATAGATAATTTTATGCCATTAATGCTTGAATATGATTTCGGCGATGTTGCAAAATGGAGGTCCAATTTTCGATCAATCTCCGCAGCAATTGTGGCTGTATCTCACTAAAAACTCGCCAAATGTTGTGTTCCAAGTGTTCAATCGCCTCTGGGTTAGCCCTATCTTTGAGCAAATACCGATGAGGTTTTCCCTAGGAGTTCCGCAAATAAATTGTAAATTTAACCCATTTTAGATATGAAACCTATGCTGAGATTGTGCTTTAGATCAGGCCTTTATATTCATCGTTCAGACTTGAGCTATTGGCATTATATCTGAGATGGATGGTCCTAACTTTTGAGCAAATAATCTCGAGGGGATATCTCCTGGATTCCAGCACTTAAATTTTTAATTTAACCGACTTTTCAAATAAAATGGAAAAGTTAAATAGAACCATAGTAACACATGGATAAAGATAAGGCTCTAATATTGAATATTTATGGAAATTATTTTAAATATTACAATTTATATATGTATAATATCGCATTATTAATTTAGTAACTTTTCGGGATAATTTTAGCTATCTCATATTAATTAATACAAATTTCCTAGATACATAGATGAAAAAATTATTTCGGGATGAGATGTGCGTTTTCCATACAATTACGATATTTTTCTGGATGGTATAAGACGGAACCATACATCAAATGTACCGTTGTACCCCTGGATATGATGACAAATATTCCACCCACATAAAGGTTAATGTAAGTTTTTCGTGCATATGCGGTTTATTCATTCATAGTTCTGACTAAATTTTGCTCAGTTCAAATTTTGAGCCAACACTACCAAAATTTAATTTAGAGAACTGATCTACGTGAATATTTTGTCCACATTAGATATTAAACTTTTATGCGAGGTGCATAGTTAGTTCACACAACTCACATAGGCTTTTAGTTAATTTCTTCAAGCTTTTATACGAGTCTTCTTTTGGTACAATCTAATAGCGTCGGATACGACGTCCGGTACAGACCGACTTTAGAAACGTTTGCTTAAAGGTTAACATAATTATATCACCGCAGCTCGTGCCAAAACACTATAAATTATTCACACAAATGTTTAAGTTTTAAGTTAACAAACAAGCTAATAATCAATAAATTCTATAAATTATATAGCGATATAGACAAATCTATTTATAATTTATCGATTATCAAAACCAAAATATTATTTACGTTCGATTTTCAACAACCATACGGTAGTGGTGTGTTCATATTTGTTAGCCACCACAAAATGATTTCCGATAATTACCTTTTATTAAGCTATAAATTTAAAACGAACACCAAACCAAATAATAACAACAAAACAAATTCAGGATCATCGCACTTAAGGTAGTTTTTTAGTCTTCGAAATGGTTTAACATCGATTTATGATTTTATATTCTACTTTATGTTGAATTTAAAAAAAAATCAAAATTTATAGTCACAAGATGACGCTACATAAAATCATAAAACATAATTTTTTTATTTTTATTTGGGATTTATAATTGAATTACACGATAATGATGACTGGAATATATAAATAAAAAAAAAATGTTGGTGAATGGAATGGAGTGGAAATTCATTTTTTTTTGTTGGTTTATTATGCTGTGCGGGGACTACTCGGATTTACTGGAATTATTTTAGGGATCCCCGTTGTGATTTTCGCGGTTTAAGTCTTGTGTAATTTATATGATTGGATTTATTTAATTTGCTTTGCTACTGTTTAAATGTTTTGGATTTGGTTTTTATTTATTTTCAAATTGATGAAAAAATTTATGATTTGTTTACGATCTCATATCGCATGCAAAATGCCACATTCAACTTTACATTACAATTGGACATAATAATAATCAGTTCAGTTTACTATTAATAGTTTAATTATACCATTTATAGAAAAATATTGTGGACGTGATCATTTAAAAGTCACATAAACAAAATATTTAAAAAAAATAGTAAATTACTTAAGTGAAATAATATTATAATTATCCAATTTCATGCTGTGTTGAATGAATATAAAACTAAATAATTTTTTAGTAGTTATTTGGAACGTGTAATAGATCCGTAAGTATCTATTTATCAGTATATCCAGTAGCAAAAAATATTTTATTGTTGTTATACTATCGTAATTGTATTAGGTACTGTAAAATTGATATAAATTTCACCCCTGTGCGTAATTTTATTTTACCCAATAATTTTTTATTGAATTGTAATCGATCACTGTTTAGTATTTTGACCTTAAAAAATGTCTAAAAAAAATAAAAGGGAAATTTCGATATATGTTTATGTAAGGAAAGTTATTTCTTTTTTGTATTGAATTGATTGAAGAGGTCAAATAATTGTTTGTGAAATTGTTGAATTATTTTGATTTATTGTTTAGTGTATTTTTATTTGTATTTCCTCAAAGGATTTAAATAACGGAATAAAAAACATAATTTGAACATCTTTAAATAGTGTGAAAATGGAATAAGTTGGCAGTTTGGTTTGATTGATTAACCCTTTTAAGTTGGCTCAAATATACAAAGGTGATTGTCAAGTTTTGGGAATTTAAACAAAATAATTTATTTGACTCTGTACTATGCGGCTGTATTTGGGTGAAAACCCTCTAATGGTCCGCCAAACGCTGCCAAAACTAAAATTAATTCCAATTAATAGTAAGGAAAGAGATAATGAGTTTTATAAAATTACGGTTGCAGGAGTACGTTTTTGGAATATAATTGCTAATTTCCAATGTTTTGCATTGAAATCATTCAAAGTTACTTTTGTGATATTGTCTGATTATTTGTTCTTTAATCTACGAATTTTAAGTTGAATAAATAAAATAAACTTTTAACAATACCAAGAATTTAATAAGTAAATTGAATCGAAAGAATATGCAGATTGATTTCAATGTGAAGTTTGTGTAATAAAAGATACCAACTATTAAATTGTAAAATATGTATTTTAAAATTCAATAGACATGTTCACCCTATTAAAGTTAGCCGAAAGTTTCCAGCCGAAAGATGGTAATGCAGATTGTGTTTTTGCTATCACAGACGAAAAAATATTTTATAGCCGAAAGAAATATTACTTGATATACCAAGTTCTACTATCACCTCCAAATAACCAGAATACAGCAAAAATATGTCTGGAACTAAATAATTTTAGATAATTGGTCCAAATTCTATGAAATGTTAATTACAATAAATTTAAAAAGTCACGAAACAAAATTAATAAAACGTTCTGTATTTATTAGGTTACCCACATCCAATGGATCCTACTATGGCCATTAGATACAGAATTCAATGGACTATATCTCGAATACTAAAGATACCAAAATTCTCAAAAAATTATTTCAAATACGTTAGACGTTCTTCTATCACCTTATGTAACCCTCTAGTCCAGCAAGCGAATAATTTCTGAGTTCAATGGACTATATCTCGAATACTAAACATACAAAAATTTTCAAAAAATTACACTGTGCTTGAGTCGCAAACTTTTTTTTGTGACAAGCTGGGCACCCAGGGGTAAACCTAATTCAAGTATGCTGAATTCAATAGTGCTAGTCCCAATTCAAAGTTAGTCTCCATTTTTGAGATATCGCTTTAGATAGTCAAAAAATCAAAAGTTACTAGGCGCTGCTCTTTGGCGCCTCCTTTGTTTTTAAGTTATGGATACGTAAATTTTATTGGTTTTTGTGTTGATTTTGACGTTAAGAAAATTGTTGGTGTTTTAGTTTTTGTATATTTTCAGGGTGTGAATTTTGGCTGCAATTTGAATTATGACTAATGAGAAATTTGTGTACGCCCAACGTCCTGTTTGGCCTAAGTATGCCGACCTCCATTTGTATCTAGCCTTGCCTGTGTATTCGGATCTCTGCACTGGTGGACCCATGTTTCTCTAGACGGCAAGCTACTGACAAGACCTGGCCATTTTGAGGAACATGCGAGAAAGCTGGGTCTACAGACGAATGACTTTGTAGAAGTTGCATGGACGAAGAGGAGAAAGAGACTTTAAATGACTCCCTTGCTCGTGTCCGGCACTATCATACAGAAGGCATAGGTATTTCGCGGACTGTGGAGTGCGAGATATTTTGCGCTACCTACTTAGCTCCGAATGGTTTTGAACAGGGGTAAAGAAAAAATAGGATCCTGAGGCATCACAACTGGCCACTACTGGTCTAAGTGTGCGGAAGCAGCCACTCCAACCTAACCTAACCTAACTAGCCTAAGTAAAACACACATCTATGGTGGATGTGGTTTTTCGGTCTTGATATGTTTGGCAAAGTTGTTTGTCTTGACTTACGCAAGAAAATCTTAATGGTTCAAATACTATTGGTGAACAACGAAAAAATTGCCTGTTTTTTTTACGACAGTTTGTATAAAAAAAACCCACTGGGTGCAATTATTTGGCCGGAATGATAGAAACAACTTTGCTGAAAAAAACAAAACGTAAATCTTAATGGCTCAGAGCTATCAACGTGAAAATGAGTGCATATTTTGACAAATTTTGGATTCAGAGCGAAAACATGTCGAAAGCGATATCTCCAAAATGAGGACTAACTTTGAAATGCGTAGCAGTATTGAATTCAGCGTACTCGAATTAGGTTTACCTCCTGGGTGCCCAGCTTGTAACTTTTTCAGCTATAGCATAGTTGTTATTAATTAAAAGGTTTAAATAAATTAAAGGTTTAACGAATTTGAAATAATTTTTTGAGAATTTTGTTTGATTAGTATTCGAGATATAGTCCATTGAACTCAGAAATTATTCGCTGGTCGTACTAGTGGGTTAGATAAGGTAATAGAGGAAGATTTAACGTATTTTAATTTTATTTATTCTCTGCAATCTGTTCTGGGGCCGAAGCACTCCTAACACATTCCCGGTTTGTTTTCCCGTGCTATCTTGCGCCGTTATGCCAAATCGAAGACATACGGCTATAAGCCCGATTTACGTTACCATATGCGCATTGCATAGCTCCATGCCAGCCTATAGTACTGGACATGGGAGATGGGTCGGCCTTATCCCATCCTGACCTTATCGGGATTCGAATCCGGTACCTCCCGATCCAAACGCCAAAGCTTTAACCACTGTGTCATTTGGTCGGTATTTGAACTAATTTTTTGAAAATTTTTGTATGTTTAGTATTCGAGATATAGTCCATTGAATTCAGTATATAATGGCCATAGTAGGATCGATGAGAAAGTGGGTAACCTAGAAAATACAGAACGTTTTATTAATTTTGTTTCGGAAATTTCTAAATTTTTTGTAAGTTACATTTCATAGGATTTGGACCAATTTTTTAAAATTATTTATTTCCAGACCGATTTTTGCTGTATTCTGGTTATTAGGAGGTGATAGTAGTACTTGGTATATCAAGTAATATATTTTTCGGCTATAAAATATTTTTTCGGCTGGGATAGCAAAAACAATATCTGCATTACCATCTTTCGGCTGGGATAGCAAAGGCTGCATTATCTTTCGGCTGGAAACTTTCGGCTAACTTTAACAGTATTTCAGATCCTAATGAATATGAAGAACCAGTTTGTGTTGTAATTATATTGGTTGATTACCATAATTTTACACGTTAGAACAAAATTTGCAAAACCGCAGTTTTTTTACTATAAGCTATATGGGGTGGGCTAAATAATTTTTTTTTAAATGCAATAAAACAAAAAGTTTTCAATTTTTTTTCAAATTTATTTTTTCATTGTAAAGAACAATCCTTCCGATTAATTATGGAATACTATTTCATTCATATGACTGCCTCGGCTTACCTTGACGAACCCCATACGATCGATCCAATTTTTGAGCACATTTTCGATGGAATGCGCTATTATGTCTTCAATGGCAATGCGAATATTATTCTTGAGAGCTTTAATCATTGCTGGTTTATCGGCGTAATACTTATCTTTGACGGCACCTCAAAGATAATAGTCCAACGGCGTCAAATCACAGCTCTGGGGCGGCCAAATCACATCAGCGTTTCGGCTGATAATTCGATCTTCGAAGACAGTGCGCAACAGATCAATTCAAACGTGTGCCGTGTGGCAAGGAGCGCCGTCTTGTTGAAACCAAATGTTGCCTATGTCCTCCTCTTCAAGTGCCGGGAACAAAAAATCGTTTATCATGGCGCGGTAGCGCTCACCATTGACAACGGCGGCTCCTTGCACATTTTCAAAGAAAAATGGCCCAATGATGCCACCGGACCAAAATCCGCACCAAACAGTCACACGTTGAGGACGCATCGGCTTCCTTACAATCAAGTGCGGGTTTTCCGTGCTCGAAATGCGACAATTCTGCTTGTTTACATAGCCGCCAAGATGGAAATGTGCCTCATCCGAAAAGATGATTTTTTTGCCAAAATTTTCGAATTAATGTTTCAATATTTCCCAGCGTTGTTCAAGCGAATACATAACCATTTTCGTTCAGCGGAAGGATAAAACTAACTTTCTGTCAAATCAGAAGCGACATAACCCTTACCATACTAAAAAACTGCTAGAAAATTTATTTGACCCACCCTGTATAATCCATAAAATTACTATCACTGATCTTTGAATATCGCCTATGAAAATGTTTATTACAGGCACCTTTACAAACTACTATCTTTAAGAATTTTAAATTTTTCTCGCATGAGCAGTGTGTTGCTGTATTGTCTATACCGCGTAGATAACTAATATTCTACATATGTAGAGAATACATGTAAACAATTAAAAAATGACATCGACAATGTAAACAATGTCGAAAATGATTGTTTATATTCTATATAGAGCTATCAAAATAAACTGCTTTGAGCCATGGTGAACAAAATCATTACCACGCAATAAAATGTTAAAGCACAAATTCATGAATGGATAATAACGGCTATCACACAGTACAAATTTAATTTCGATAAAATCGCTCAAATATCCCAATAATTTTATGAAACTTGCAAATCCAACGTGTACAAATATTTGATTATACACACACCTAATTCGTGTGACCACCATATGCTTAAGAAATAGATGTTAAACTTGCAAAATCAAGGTTGACACAGTATCATTTTCAGAGATGTGCATAGAGACTTTGAATAGGGAATTGCTTTCAGATCTGCGAATTTAGCCTCATTCGACGTTCCTGGATACAAAAAAATTTTGTGAGCATGTTCCAATTTTTCGGGTTCCTTCACAAAACTACTCGAAGAGGATTTCATCGACAGCTGTGTTGTATCTACGATATATTAAACCACGGGTTAAACACCTGGGATTAAAATTAAGCAAACCACTGGTGTATGCTTATTTATCAATATGCAAATCACACGAGGTACTGATTCTACGACGTGTACCAAGTGATATACACGAAACAAATTTTGAACCAAATTCAGCAAATACGCGAGCGAAAACTTACATTATTCCAAACATTTAATAATACTTTCATTTAATAAAATTCAACAGATTTCTAAACCAAGAAATTTTCATATTGACATTGACACAAGAAAACCGAAAATTTTCACTAAAAGTGCTTCACAAAACGACTCAAGAAAATTTTCCTGATTCTTCATTGGTTTTGTAAAAAATGTTCATGTATATTATTATAATATATTGTATTCTTATATATTCTTTACCAAAGTAACAGCTTGGCACCAGCGCTAAAGCGGTGGATTTGTGAACTAAAGTGCAGGTAATAAATTTGTTACTTTTCCAAAACCATTCACCCACGATTGTTTTATGCGTCACATGATTTTATTGGAACGAACTAAATGTAACTGTATCCAGTGCCACAACGGCAGTTTTGAGTACAAGCGTGTTTCAATTTCTTTTGGAACATTCTTCAAACCTTTCAATGATGTGAAATATGTATATATGCGTAACCAAAGAAACCAATTTGCTACCAGCGCCAAAACTCTGAATTTGAGAAATAAATTGCTGATAAAAAAATGTATTCGTCAAAAATCTAGAAACGATAATGCGGCTTATCGTATCAGAACGAGAAAAAAATTAGTTGTAATCAGCATCAAATGGTATTTTGGAGTATTAATCAGATGATTTGTGACATTATTCAAAATCTTTTCGTTGATATGTCACGCTTTCTATAATAAATCAATTATTCGCACCCAGCGCCAAAATGGTAGATTTATCAAATAAATGGCTAATACTAAAATTATATTTTTACCAAGACCTTTCAAATGACATGCTACATACATGATTAAATGGGAATGACAAAAATTCCAGCGTCACAACGGTAGTTTTTAGTACTTAGCTTTTCTGGAAAATTTAAGGCATTCTTCAAGGCTTTTTTAAAGATATACGACAAGTACATATTTTATAATAAACGAAAAATTGGCTACCAACGCCGAAACGGTGGATTTATGAACGAAAGTTTAATAGAAATTGTTGTCTGATCCAAAATTGTTCAAACGGTATACTACACGAAAAATGTTAAGCAGGTACTGACCCCCTTGAGGTAGAAATCCGACAATTTTTAAATGCACCGAATTAAAAATCAAGAAGATTGGTGAAACAAAATTCGAATCGCATAAGCCGTTCTAGAGATAACATCGGTACAGTCATCCGTTCATCCATCCATCCAGCAACCTTCAAACCTCAAGAAAATTGGTTTTGGACCAGGGTTATTTTTTATCATTTTTATCAGAATTTAAATAACTTGACCTTGACAGACCGAAATTAAGTATATAGATATTCTACATATATACGCATTGTCGACATTTTCTACGCCAAATGCATTGTCTACGCTATTTTCTACACCAGCATGTCGACAATTCCGAATTACGCGTAGACGCACAACACTGCGCGAGAGCCACACTAAACATCAGTATTGGTTGCCGCCATGATAAGTAAATGTATATCGTTATATTTTTCTGATCGGGCTTAAGTAGACAATAACAGAGTTTAGGTTTTCTAATATTTATTTTATAGAAAAATTCGAATCGCAAGCATTATTTTGTTGTCGGCTATATTTTTAGGTTCTTAGTAGGAAATATTTTTGCAAAGTTTCAGATCAAAGTTTATGTGGGATCACTATAAGTTATTGTAAACTTGAATCGTGTTAAAAATATTTGTTTCACATCTAATACGTCGTAGTTCAATTATATTCGTTTGTCGTGTTCCGAGAACTGGAATATTTGGGAAATAGTGGGTATGGAAGCTTAAAAGCTTTCGACGATAATACGGTTATAAATTTGGCTGTACTCGATAGTATGAAAATACAAAACTATAATGAAACATGAATGCATGTACGTGTTTAAACTCTGACCTGACACTTTGCATGAATATCCCATTCTAAGACTGGAACCAAAGTCATAACTCTTAGTCATCAAATAAATATTTCGATACGCGAGTTTTCTGACTTTGAGCAATTTTACAAGAAAAATAGATTGTATTCGTAGATCTGAGAATTTTCAAAAATTTACCCTGTACCCACATAAACTTGAAAGCCAAAATCACAAAACCAGTGCCTGCTTACACGACAAACGAATAGCAGCAGTTCTGCGAATTTTTATATGGAGAACGTACCAGAAAACATCTATTGCTCTAACAAGTTTTCATTAAAAAATATCGCAAACTTAATGCATTGAACACAGGAATTTGTGAAGAACAAACAAACTAAACATCGTCCATTACATGTCATCACAAACTACAGAGAACTTTGCAGTTTTTACTTGTTAAAGCCAAGGAAAATAAAAATCAAACAATTATAGTATTCCTTTGGGTAAGATAAGGGAAAATTTTGATCCGTAAAAATGAGAGCAGCCTCTCTATTAAAATTTTGAACATAGCCCAACTAATGCTACAAAGAATCAACAACAACAATGTAGTTCAAAAGTCCTTACCCCTAAATGTAATGACTTATACGAAAACAACTAATCTTGTTAACTAATATCAAACCTCGATTCATTAAAACTTCTTTACCTTAATGCCCCGATCTATCCGTAATAAAATTGAACATCAAGACTAACAGAAACTTGGTTGACTGATTTGAAAATCAGTTGTTTGAATTTGAATAATTATAAAGTTGTATCAACTGGTCGGCAAACAATAGATGAGTGAAAGTGTTTGTGTTCATTCGCAACAATGATTACGATGTTGTGGAAACGTACAATAATGCGATGTTTACAATTATCTCGTAATCCGAGTAAGAACAAGTGATTTCTAGGTGCATGGTTACTATACGCCAAACACTAGATCTGTGAATATGAAGCATTTTTATATTTGTTTGAACCTCAACTGAAACTTGAAGAAATTCTTCAAGTTATCTAACTTATACTTTTCTAACTAATACTTTCATAAGTACATTACACTCGGTATTTCACTTGGTGATCGAATGTTAAAGTTATATACAACCAAATTTTGTCAACCCAAAGGTCGCGAGTTCGAATCTAGTCAGAGACCATCATTTTATTGAGGCGACTATTCTTCTTAGCACGGATCAATATGTTGAATGGCATTCCAAGTGGAGGGGAATATACAGATAACGAAAGCAATTATAAACGGGGGCGATAATCATCATGGAAAATACCGAAATTAACAACGGGCGTTAATCATCAAAATAGTGGAAATGATGACGTAAATGTTCGCAAACACAACTACATGAGTGTGGTTTACAATTGCAACACGTACACATCGCCAGATGCAATAAAAAAATAATCTCGAACAGCGATCGACAAGTACATATATAAGCGCGAGCTATGTGGGACGCAGATACAGTTGGAATTAAACCAGTGAACAGTGCACGTCGAAAAGTAAAAAGTAAAAGTGCGAAATAGTGAACAGTGAAAGTGAACAGTAACATTAAATTAAAAACAGTGAAGGAGTGAAATTTGTGAATCGCAGATGAAATTAAGGTGTTGGGAAATAAAGCTTGCAACTTAAAATGCTGAGTGTTTTATTTGCAAAGTCCAGTACGAATCCGTATAGAACGCCCGAAATTCGTAATAATGTAAAACCGTAACAAGACCGGAGACGAATTGAACGGAAATTAGTATACCGGACTAATATCACCAAATCATCAAATGTTAAACACACTAAAACAAACAGTAGCCTACTTTATAATGTTAGAATGTCAGAATAACAATGGTACCATTTTTTCCTAAAAATTAAAAATGTATGGTACAAGAAATTAAAACGAGCAAAGATAAATGACACGACATTACGACATTATGAAACTGAAACGGCAATGTAGATTTTGGGATAATAAATTTGCTTTAATGCGGTCCAACAAGAAATGTACCATTCATGCGATAAATAAAATCCTAAAAAAACATAAAAGGAAATCAAGATCGCGCTACCAGATGGTGTTGTAAAAACTGGTGACTTAATAATATTAGAAAAAATTGTATTAGCAGATGAGTCGAATAAGTGATTATGCGGGTTGTAGCACCCGGCATCTAGCATTTTGCATCCCGCATCCCGCAAACTGCTACCCGCTATCCGCGGAATGCGAAATTTGGTATGCGGGTTGTAGCACCCGGCATCTAGCATTTCGCATCCCGCATCCTGCATCCCGCAAACCGCTATCTACTATCCGTTGTAGCACCCGGCATCTAGCATTTCGCATCCTGCATCATGCAAACCGCTATCCGCGGAATGCGAAATTTCGTTGTGGCACCCTGCATCTAGTATTTCGCATCCCGCATCCTGCATCCCGCAAACCGCTATCTGATATCCGTTGTAGCACCCGGCATCTAGCATTTTGCATCCCGCATCTCGCATCTTCGCAAGTACAACTTTGGATGACCGCAATGGAACAGCATAAAATAAAATTGTAAAATGGAAGGAAAAAACATCAGGAAGATCACCCTACCAGCCAATCCCATAACAGTCTGCCTCATCCAGGAGCGGAAGGCCCCTCCCAGCAGCGCGGGTTCAAGGAACTTATAAACTATTAATCAAAAAATAATTTTGAAAATGTAATCTCATTTGAAGAGGCCGAATAACGAACAACCACTTTTGGATCTAACTAATTCCTGCTACATTTTAGTTCTAAGATTGTACAAATTTTTAAAGAAGATCAGGACAGAGAAATTTAATTAACTCGGCCAGAAAGCCATCCTATAAAGCCAATTCGATAATAGGGAACTGAGTGAAGAATTTACATATAATTTCTTTAAAATATTTTTAAGTTTAGTTTAAAATAATTTTTCTGGCATACAAAGGTTAAAAGTTAGTAGTAATTGTTTTGAAAACAAAATAAAATTCCCTGCCAGTTTCACTATGGTAATATATTCCCAATTTATAAAATTTACATCAAATTTGTTTCCTCACTAGGCCAGAAAAAAAATGTATAGTTAGAAGCTTTGTAAATTGTTTCATCAATTCCGTATTCCCAGGGAGTTAGCAGAATAGGACCACTTGAAAGAAATAAAGTGCTCAGTAAACAACGATACGGTTTCCGTACTAACAGTCTAATAATACCATAGCGCAATACAATCTGTGTTCGACCATTCAATCCTGGATTTTTTTTAAATTTTAAAACCTCTACCATTTTTCTTCACCTGCCGATTTGAACTTTTTTTACAACTCGTACCCAATATGTATTTACACCAAGTGCAAACTCTGGCAACCTTCCATTCAATTGTTAATTTTCGCAAGATAGAATTCTGGGGCCATTACTGTTTCTATTTGCAGATGACATAGCATTGCTGTATGAGACTTCTAGTGATGTTAGCATAGGGTGCTGCTATAAATTCAGATAAGGTCATTTTATCTAACTGGTTAAAAAACAACAAACTTGCTTTAAATATCGGAATAACGAAAAATATGTTGTCAGAGTCTCATTTTAAATATATATTGTGATGGTTGTCAGATAGAGAAAGTTGCCTCATTTATATATATTTCTTGGCGTTATTCCTGCAAGGAAAACGCAATTCGATATGAACGCTAATTATAGCCTTTTTTTTAAAGCAATTCAATCTGTGGTTTTTTTATCTGGGGATCTGTGAACAAAATCAAAACATCGGATTTACAAATATGTATTGTAATTTAAAATAAGGCGGTCAAAAATTACTATAAGATAAATATTCGAGAAACAACTACTGTCATACATCAACGATATCAACTGTCATCAATCAGCCTAATCTACCACCACAATGTGTTAAATTTTATCTACCCACAATATAATTAACGATCAAATTTACACCAATACTAAGCTCAAATTGATTAGCGATAATCGTAGACATGCGACAAGAACGAAATTTCATCTTTATGTTAACAATTCTAATCCAACAGAGATGCGAGCAATGGACAAATTTCAGAAAATCTGGTGATTTGGACAAGGTTGATAGTTGAAATCTATAGGTTATAACCATGATCCCACATAAACATTGACTTACAACTTTACATGGATATTCTTTGCTAAGGCTCAATCCCTTAGATTTTAGACAGATTTGAGGATTTTCAGATATATGTGATCACACACCACTTTATTTGAAAAATTCTATTGGCTTAATCGTTCAAATCACGGTCACACAAAATCTTAGATCTGAAACTTTGCAAGGACTCGAATTTAAAAATTCAAAATTATAGGTCGCTTTCACGACCTATGTATATGAATTTCTGCTAATTTCAGTAGAGCAGCCACTTATTTTATGACTGTCAGAGTTACACTTTTCAGAATTATTTAAAGAGAGAAAATAGTTTTAAGAACCAAATTGGAATTTTTTTTCACTTCATATTGCGGGTGTTGCTTATCTTTTCCTTAATTGTATTCAGTTTTAGTTTTTTAATTGGACGCCTGCTAAGTGATTGATGAAGTCAATACCAATATGATTTGAAAATTTTGCAGAGTTTATAGTTTTTCCATCGGTTTTGAGAATTGAATACATCCACCTATTTTCCATCCTATTTCACCCTTATTTGAGTGAGAAAAAATTTATTAATTTGAGTGATTAACGTACCCGGGAACCGTCCATGCATCTTAAGTGTATAAGGGGTTTTGCTAAAATTACATTAATTGAAAACAAACTTGCCTTATCAGCAACATGCCAGTTTTCACATCAGTGAGAAGATTATTAAAATGTAAAATGTGTGTAAAATGTAAAATATATAAAGGTACCCGGGTACCTTTGTTACTGTAATTCGTACAACTACTACTACTACTAAACTACTTTTTACTTTCCCGTTCGTCCAAGTTGTATAATTGGAAATTCTCATAAAATTAAAATTTCTCTATTATGACTGGAACATACAAAGCAGTCATCCCTAATGTACCTGCATGCATGCAATTTTCATGCATGACAATTTCTCAGCTCAGTGAACAAAATAATTTATAGGTCAATTCAACTCCAAACTATTTTAGTTTGGCCCAATGTCATTAGATACGTCAGCAAAATATTTATGGTTAGATTTGTTTTACTATTTTTTTAGAGATGGCGTTGGGAATTCTTAGTTATGGTTTTTATGCGAACATTTATTTTTCATACTATCCCAGTGTTGTTAACTGTTGCTACATAACTTTCCGAATAAAATTCTAACACTTTTACGCCTGCTAGCGTTGATAACCAATTTAAATAAATTAATTTAAATATATTTTTTAAATAAATAACTTTATAAAATTTTAAAATCAAATTGACGATAATTTCAATATTCAAAATGCCAATAATTGGCACACATGAAAGCACGCACAACCGTCTCTAAAAAAAACGTTATTATTTTTGATGGAAGTATTTTGTAATTTAAGGATTCTATTGGCAATTTAAAATTTGAAAAATTTTTGCTTTCGATATTTTTCCAATTGTCCTCAGAACCTATCAAGTACATATTAACCGGGAAGCTAAAATTTTAAAAGAAACAGTGGTGTCCTACGGCTCGATCGCGATCTACCGGTTGATCGCATAACGATTTTTACTCGATACCACTAAAATATTTAATTTCTAATAACTAAATATTTCCATAAAAAACAAAAATCATAAAAGTCTATAGGCATCATCCATCATACATCAACAGGTGTTAGTTGGTAAAATTTTAAATATGTTTTTATGGTCACAACATTTAAGATAGCCAACACAAGGAAATGTGCGGCATACTTACATTCTCGGTTTGAATGAATAGGTAGATCCCTGGTCAGTTTGATTGCTAAAAGTAGATCTCATCCTAACATTAGTGGGCACCACAAGCCATATTCTTATGCTTTCTAACTCCTAATAATATGATTCAATTAAAAGTTGAAAGAAACAACAGTTCCAACTCAAAAACATTTGTTACTTCTTATTAATCTTAAATTAATTAAATAATCTAAAACCTTATCAAGATACCAACATTTTTTAAAATTTAGTTTATAAAAGAGATTCTTCCATTTTGTTTACAAACATGAATTTTTTTATTGAATATGGATCGATGCAGATTTTTATGGTGTTAAAAATAATCCAAAAGCGCTAGATCTTTGCGTCTATATTTAGAAAAAATTCGTATTTAGTCTGAAATTAGCATAGAACTTTTGTATTGCATGTTAGTTCATACCAGTTGTTAAGAGATGGCGTTACACGTATTACACTAAATTTTTTTCTAATTTGTTAATTTAATTTAAATTTTATCAATTGCAAAAATATTTATTTTCGATGGAGAAGAATTAACCATATAGGACGCAATTGAGGACAAAATATTAGGCCTTAAACGTTTTATGGATACAGTTACAATTTTCAACCACTAGTAAACCCTAACGGCAATTTAGCTTACTCATTAATTTAGACTGTATACTTCAATCCGATTTTTTATTTGTGTAAATTTACCAACAGAATTTATGGTTAGTTCGTACTATTCGTTCATATAAATAGGACAAAACAAACCGTGTCTCATATTTAATTAAATTTTTTTAACTGAATTAAGATTAATCAATTTCGACCATATTTGTAATCGGCTAATGACAAATAATATGCCTGTTTTGGTTTAATAATATTAGAGACTTCTATATGTAACTTATATGAACTACCCTTTCATTTAGTTTGTTGGAGATTTAGACAAAAAATCGTTTTTATTATTTGTGTTTCCTTATAAACTAATCGAAACAATTTTGTAAAAAATTTTTGTGTTGGTCTTTTGCAAGATTCGATGACCACATCCAAATGTTTTTGGTCGTAATGATCAAGTGAAATGATCAAGTAAAATTACATTTAACAAAAATGCTTTTTAATTATCGCTTAAAAAACTGCGATCTTTATGACCGGAAAACTAATATTTTCGTCCATTTTGTTATGTAACAGATCGGATTTAAATAAATTGTAACCAACATAAAGAAAAAATTTAAACAGACCAATTTCACAAAAAGTAAGTAAAATCTTTAGAAAACAGTTGGCTTAGAAAAGCAAACAAAAAATAAAACAATTTAATTTAAATAAATTATATTCAAATATTTCCAATAAATTTTCTTGCCAACTGCTCAACTGCCATGTAGATACAGCAATCTTCTCCATTCGAATGTGGCAAACAAAAACAAAAATCTTATTATTTTAATTCAATTTTCCAATTTTCTATTTTATTTTAATTTAAATATCTTCTATAATATTTTTAGTCGCATCATCTTTAATTCATTACAATAAGAATTTTCCGATTTTTTTTCATTTAGCTATTTCCTTACTACTATTATTTTTATTGTTCATTGGAAATTTTATATTATTATAATTTTCTTTTATTTGAAATATAAAAAATCAATTTTTTCTCATCTTCCATAAAAAAAATAAGAAATGTCATTTATTGCTTGCCATTTCGTTTAATTTTTTTTTTACATCATCTCGTTTTCCTCTGCCTTCTGGTTACCTCCTTAGATTTTGCGGTTGATGTTTATACGAACGAGAAAAAATCGTGTCTATTTTATCTTCTATCCAGTTTTGTATTTAAGAATTTAAGATTTTATTTTTTCTGCTGTGTGTTTTCAGTTGGGATTACGTTGGTTGATGGAAAGAAAATTGAATGAAAACAAAAAAAAAATTAAAAAGAGGGAAAATATTTTTTTTTTGCAGATTAGTTAAGTTATCTCTAATTTCTTGAGGATTACTTGTGTCTTGCTTGCATTTCATTTCCAGGAACTGATGCTTGTGAATACACAACGATAATAATTAGACATCGTACTTGTTTTTAATTTAAATTGTTTTATTTTTATTTTGGTTTATATGTTTGTGGATAAATAAATTTGACCACCAACTGATTATCACGATTTTGTTTCAGTTTTATTTTCACAATAAATAAATCACGATTTTCTTCACGAGAGATGTGTGGTCGCCATCGAAAAGCATCACAACTAGCTTATCTTAAACTTCAATTTATCACTGTTATGATGAACATGCTCAATTATGTCAAATTTGTAAACATATTATTAACAAATGAGGTTATGTCAAAACGTTTATGTCAGTTTTAATATGTATGTACATAGTGTATCTAGAACTAGATATCACTCGTGAATTCATGTACCCAGTTAACTTTGTATTTGTGCTACATAGTTTGGAGGTCACATGTACGTTTATAATATTTTTTTTAAAAGAAGTACATTTAGTACGTATGTAATATTGATCCTCTCCTCTAAGCCCGCCTATTAAACAGTCAATCAAAAATAAAAATATTCTTAAAATATTTTATAAACTTAAACTTCCATGATAAATAATAAAACTTTTTTTTTAACAAAACATAAAAACAAAACATAAAAATGATTTATGATTTTACATTTTTTAATTATACATTTTTTGAATTTTAATTTCATTTATTAGAAAAATTAAAATAAAATAAAAACAAAAAATATTTTCCTGATTGATATAAGCAACAAAAAAATAAAGTTAACTATTTTTACGTATTGATTGAAAACTTTGATAAAATGTTAAATATTTTGCTCCCAAACAAAAATAATTTAATATTTTATGTTAACCTTGTTGCTTAATTAATTTTTTGTATGTAAACCACGAACTGTATATCCAGGTATTCAATTTCTGGACAACCAAAAAAAAAAAACGCAAAACGGGGTACTGCTAAGTGTGCCAAAATGATTTAAATCCGATTTAAATTAAATTACACTTAATAATTTAATTTTATTCAATTTATTTTTATTAACTTATCATTCGGCATAATTTGTGTCAAAATTAATTTTAACTGTAGCAACACAAAAAACACTTGAAAATGTGATACATTAATGATATTATGTGCGAGATAATAATGATGATTGTTAAATAGTTAATTTAACGGATACAAAGCACCTAACAGGTAGAAACCGTGCATATAAAAAATCTTTGTTAATTAACTATAACCTTTTAAATCATAATTAATTTGGATGGTTTATTTGTGTCTGTTCTATGTGGTTCTAAAACCGTCAAGAAATTAATTAACTAGTCGATTTCTATTATTATTCCAATGTAAAAATATTTTTAATGATTTTTGTAATCTATGTGCTGTAAGTAAATATATTTTTCATTTACATTTAGCTTTTAATAGGTTTTGCTGTTTGAAATGCATATGCATATAATTCCTATTTACCATATTTAAAATGTCAGAGATTTCTAGGTCGATTATGTACAACTTTCGAGTTTCGAGCCACGATAAATCAAATATAGACCTAATAGTTGTTCTCGTTTGGAATTTAAACATATGGGTAACTCCTAATAGTATATATAAATCTTAATAGTATGTAAATATTTTTATGGCCGAACACAATACTGAATTCTAAAAATATATTTTATAATAATTTACTGTGTTGAGGCACAGATGACCTCTACAAATATGTTACGCCAAATTATAAAAATAATGAACAGTAAATGTTTTCGATCACTTCAGTGATCACCACCAGATGGTGTGTACGGGATAAACAAAATTTTGAATGACATACATTTTTATAAAATTAACCAAATTGTTAATAATTTTGTGTATAGCAGCATAGTCCTCATATATTTAGCTGAAATATTTATAAAATTTGATTTGATTGTAATTAAAAAAATTAACTTTTAGCTTTATATCTCATCATGATGGGTTGAAAAACTGGATAAGTGATTTACGAATATGTTACGCCAAATTATAAAAATAAAGAATAGTAAATGCTTTCGATCAGTTCAGTGATCACCACCAGATGGTGTGTTAGTTTAGTTTATGTTATTTAATTTTTATTAAATAGCATAAACTAAACTAACATAATAATTAATTATTTTAATTAATTTAATTTTAATAATTAATTCATTTAAAAATCACACCTCGTTAAAAATCACACCTTCAACGTATTAATAGGTGTAAACAGTGTTAACAACAACGATATGGTGCAAGCTGGATTAACGAATATAACGGATGAGCTGGAATATCTTTCAAATGATATAGCTCACGAAACCCAATTTCATTTGAAAATATTCACCCCCACTTCTGGCTTTTCTCATAAAATAAAATATTTTGGAAGTTATTTTAAACAGCTGCTTAAATATAGATGTTTAGACTCGATTCACAGATAATCATGATAGACTGATCAGTCTGATCAGTTTAGTTCGATCACGGTTAGTCCTTGCAGGAGAATAAGCAAGGTTGTTCTAATTGGTACATACTGTCATTGCAGACATTGTAATTGTGATTGGATTTGTCTGAAGTTGGTGCTATCAAAACACTTCAATTGCGTTAGTGGAGCGGACAAGGAAGCAACATCGATTTTTGCAGTTAGGTACTTGCAGCTCCGATTAATTCAGTGAGTTGATTATAACTATTTGGCTGCAATGAAAACCATTTAAGTTAAATCGCAAAGTCCATAAAACACGATCCCCTTTCCGTTGGGTGTAAGTCATTATAGAACTAAGATATCCCAATGCTGCTAAACTTTCTGCGGATGGTATATCATCATCCCAGTTCAAATATATTTGTATATGGATTACAAAGGTGGTTAAAACTTAAAAATATTAAAAATTCGACCAGCATCTGGTCTTCGTTCTTGAACTTTAATCAAGATTCTGGATGGTTGATCCAAAATATAATTGTATTGGTCTCTGGCATCAATCCCAGTCCTACAATTGTCTGAGGAAATTCGGCGAAATCGATGAACTTGCATAGGTGTCATTTCACGCTTAATACAGTTTCTGTGACTGCACGCGTTTTAAGATCATAGACGGAATTTGCGGATTTTATTTGTTTCTGCAATATTCCAGTAGCCAAAGAATAATTTCACATATTCGATCTATTTTTGAATCGAGATGTGGGATGCATATTTCCAACACTCAGAGAATGGTTCGTTAATATATTTGCACAGCACTGCCTCGTGAAAAAGTTTTTAGTGCCGTAGTTTATGTGAAACAGTCGAGCAACACTCTGCATCCCTAGCGAATGCGATTTTAGCAGCAGCCATTTTGTCTCATGCATATGACGGGCGGTTATAAATTACATGAACAGTAGTTATTTTGAATAAAAACCAAGATTTTTTTAAAGGTACCGAAATTTGGATCAAAAAGTCTTACGATTAACTTGTCGTCTGAATTTAAGCTGACATAAACACGAAGTTTGCATTGTAGCTCTCCAAAATTGATGAAGCATACGATCGAGATCAAGGATATAGGGCAGACAAAATTTCAATATCAATCTGAGATAAATATCAAAACGCTTTACATGCAACAGAAATTGTGATATAACTTGCAAGAGTAATAACACCCTTTATGTATCCTGCACTTGTCCGTCTGAGTCCCTGAAAGGAAATCTTAACATATTTTTACTTTAGCGTAATGTACACGGCTCGAAAATAAACAAGGTTTTGGATCTTGCATCGAATTGAACAATGTAGTATTTTAATATTAGTACTTGCCTTATATATTCTTAACTTGAACTACAGCTGTGTATAGACTGATAACTACTTCTGCTTGGAGTAGAAGGTTCGGTCGATTGGAAATTTTTGGTGCAATACAATGTATTTTAATTGACTTTGAACGCGATTCTAACGACAAACTTGGTCGATTCTCGATGTGACAGTCGATAATTTCAAATATTTTTAAATCAAAAAGCAAATTTTAAGGAAATACTTCGAAATCAGCAGCTGAACATAGCGCAGACGAGCGATTTATTATGGTTTCCTCCTATTCGTTTGCCCACACTTATACTATACATAGATTAGGAAACATGTCTAGTTTAATATCTTTTTTTGGAGGCAAGAACCGCTTTGAGTCTGTGGTATGTGGTTTGCATCGCATAAGACGTTTACAAATTTATAGTAAATTTATACTTATAGCTTCCCCTTAACCAGTTCAGGGCATATAGGTCAATAATTACTTAGGTGCCAGAACCACCTAAAACTAAATATGAAATGCTGTTAAAGTCAATTTTTAAGAAATTCCGGTGGTATATTATGAATTGTAACTTTAAGATTAGAAGGATGGCTTTCAATTTTGATAGATTGCTGAAGATAACTATGTATTGCCAAAATTCTGTACATATAAAAGATGGGTCGGATCTGATGAGGAAAATTCGATCTTATATCGTATCTCTCCACCGTGGGGTTTGAACTAGTACATTCCCATCCCCCATTTAGGTGACTTAAAAAATCTATTTTACAATGCAACCGAAGTGAAATTTTTAACAAAATGTGTAGCGACACTGTATTGACCTGTTCAACACACCTAATAACATTAATATAAAATATTTGTGTTTGCTCCACGATTTAACGATAAATTTTAGAAAAATTTAAATATTCGTCAAAACACATGCTACAACGAGGCCGACTCGAATCTTATATAGAGATGTTACTAAGTGTAAGCGTGTGTCCTCTAATACCGAATGAATTGGGCTGCTCAAAATAGCTAACCATTTGTTTAAGTTAATATATTTGGAGTTGCTCTATGTTAAATTATTTATTATTAGTGGACATATGCTCACAGTTGGAGCATTTATGAGATTCATGGAGACGGCCATAGTGTAGCAGGTAATTTGATGAATATTTGATTTTTTCCAAAATTTACTGAATCAAATCCTATTTTGGAGAAACTCTCAAACTCTTTATTTTAATGTGGTTAACTGATCTGTTCAGCACAATTCGTACACTATTAGCCAACATATGCTCACACTTGGGGCCAAAGTTTTTCAGAATGACAGGACAGTAGTGTATAATAAGTCAATTCAAATATTTCTATTGTTTTCTTTAGTTAATGTAGCACAATTATTTTGGTAATATCTCAATACCTATACATAACACACATTTTCAATCTAGCTACACTTTTTTGTTAACACTGCGTTCACTTCGGTTGTAGTTAAGTCACCATTTTCAAAAGATTAACCAACAAAGGGAATTTTCTGTTTCCAATTAAAATTTTACAATTTTGATTTCAACCTACATTAACTAGGAACTCGGACTTTTCTTTCGTGGTCAAATTTGGATTCTAAGATGTGATTTGTGTTCCAACCTAAATTTTGGACGACATTTTTGGTTTGGTCATTCTCAATGGAACTTGGCCACTTCTTAACCAAATATGATGAAATTTTCGGAAATGAGCCATTCTTAATAAAACTGGCTCATTTCTATTGGTGCTAACTGGAAGCTCATCATTTCCTAACCAATTGCAGATAAATTTGTACAGTAGAATTCGATTAAGATTTTTTAATATTAGATTTGAAAGAATTTCTGAATATCGGCCGTAATGATTGGTACTAAGTCATATCTTAACGTATCAACGAGATTTTTACGGGAATTTGATCAAACAGAACGGAACTTGACCTATTCTTAAGAAATCGTTATCAAACTTGGTTGTTGCTAACCAATTTTACAGATTTGGTATGTAGAACTAAAATGGAGATTTAAAATTCTTTTTGGGCATAAATCAGCAATTTCCAATGTTAAATGGAACTGAGACTGGAGTACACTGGATTGTAATTCTAACATAAATTTTGAAAGAAGATCTGGAGTTAGACTATAGCGGTTCGAACTGGTCAGCCCTTAGCCATTGTCAAATTTTGTTTTGCTAAAAGCTAGATTAAGACGTGAATTTTGCACTTAGTTCTTCTCATTTTAGTACTAGTACAGTTTGAGAACGATTATTTAAGAATAGGCCAGATTCCGATCAGTATCACCAAATTCCCGTAGAAATCTCAAAAATCAAATTGTTCGTTGACACGTTAAGATATGGCCTAATTCAAAACATTACGACCGATATTCAGAAGTTCTTTCAAAATTGATGTTAAAACCTTGATCCAATTCTACAGGACAAATATATTTGTTTATTTCATCTACTTGTTAAATGGAATTTAGCCATTCCGTTTAGAATTATGCTACAAATATTTATGTATAAATGAATTACGTTTCTATTTGATTGAGTTTGGAGCAAAGTTGTGAAATTTGGCCATCCTAAATAGAACGAGGCCGTAAACATGATCAACTTCACAAGCGAATGTGTATTATTTGAAAAATTTTTGTTAACTTTATTTTAAATCCAATTAAATAAATTAAATTTGTTCATTATTTCACTTATTTTCTAGTTTTGTTCCATGGCTGATTTGTTATTATTTTTAAATTTTATTCATTGACGATCTAACTTGAAAATTTGTCTTTAACTTCACACTGAGATTTTAAGCGGAGGAATGATAACAAAGCCCAATGTTCTTCATCCCTGTAGTTTTGCGTTTGGTTTTGCAATTCTTTGCAAAGTTCATCTGGCCACGCCAGGAACGATATGTTACAGGATTTACAGATCTATTTTATTCTTTAAAATATGATATTTTTTGTAGAATCTAAAGTTGTTAATTTCCTTTTTCCGCTCAATACGTTCTCTTAGAAAACTGACACTTCAAGAAGCTCTTGATTACTTAGATGAGCTTAGTTCCGACGATGAAAATGATATTTCATGCAAACTTCACGCCTTGTATGTTCAACCACCTGAGAATGACGGTGATTTGTGCGATGAGGATGATCCCGATGAGGAGAGAGGCGATATTCCAGATAATGTGTGTCCAGCACAGTTAAGATTAGGCTGTGAAATGGCGTTTGAAAATGGCGAACGTCTTGAGAATCTGGAACTGGGTAGAGAGAATTTGGAAAACATTTTTGAAGATAGTGGTTTGGCGAATATGCTCAATAATACATCTTTAAATTTATCTGGTAGTTCACTACATAACCTGAACCATGTCTGTGAAGTTAGCTCGTAAACGATCCCGCAATAATGCGAGCAACACTAAAGTACAAATATCACGATGTTTTTCAATGTCATCCCGAAAAAATATTTATATCACGATATTTTTGAATGTCATCCCGGAAAAAATATGTCATGACCGTTTTTTACTATATCAATTCATAAAAATTTATAAACAATTTGTATTGAAAAACTGATGCCAACCCGGAAAAAATTATGTCACAATAATTTTCCTATATATTGCATAAAGTTGATAAAATAGACTAATTAAGTACATTCATACCTCGCATTACGGAAAAAGGTACGTTCCGGAAAAGTAAGCCTTAAATCAAAATTTCGTTTATCGAATCAATATTTTTCATATAAATTCGTAGAAATTATAAGCCATCCGTTCCCAAGACAGTGCAATAAATATCAACGACAAAGAAAATTCATAATAAATTACAACAGTAAACTGACAACGAAAGGGCGTTCGTTTAGCGAGATATGAGAAGAATATAGAAAAAACAAAATAAACCAAAATATTAATACAAGTCTCAAACAGTTCTAAGATTTAGAGCTCCGCTATAGTCGTCTGAACTCGTAGTACATGTACATTACAAAACCGGACTATATAGGTTTTGTAGTTCAGGAATTGGCCATTTTTATATCGTGATAGTTGTAGTTTTATTATAATTTCATAAATATATAATGGTGTTACCATATTTAACGATAATAACTTTTCGGGCTGACTTTCCGGGATAACTTTACAAACGTCATCTGAACCCCTCGGAAATAACAGCTCACAAGTCATTATCACAACATTTAAGTCGTGTTCATCAATCTTCATCCAGCTGTCCTTTACCAACATCCAACAAAGACACTGTATTTACTTGATTAAAGGATGTCTTTTGTGTATTGACTCCGATTTTTCCACAACCAAATTACGGGGATTGCAAAAATTTAAAATCACGTGAACAGTTCAAGAAATTTATAGATGAGGTTTTACTTCAGAATATTTGCGACTGTTCAG
The DNA here is from genome assembly GCA_963691935.1 of Nephrotoma guestfalica. Lineage (NCBI taxonomy): Eukaryota > Metazoa > Arthropoda > Insecta > Diptera > Tipulidae > Nephrotoma > Nephrotoma guestfalica. The sequence continues at coordinate 215,700,149 of OY829913.1, read as the reverse complement.
AGGTATATGCCACTTACCGAGAAAACAAAATTTATTTCGTTACAGAACTTTGCGTTTTTATTGGCATTTTGCTTGTTAGCGGATATACTGGTCACACCAGTTACAGAGACATGTCGAGCAACGATATGGTTTATAACAGCATGCGTCGAAATCGCTTTGAGGAAATTTTGCAGAGTCTACATTTTGAACCGAACGTAAGTGATAAATTAAGGAAGTTGAGGCCGATAACCGATCATATCAAAACAAAAATGTTGGGACATTTCCATCCCGAACAGAATTTATCCTTTGATGAAAGTATGATTGCTTATTTTGGGTGTCAACATGATTGACGATTTTTCTGGTAAAGTCCAAGAATTACTGTTTTCATTTTACTTTGACAATTTATTTGTGAGCTTTCGAATTTATTTGCGGGCTTATTTGGAAAATCGGGCCTATAATGGAACTGGTACTATTCGTGAGAATCGAATCCCAAAAGTTATCCGATTCCACATAAAAAATTTAAGATAAGATAAAAACACGTCGTTACTACAAATCCATCAAAATTAACGAAACCGGGATTCGCTTTAAGAAATGGGAAGATAGTTCAGTCGTCTTCATGCTATTAACACATTTAGGTTCCACACCAACATCGATTGCAACTCGCAATTCCAAACATGCACGTATTGTATCCGAATATAACCAATATCGGCGTATCAATCTGGATATGCCACGAAAGCAATTCAAACGCGAAATTGCAATTTATTATTGCAAGCATTTTGGAGATCCGCCAAAGTCGCATAGTAACGTTTCAAGTCTAAAGTGCCGATCGAAGTCTACTACATTAGCTATGACCAGACAAATCTATTGTTATACCTCTAGAGAAGAAGAGACGCTATGCGGACCTATGTAATTCGGTTGTTCAACTGCTTGCACTATAGTGCAACGAAGGTCTTTGCCTGCGTTGTTTTAAGCCTTATCATACTAATGAATAAATAGGTAATTACCTGTCAGTACTATCTGAATAATAGAAAAAACTGAATTACTACAAACTTGCTGTGTTATTGAATTGAATCCATGAACAAACCGATTTACTATGTTGCACTGTCCTGTAGCCTTTCAATCCTGGCGTTTTCATGTGGCAACAGGACCCACTGGGGTTAATTAAAATGAAAACAAATTTAAAAAAAAATAGTTTTTACAACTTGTTTGTTGCCTTGTTACTTTAAACGAGAAAGTATTTTGTTTGTCTGATATAAATACCACTCCTAACGATATAAATGGCACCACATTATATAGAAAACCTTAATACCATATTTACCAAAAGAAATATTGATTAAATTAAATAATAAACTTTATACTCATTTAAAAAATAATTTAAAGAAAATTAAAAATTTAACCAAAACAAAAAGAATGTTCCACCCTAGAAAGAGCAAAACAAACAAATGAACAGTCCATGTCTAACCCTCCAAAATTTCATTTTTTAAATATAATCCCTTTTCAATTGACACAATTAAAAACATTAAAGAAAGTAATCCTTAAAGTAATTTTCATTTTAATTTTCCATATTTTTTTTTTCTGTCGTTGGTTTGTTTTTGGTGCGGCGCGCACGTTAAAGAGATCCATTATGAAAAACAAAACCGAGATTCTTAAAATATGTCGCTCAACAATTTATTTTTTGGTTTTGTGTTCTCCCAAATTTTGGTTAAAAGACGCTAAGGCAAAATCAACATAATCTGCGTTTTATGCTTTTAAAATGCAAAATTGCTTATGCTCATAATAAATTATGTATTTTTTAAAGGGTATAGATTTATTTGAATCGCGCAAAATCGATTCATGTGAAAAATTTTCATAAATCACTATAGAAGGTAGAATATAAGAAAAGCAAGCACCACTATCGATAACGGTGAATAAATAAAATATTTTAAAATTTAAAAATTAAAATTAGTATTTAAAATTTTGTATTTATTTTACCGGAAATATATTTTTTTTGTGTGTTTGCGATACCAAAGAATATAAAGGAAATAAAATGTTTTCCATTTCTTGAATACTCCTACCACTGGAGGCCTTGTTTTTTTATGTTGTGTTATCAACAAAACAAATTCCCTTTTCTTTTTTTATAACGTTTTCCTTAACACAACAACAACAATATATAATTTCCTTTCCATAAAGATGTATTTGTTTGGTGGTTGTTGTTGTGTATATTGTATTTTGGTGGAACAGTTTTTTTTGGTGGTGCCGTTCGTTCTTCCTCTTATGTTGCGCGGTGTCTTAAAATTCACCCTGAGAACGAATGATTTTACAAAAAAAAAACATAAAATCACATTAAATTTCGCGATTCTTAGAAGTAAATGAATTCAATGAAAAAATAATATCAATGTGTATGTAATATGGTGGAACATATAACTGCGGTGAAATTTACGTAGCCTAGGATGAGAAATGAAAATTATTTATAGTCGATGAAAATAAAAATCCCTTCCAACAAATATTTAAATGTATTGAAAAACGACAATTTTTTTATTTGAAATAGATAAGACATTTTACCACCAATTGTTAACGTTTAATTTATGACTAGTTTAGTGTTGCGGTATAAAATAAATGTATGTTGCCAATTTTATCTTAAATAAAAATTTCTAAGTTTCATTGTTGCTAATCCCTGCAATCTGTTCTGGGGCCTGTTCTCTTGCTTTTTCTGTCCTTACTTTTACGCCACTGGCGGCCAATTCGAGGAAGTACGGTTATAGGTCCGATTTTATCACCATCTGGACATTGCATAGCTTCATGCCAGCCTATTGTGGCATGGAAGATGGGTCGGCGCATGAGTTTTGCAATCCGACAGTGGGTCATCCATTTCATCGATCGTAATCTGTTAATGAAAATTCCCTTTGCATCCTGCCCCTATCGGGATTCGAATCCGGTACCTCCCTATCCAAACGCCAAAGCTTTAACTACTATGCCATTTGGTCGGTAATATTTTGATTTTAACACACTCATCTAACCCAAAATGTTGATGATCAAGAATAATTTATTGTATCCATTGTTCAAAGGTATTACTTTGACTGTGCGTACAAGACATCGGAAATAAAAAGTATCACACTCGCTCCTGCACTCAAAACTAATCAAATTTCGTAAAATGCTTTTTTCCCCGCCTACTATTTCCGCACTCGAGTTGAAATATTTTTAAGTTTGTTGTTGTTTTTTCGAACTTACTCCCGATGTCCTGTACGCAGTCTGAACGGAAAATAAAAACATATGGTTAATTCTATGAAAATCGATTCAATGAAAATCTGTTTTTAGTAATTTCTTTTATTCTGCTATTTTACAATGACTTGATGCAGAATAAGCAAATAAATTGGAAAGTGTCGGATCTTTCAAACTTCGCGGTTTTTTAATATTTAATAAAACACATATTGCGAATTTGTCAACGCTATAAAAATGGCGTCGTAGACCACACAGCAACGTGTTCAAATTGTTGAATTATTCTATAAAAATGGTCGCTCAGTGAAAAATGTTGATAGAAAATCACGTAATATTTACGGTCGGCATATTTATCCATCTGCAAGCAATGTTAATCGAATTGGTGAAATATTTCAACAGACTGTTTCGGCGGAAGAGAAACAGTAAACAAATGCGTCGTGGTGGTCGTTCACAAGAACAAATTGATTTAGTTTGTGAAAGTGTTGTTGAAGATCTTGAAATGTACATTAGTCAACGTTCAGAACAAGTTGGGCTTAATGAAACCACAACATGGCGTATTTTAGGAAAATATTTAGCTTTAGCCTATTTGGTTTAAATATTAAATCCATTGGATTATTCAGAATGTCGTATATTTGTCAATCGGGTAAAAAACACCCTGCTGATTTTTCTCAAAATTTCATCTTCCCGATGAAACACATTTTGAAATTGGTTGATAAGTTAATAAACATAGTTTGGTGTGCATTATAGTATGGTGGTATAACAGGCCGTATTTTTGAAGCTGTAACTGTGTATGGTGATCAATATCGTGAGATGGTAACCGCACTTTTGAGGCCCTAAGTGAATAATATTTATCTGTAGGACATGTGGTTTCAACAGGATGGACTGCACCTTATTTTGAAAATGAAACAAATGAATTATTGTAAGAAAAACGTAATGGCCGACTTATTTCAAGAAATGGTGAAGTCAATTGGCCATCAAAATCATATGATTTGTATGTAGTCAAGTATCACTATTTGTATGAAGTCAAGTTTATAAAAACAATCGGTTATCGATTCCTGAACTTTAGTTGGAATGAAATGGATAAAATTATTCGTGTCATTAGTGAGATTGAACCGCAATTTTACCAACGTGTCATTGAAAATGTTAACAAAAGAGTGGACATCAGTGAAACTGTAGGAGGTGGTAACTAATACTTTAATTATCGATAAAAAAATGTTTTCAAATCAAAGCAAACTGCGTGTTTTATTAAAAATAATGCGCAACTTGGCAGTCCCTTTATTTATTTATTTAAGCGGTCTTTCAAAAGTCGCGCCTTTTTCTGGTGTTTTTATTTTTTGTAAAAATATGGCTTATATTATATGTGAAAAATGACATCATTTAAATATCCACTACGGGCACGTTTACAGGCTTCAATACGAAAATCAAAATTTTTAAGAACTCACTCACCCATTACTGCATTAAATTCAACAATTTCAGTCTGAACGTTGTTTTTCAGCTGTGCAATTGTTGTTGGTTTATTCACACTTTACTTTTCAAGAAACCCCAAAGAAGGTAATCTACTAATGGCGTTAAATCGCATGATCTAGCTAGATGGCCAGCTTATGTCACCATTACGTGAAATTAGTGAAGTAATGAAGTATAAATCGAGTTTAAATAACTAGCGACCAATATCGCTTTTTTTAATTTTTTTCAAAATCTTTGAAAAAGCCTTAAAAAGTAGGATGATACATTTTCTGAATACAAATAATTTTTTCTTTTCGCTGCAATTCGGGTTTAGGAAAAATAAGAACACGGAACAAGCTATTTTAACAGTTCTGGAACAAATAAGTGGCAGCATTGATTTAGGGCTGAAGTCATCTGTTCTGTTTATCGATATGACTAAAGCTTTTGATAGAGTTGACCAGCCGATTCTCGTAAAGAAACTTAATTGTTGTGGCTTTCGTGGAATGATCTGCTGGCTTTGTAGTCACCTATCTGAACGATCACAAGTAGTGCGAGTCAATCACGGTGTTAAGACCCCTATTATTCCTGGTTTACGGGTGAATGGAATTTTCCGACGCCCTTTTGTAGGCTCCCTTACCGCTTTTGCTGACTAATTTTCGCTTGTGTACTCTGGTTCAAAGGTTAACATATGAGGGATCGAACATGATTTAGATTTATTGGCGGAATGGCTTAAAGCTAACAACTTACTTTTGAGTGAGAAAGCTAAAATAGTACATTTTAGGGATAGCCAAGAACTACCGGATGCTCTTTCTTTTCATGGTTTTGGCTGTAACAAAGCTCAGACTTGTACTTCGACTGGCTGTTTAAGATTATTGTAGTAAATGAAATTAAATATTTAGGTATATTAATTGATGCAAATCTAAATTGGAAGGCCCACATTGAAGGCTTGAAACATAAACTATTATTAGTATCGAAGAAGATGTATGTCTTACGTCTCTTTTGTCCGTTATACCTACGGTGGTTAGTTTATTATGCCCTAGTTGATTCTATTCTATTCTTTTCTACGAATGTTGGGGAAGTGCCTGTAAAACATTAATGCGTTCGGTTTTGGTTCGACAACGACATATTATCCGCTTAATGACTTTTCTTGATGCGCTGTCTCCTTCTTGGCCCATCTTTCGGGCTCTAGACATCCTGCCACTGCGACACATATTTGTCTTCAAGGTCTTAAAGATTTTCTATATTAAGAGTGAAAATAACTTTGTCACTTGTTCTGGCTACGGCCTTCGATTGAACTCGCAATACAGAAAACATATCCCTAACTGGAGGTTAGATGTTCGTAGATATTTCCTCAATGTGGTTTCACCCATCATCTTCAATAATTTATTGATTCAAATTAGGATGACTGGGAGCCTCTCGGTCTGCTCTAAAGCCTTTAAACAGTATTTAACTGCAACACAAGACGTAGAAAAACTATTCTCAATCCAAGTTTAAATCAATTTAATTTTTATTTTTTTTATTTACGGAAGATAATTTAAGTATTTTTGTAATTTTGCTGTGTTCTTTCAATCTAATTTTATTGTATGATTGTATTTATAGTTAATGAGGAATTATGTCCGATACGAGCTATAAGAGCCAAGGGTAGTATTATTTTATCATACTTTGCCTTTTGTAAATTGGTTAAAATAAAGTTGGTAATGAAAATAAAAAAGTAAAAGATTAATCGACCTGGTAACTTAGACCGCAATAGCTGGATGTTTTCACGTGTTGTGTGACTCGTAGCTCCATCCTGTTGAAAATAACAATACTATGTGTCTATTTGTTCAAGTTCAGGCCACAAAAACACTTCAACCATTTGTGTATAGCACTCTCCATTAACAGTAACAGCTCTTTCAATTGTATCTTCGAAGAAAAATGGACCAATGATTCCGCCAGCCCAAAAACCACACCAAACAGTAAATTTTGGGGATGTAATGATTTTTCTGAAACTATTCGAGGATTTTCTTCATCCCATATACGACAATTTTGTTTGTTGACGAAACCATTCAATGTGAAATGAGCTTAATCACTAAAGGAGATTTTGTGTGAAAAACCAGCACCATGTTTTAACAACCAATTGACGAATTTAGTATGGATATAAATGCGCGAATCCTTATGTAAAATTTCCCAAACAATCGATGGATGAATGTCTAATTCCTGAGAACGTCGTGATATCGATGTTGAAGGTTCCTCCGCGACACTTTCGGCCACAGCAACAATATTCTCATTAGAACGTCGACTTTTTGGTCTGTTACAACTTTTACGATCCTCAACAGACCCAGTCTTTTCAAATTTTTTCACTAACCTTTGAATTGTTGACTCATTTGGACGATTAATTACACCACAACTCATTTGGACGATTATTTTCATAAAAAAATCACGAATTTTACGATACGAATTTTTTAAAGATCGATGATTTTCATAAGTTTGAATAACTTTTATGCGTTCCTAGCGTGTAAGTATACTGTTATCAGATAATTTTATTGCATCTTCCTTATTAGGTTTGAAGGTTAGAGCTTCCAAACTGTCATCAAATGCATCCCAACTTAGGTCATTGTTTATTGGCAACTGCTTCAAACTGTACTTCGCGATGATCTGAAAACTCCATATGAACAATGGTATCGTGTTCTTTGCTTGTTGCAATGTTAAAATCGAATTGAGTACCTTAAAATAAATTTAGAATTAGTTCAAGGTAACAGTACCTGCAATTGCTTAAGTTTACATTTTTTACCTGAAGATATTTTCTTGATTTTATCGATTTGTTTTTCGCTAATCTAACATTTTTAAACTTTTAACCGACGTTTTGAAGTGGACAAACATTTGTTTCTTTGGTTATACAAATAATATTAATATAAAACTTTTAGTGAAAGTCTTTTACACAAACTATTTATCCCGTTATCTTAAGTTCAGTTTTGTTTATCACACTTATAGTATAGAAGAACCAGCGATTTATAACTTAAAAACACAAATCACCCAAAATATCAAACTAAAAACAGCTTAGATAACTTAGTTGTACCTGTTTACAGGTTATGTCGGAAATAATAGGTAAGAATCAGTAGATGTTTTTCTTTGTTTTAACGGTCGCCTAGAAAAATCGTTCAACTTAACTTAGAACTACAATGCAAAGCGAAAGAATTGTTTAAAACATTTTAAAACTAAATTTTTTCAAATGTTTCCTTTGAATGTAACACTTAAGCGATTTAGGTTTTTGGTGATAACTGCTTTAATTTTTTCGCAGATCTAAACTAAATTAAGATATCTTGCAAAACTTATATATTAATGGTTTACAAAACAATACAAGTGGAAAAACCATTTAAGTGTAGTTAGGCGATTATATGTTTTTGGTACAGACATGTCGATGTAGACTTGTGTATAATATCGTTAAGAGATAGTAGTATTAATTAAAGAAAGGAACTTCCTTCCTTCCTCTTAGAGCACAATATCCATCGCATCTAATAGCTATCGCTATTTGAAGGAACATCATTACTAGCGCTGGGTTAAATTAACCCATTTTTAAATTGGAATGAATTGTAAAAATGAATGAAATATTTTGAAAGTTCAACTAAAACAATTTAAACTGAAAAGCTGAGCTCATGTCACAAAATAAAAAAAAAATATTTTTTTATAATTTAATTCATATTATTTAAAATAAAAATAAATATCACATTATGTAAAAATTCAAATAATAAGCTTAAGGGTTTGGGAAAGCTCTACCGTAAAACTCCATTGTCCGAGAAAGTTTAAATTAATTTTGTTGAAAAGCTGAAATCATGAGAAACAAAATATCTTAGAGAAGAATATTAGAGTAATTTTTCTGAAATAATTACCTTTGAAGTAGGACTATATTTCGTTACAACTGTAATTCAGTATCACCTACGCTACAACTTCTACAAAGCGAGCACATCTTAATTTGATGACTTCCGCAAATAAATTTAGAACATTTGTAGCACACGGTTTTGGTTTTCCGGTCTTGCGTTGGTTTACAAAGCTGACATCGACTAGGTTTATCAATTTTGGGTTTCTTTGTTGGAGGTTCAACGATTTGTATTTTCGTGAACTTCATAATACTGAACTTGAGATTTTCGTTCAAATTAGATAATTTTCTTCGTTTGTCTATTTGCGGCTGAATAAGGCTGAAAGCCAAATCTTTCAAAAACTATTTTTGGTATTTGTACTGAATAGGGGGATCGTTTGTCGAAAGTAACACTATTCGGACGTTTTTTCCTGCCAAGTTTAATAAACTGTAAAAATTATCCTTGGCCATCTATTAGAAGTTCGTGTAACATTATATGTGCTACATAATTGGTCTGTTGTCTCTACTCCGCCCTTTGTGCTGTTAGAGAAGGAAATGATCTCTATATGGTAGTCGGTTAGCCGTATCCGTTATTTCAGCAGTTTGATGCATGGTTGATAGAAATAAGACACATTTATTATTTTTTTTGGAACATACGATAGTATGGTGGTGTCTTTTTGGTATCCAAATATGGTTGAATTATTTTCCCGGTTTTTCGTAATAGAAAATGAAGATTCTTTTATTTTTTTCTTATAGTTCCAACTATCGTTGTCTTATTGTGAAGAACCTCTTGTGCCAAATAATGACTGGTAAACCAGTTATCTATTGTTAAATTTCGACTCGCTTGTTGTAAATGCTTTGTTAACCGTAATACTATATGGCCATAGTTGCTGCAAAAATTTCCAACCCAGTTCCATCGGTAGTCCACAAATCTCTCACGTGCACATGCTATGATTTGTGCAATCCCGCGAGGTACAATAGCATTTATTTCTGTATAGTCTGTTGTAGTGGTATTTTTATCGTCTTTGTATTTCAGTTGCTGTTGTTTTATGAATATATTCGTATATTCCACTATAAGATTAGTGGAACTAAAGAATATTTCAAAACTTCCTATCGGGGTTTTTACAAAGCTTGAAAATTGTGTGAGTGCTGGTGAAGTTTGGAAGATATTTACTGGATTTGCCCGTGCTATTTTAAAAGGTGATTTTCTTCATAAAGAACCGCCTTTTCCCATTAAAACATTATCATTATTCTCAAAGCGCTCGATGATGTCGGAATCCCCATTTTGATCCGTCTCTGAATTATGTTCACTCATAATTTCCAAATCTTCCATTTCGCTGTTGTCGGTTTGTTGATTAACATCTTCATCGTTATCGCTCACAATTTCCGTTAGGATTGCGCGTAATCTATTTTGTTGCCGCTGATAATTGTCCATCCTAAATATCGCAAATTAGCCATCTCGTAAAAGTAGCGAAAAATATTTCAAATAAATACCATTACCTTTTTGCTAACGTAGGTTTATTCGACCCAAATTTTCGAAAAAAATTTAACACAAACACTTTCGTGGATTAAAAACACCAAACACTTTTTAAATAAATCAACGGTCTCCTTCGAGAGACCAAAGCTAACTAAATAGTATTTCCACATGGCAAGCAAATATTGAGGTTAGATTACATAAAGTATAAAGTATTCTATGTTTTTTTTCTTTATTTTACGCTTGCGGTCGATCTCACCTAGACGTTAGTGAGCGAGGGTATATTTCAGTTTGCTGCGCTTGAAGTATTAGATCATTCGATGGTCAAACAGACAGGCTGCTCCATTAACTATTCGATCTGTTTAATCAAAATATTGAAATTCGCGATTTTGCCAATAACTGAAATTTCGAACCGGATTTTGAAATACTAGATTTTAGTATCCTCTATTTTTGATTCCCAATCCTTAAACTCGATCCTTTTATAATCTTTATAATCGACATAACATCTAATTATCGACATAACACCTATTATACATACATCGATACATATAAATAAAGTTGAAGTGTTTTTAAAATTGTTGGCTGCCTGTCTGTATGTCTGTCCGTCCGCCCCTACTTTGTTGACCGGCTTCATGCCAGAATCTCTGCACTGTTGCTGCATTTTTAATCTTGCTTAAATAGATTTGAAGTTGTGAATTACGAGAGCAATCTGCATTTTGTTTTATCTCGATATCTTACTATGTTTTAGTGTTACAAAATTAAACATAAATATTTGAGTAATGGCCAACCAAAGCGTTTTCTCGGTTCATGATTTTGTTTTCTTATAAAAACAAATAAGAAAACAAAATCATGAACCGAGAAAACGCTTTGGTTGGCCATTACTCACCTATTTATGTTTAATTTTATAACACTAAAACATAGTGGTTCTTGGAAACACAAAATAACAATTGGACGGAAAGTTCACCTAGATCTGTGAAGAATAATAGAAATCTAATTGGAATTTTCGTCGCCTTCTTAGATTAAATTAAGAGAACGAGTTTATTTTTTACAGTAGAATGACAAATACGTAAACCAAACAACCATCAACCAAAGGTGGGCGGTTACTCGTCATCTATTAATGTTTACGTGCCATCAACCCGTCAACAATGTCGACTACTTGTAAACAACGTCGGTAACACGTAAACAATGTCGACCACTCGTAGAAAACATTGACTTCTCGTAGACAACGTCATTACTACTTGTAATCCACGCCAACGGTTATTGTATGATCTACATATTTTGAACTTCTGTTCCAGGAGATCTTAGTTAATGGAAGTTAATATTAATAAAACATATATTTCTAAATAACGTACTGATAAATCTGGAATTCCGTTGCTTTGTTCTAGTAATTGATAGTTGTCACTGTATCCAGAAAACGTACTACTAAATTGTTAACTAATCACAAACCTCCATTGATAATAACCATTTCGACAATTGAATTTACGTAAAAGGATACAATCTTAGTGTGTTGTGTTTAGCGCCATCTATTAATAAACGGTACGAACTAAGTTTAAATTAGTTTAATCAGTAGTTTACTCGAAAAAATTGCTTGACATTGATTATTTTGTCTAAATTTTTGGCTAACTAAATTGATTGTTAGTTCATCCCGGTCGTTCATAAATGGCACAAAGCACAACACGTCTGACATTTAATTAAATTGTAATAAATAAAATAGAATTTATAAATTAAATAGCAAGCTAATTTTGGTTTATGAACATTATAGACATACATCAATAACTGGCACGAACTATACCACATCATATAAATATAACACTTCATAGTTTTAATCTCAGTTTGTACAATTGTATCTCGCTATTTAAGCTTCCATTGGCAAAATTTCGTAAACACTGTAATTGAAAATTATATATGATATACCTCGTACGAGTATATATTAAGAATTCAATCCGGATTGAACCGAGATTGAAATTTCAACAGCAATGTCAACTTCGCGTTAACTCGATTCGATCCACCAAATTTGTAGAGTCGAGTTAACTCAATCTTTAAAGACACCAATCTATACAGAGTTAAGTCGAAAAACAAAAACAACAAATTTTTGTTTCGTTGACGATTATTTACGAGTCTATTTTTTTTTGTTTTTGAATTTAAATAAATTTAGAAATATGTATTTAGAACAATTTTTCGACTTTTATCTCAACTCAATATACTACTATTATACGCGAGAAAGGATAACTCGGTTTCGATCCAAAGTTAACCCTAAGTTGATTCGATCCGGATGGAATCCCTAATATATACGTAGTAATAGTTGACAGTTGCATGAAAAACAAAAAAGATAGCGTAAGAGCTGTAGCTATTGACATCCTCAATTTTTAATCCAGGTATTGACACCATCACGATATTTAGTATTTATCTCTTTCACGTGAATTAAATTACTATAATTGATTGGCTTAATATTATTGGTGTCAATAGCTGTAACTGAATTTAATGTAGTTTCAATTATTGAAGTGTCAATAACTACACCACTATTAGAACAGTTATTGTCTGTCGGTGGTTAAATTTATATTGGTTTTTATTGTTTAGCTATTGGTTTTAAAATCTTATTTAGCTAAATTTTGTAATTCAGGTTCAATGCCGAAAAAGCGGGGAATATGAAGTGAGGCAACACTATAAAATTGAACATGGCTCCCAACTATTTTAACAACAAACGAGGAAACCGCTATCGCAGAATGGCTTGTCACATGCCAAAAAGAAAGGATTCCCTATGTACATGGAAGACGTTTTGGATGCTGTAAAAGAGTTTGTTGAGGCCGATGAGAGACCTACTCCTTTCAAAAATAATATTCAAGATAGACGGTGATTTAAACAGTTTCTGGAACGTAACCCTAATATAAAAAATAAGGATACCTGACCCTGTCACATCGGCCAGCGCTAAAGTTACTGCTATATAGTGATATTAAAAAGTGGTTTCAGTCAATATCACAATATTTACAAGTAACTAATAATTTTAGTATCATGGAATGTCCAGATCGTATCTATTTACAATGGGGATGAAACTAATTTCCTCCTATGCCCCAAAACGCAATCAGTGTTAGCCGCTAAAGGTTCACGTAATGTTTATAAAGTTAAGAGGGGACTGCCAAGTTGTCTAACGTAACGGTTATGTGTACATTTAGCGCTAGTGGTGAAACCATCCCACCTATGGTAATTTACTCATACAAAAGAGTACCAGATGAAATTCGCAAATTTTTACCTCAAGGTTGAGCTTTGGGAATTTCTGAAATTGGCTGGATGACCAAGGAAATTTTTTACGAGTACATTTCGAAGCATTTTTATCCGTTCCTTGTCAAAAAGAAAATAATCTTTCCGGTAGTATTTTTTGTCGATAACCATAACACACATACGACTTTAAAAGTTACCGAATTATGAGTGCATTTATAGGAAGTATTATTATAGATTTATTATAATAAAACTTCTATTAGCTTTTAAACACCTTTGAAGGTTGTATTACACGGCAGATCATACAAAATGGTTTCAAAGCATGTAGTCTCTATCCATGGAGTTACTTTGCAAGAGATTTATCAAAGTGCCTTGGTAAATCATCTGAAATCGTCCACCCAAGTTCACCGCCACCATTACAGACAGAAAGTGGTTCTATAAATTTAAAACAATTTTCTGAAATTGGTGGCAATTTCAAAATACAGATGTTTGAAACTGAAAACTGAAACGCATGATGACAATTTTAAACTTTTATTCAAAATATTTATGGCCGTTAATAATGTAAAGCGAAGTTATCCAATTGAGCCATTTCACGAAGATGTATATCTAACGAATGAGGATAACGAACATATTAATATAAGTGAGTGATACACGATTTTATATATGTTGAGGGGAAAACTATATTTCCGGTCCACTAGACGACCTGGTCAGAAAAGAAATGGTGATAACGAATACTGATGAGGAGCTTCTGGTTAGCAATACACAAACGGGCGAGGCTAATATGCAGCCAATTAACAACCTTCGCGATAATATAACTTCAACTAAATATATTCCATTAGGCTAATAGACCCTTATTAGCCGTGCTGGACGGAAAATAATTATTAATAACGAACATCGTTGAAGAGATTGGTACATTAAACGTTTCTTTAAACGCAACTAACACGGCTAAAAATATTGAGATTACTAGCACTAAAATTCAGCAGCTTGATATTTTCCAAGAGAATAGTACTCCAGTCAAATCAATCGAAATTTTTTTAGATTGGCCTGAAATACCTGCTAAAGTAGGAATCCAAGCTGCAAAACGAAAAAACACATTCGTTCTAACATCGAATTTGTATATGCAAGCTGAGAGGAAAAAGAAAATGGAAAAATGAAAACAGTTATTTGAAAAGGAACGTCGTGAAGCTATAAAAATGAAAATTAAGAAGGAGCGATTAGAACAGAATTTGCTGAAAAAATCCCAAGATGATGAAACCTAAATCAAAATGTCATGCGCGTTCGAATGATCATAACATAATAATAACTTTTCTTTCATGACTAAATTTCAGATTTATGTTTGTTAACAGAAGAAGCTCCAAATCAAGTTCTCAAAGAAACTAGCTCTAAAAATGGAGAGGACATTTGTGAAACCGTGAGAGACTCACTTCTTGTTCACATCAGAAGCAATAAACTTGTCAAAGGCTCAATGTGCGTGCTATTACTGCACACATTCGTTTTCGAAAATGCAAACCGTTCAGAAAACACAAATCCCGGACAATGTGGGAATTAAATGTTTATCATACGTGAGGGAGTACCACATGAAATGCATAAATGCGCTTAAATTGCCACTGTTACCCGCATTTTGATGTGCAAATTGCAATTCGTAAAGCAAAACCTAATATTGTGATAGCTGACATTTTATGTCTAGAATTCAAATTTCTATGTGATAAGACGTATTGTGATAATCAAAATGAAAGTGTTAATTGAATTTTAATGAAAGTGTCAATAGGTAGTTGTATACAATCGTAAACTTTTCCTAAAACCTGTTTTTTAACTATTAAATAATAATTTAAAACAAATCGTATGTTAAAAACCTAAAGTTAAACGATCATTTTATTAGAAAATAAAGGCTTTACGATTAAAATTGTAGTTACGTTGTACTTTAAAGTCAAATTTTCCTTTAGACTGTCAATAGCTGTAAGCTTTATCCTATATCAAAATTGTACATCCTGCCATGGTTGATAAAAATTTTCCATTACAATGAGTCTATTTGATAAGAGATGTCGCGCAAATCAAATCGGTGTTCGATTTTTTACATAGATGCCTCTAGTTAATAAGAAATTTGAAACCATATTACAAAAGTTGGAATTAGTTTTTTACCAATTATTAATGGAATATTCTTGTATTTTAATAGAGCGCAGCTTACTTTATTATGACTCCACTTAATTTAGGAGAATGAGTCGGTCCAATAACGTATATTTTATTTGAGTTAATATCTAAATATATATTTATTTGGTTTGTAGAGGATAATTAGACAATCATCTATTTAAATTTAATAATTAATTTTGTATTTTTACGTATAAAATAATTGATTTTTGGTTTGATAATGCATCGACATTGATTATTTTTAAGTTGGCCATGTTGTTATGATGATTTAAAAGTTTTATGATTAAACAACAAGCAGTTAATGTCCGTTTTTTGAATCAAATCTGTAACAAGCAAAACTTCTATCCATTCATGTCAATCAAACAAAACCTAACCACCTATGTTTCTGATTGGTGTGGCTTTTAAGCTGGTGGTGTCGTCAGATTTTTTGAATATTATGCCGGTAACCTTGTTCATATATACAATAACTTTATTTTTAGTCCATTAGACGACATATTTTCGGAGTATGTGGTTTCAGCAGGACACGAGAATTATTGGCTCGGAAAGTAAGGTCTAGGAAGAAAATGGAAAAGAACAAATTACAACAGCGTTCTAAAAACACGTCCGTCATTGAACGGGTATCTGCTGGTTGTAAATATATTTTACATGTACCTATAGAAGCAATTTCATAAAAACATTCACAGTACTTGCTGCTGGAAAACAACATTATGAAATGCAACTATATAGCTAAACAGGTAATAATTAATCCGACATTGAATCAAGCTCATACTCCACACTAAATTATACAACATAAAGATCGATAAGCATGAGTGTTCGCTGTTCACACACTACTAATATAATTTGACTTTAAATATTTTAATTTTTGTTATTCTCCTTTTATTTCAAGGCTAATTACCTGAGTTTCCAGTCTAGAGAACATAGACAAAATTTCGTTCATCGAAAACCCACCACATCTTTCAATACAAACATTTATATTTGAGGTTACAACTACTATAATTTGTGTACACGATATCAGCATTTTTATATAAAAGTTTGCCATTTTTATGAATGAAGACGTTTCCGCACCCAAAACTAATCAAAATAAAATGATTTTCAATATTTTGATATTTTTTTTTTGTTTATTTGTGAAAATCATTCAAAACTAAGGAAAATTAATATAACCAAAAAAAAACATTAAGATAACATAAATCGATTTTGTGTATTCATTTCATCTGTGTATGGTTTCCAGGTTTCACCGTAACTGCAGGAAAATTTCAATATACATGAAAATCCAAATATGTACAATCGGAAAAAAAATATGAAAAGTCATTTAGATATCATCAAAATTTTATTTGTACATGATGATTTGATGAAAACTGCGAGAAAATATCCGAACAGAGTGATAAAGAATAAGGAGCGCATGTGAGGGAAATGTAATGATTCATTTGTTTTAACTTTTAAGATTTTTTTGTATTTGGTGCTACGATATAAAACCGCACAAATCATAATTTTTAAACACGCGACTTTTGCATATATCCTGAAACATGTATCCCTTTTACTTTTATAAAAGTGTCATTTAAATCTTTTGTGTGGTGTAATATGCGGTGTCTCGACTACGACAAGGGGTGGAATGATTTAATTATTTCGAAAACTATAAAAAACAGATAATTTATGTGAAATGGTGGAAATGTGCGCGATTGATTTTCCGTGCCATTCATACACGTACGTACGTACTCGTATGTAGAATGTTGGATAATACATTTTTTATTTTTATACAGTAATTACATTTTAATTTAATGGACTATTATTATGATCTTTAACATAATTTTACAGACGGTCTATTTTGTGCTATATAAATAACTCCTTGGGGAAAAGTTAAACACTTAAGTTTTATTGTTGTTTTCGGTATTTTTACTTGTGTGTGCATCCCTAAATAAAATAGCAAGACATAAAACTTTTTTATCTTATTGAAAACAGATTTTTTTTAAGTCTTGTTCTATACAGTTTTTGTGAAGATGAAAAACTTTTTCATTTTTGTTTTTTTTGTGTGTGTTTTTTGATGTCATTGATATCCAGTTTAAAATTTTTCCAAATGCGATAAATTACATTCTTAATTACTTGAATCTGATTTTAAATAAAAAAAAAATTTGTTACGATTAATTGGATTATGTGTTACCCTATGCTAATTTAATTTATATACGAGAGCAAAAATTTATGTTTTTGTTGGGTGATGTTCCACACTTAACTATTACTCGTATATAGGAGGGATGGAAACATTACGAATTTATCTCTCTGCTTGCTTTTTTTAAGGTCAACCATAAGGTCAATGGGAAATAATCAGTCTAAAGCCACATATGTTTTTGATATGTTGGAATGACAATTTTTTTGTGGAATATTTTAAATCGGATAGATTTAATGAAAAATGTTTGGATGTGGTTTTTGATTTAATGATTTGCATTGCTTTAATAAATTATTATTAGTTTTACGTGGATTGAATACAAAACTGTATTTTACCGAAAATTTTGAAATTTTAACTATTTATTGTTGTAGTTTAAGCGACGGTTAATTATCAAATTTGGATATAGAGCGCGCAAGTATCTATATGTCAACGTTGGCGGTTTGTGTTGTGCATGTTTATTCCAGAAACGTTAATAATTGTTGTAAATTGCTACCAAAATGTATTAATTTGCCAAAATGTATTTATTTGCTGTAATTATACGGTGCTTATTTTTTGGTAGCGATGTTGTTAAGTGTTCATTCAACGTTAATTTCAAACTATTTCGCTTAATTTTTATTTTCCATAATATTTTATTTTAAAATTGATCGTTTTTAATTTAAATATCCAGTATTTAATGCTGAAGATGTTCTCAAATCCTACCAGATAAATAAAATTTGTAATTTTTTTGCTGTGTGTAGAGGTTTGCAGTTCAAGGAGAAAGAAAATCTATTTTGGAAAGGCAGTTTTTGCAGTCACGGCGAATAGGTCAACATATTTATGTGAAAACTAAATTTTGAGAAAATTAGTTACCAATGGGTCGACAAGAAAAGACAATTTTGTGAAATTTTGATACGAATAATTTTCACAATTTAGTAAGCTCGTGAAAATTAAAATTAAATAATAAATCTCTTAGATATAGATCTACTCCATAATTTTTATGATACAAAGTAAAAAAAACAGGTTAAAATACTTTTCAAACAACTTACCACAAAATTAATTTTTCGTGGGTGAATGAGATAATACGACATCATCAACATAGACGGTAAGCAACCATTGCTGGGGTTAGTACAACTGTGACTGTGACCATATGGGAACAGCATGGAAGAAATGGAAGGAATTGAGATCGTACCCCTTCCTCAGGCATGTCAGTATGCCTCATCCGACAGCAATATGCTCCTTCCAACAGCCCTGAGACCCGCCTAAGATTCAATAAACTAATCAATAATGAATCTGAAAAATAATATGATATTGTAACCTTATTGAGGTGGCCAAATCCCTTTATGGAATGTAGCGCCACCGAAATAAATAAAATCAGCTTTATGTGTACAGAATCTACACACAGCGGCACAATTAGGGGAACACTAAAAAAACTGTGTTTAAAATTAAATCGACGTTGATTTATGAATATCTATAAGATAGGTGATAGAATGAACATCCAAATACAGGAAAAAAATTATAATATTTACGAGGATTACGATTGATTAAGATAACCAAATAAAACAAAATAACCACCAATTTTTGTAGCTAACCGGTTTCCTTAGTAACGGGTGTTATCTCCACGCGCGTTCACAACGCTTTCATTCTTCTTTCCATGCGCTTCCGATAACACAGCCGATCGTTTCTTGTGATAAATTTTCCTATTCGTCCCAGACATACTCTATCGGGTTCAAATCTGGAAACCTTGTAGGCCAGCTAAGCTTGTTTTTTCCTATCTCAGGCAAAATGGCGGAAACAGAGCGTACAGTATGCGGCCGGGCACAATCCTGCATTAAAACAAAATTCCCTGCGATAAATGGGGCAAATATCACATATCGATTAGTTGTGAGAGATCCACGGTCAATAATCACTAATCCTGTACGGGTACCTAAACAAGTATAGGCCCAAACCATAATTGAGCCTCCACCATAAGCAACGGTTGTCGTAATGTTACATTGAGGATACCGCTCACCTATGATCGTCTACAGCTCTTTGCTTTCCATCGTTTGAGTTCACTAAAAACGACTATCGTCTGTGAACAAAATATGGCCCCACTGGTTCAAAGTCCAAAATTGGTGTTCTTGAGCAAAACTCAACTTTACTACTCGGTGTCTTTTTTTATAGAAGGGGTCCTCTGGCTGGAACATAAGGTCTCAAAACGACTTCTTTAAGCTTTTGTCTCTCAGTACGTTCAATTATTCGCACTCGTTTGACGCCTGTTTCTTAATATTTGAAGGACAATAAAACGGTCAGCTCCGGAGCCAGTTCAACGTTTTTGGCCTTGGTCTCGTCTTCTCTCACAAGAACTTGTTTGCCTATATCATTGAACAGACCGATAAATGGTAGATGTGGACACACCAAACCTTCTGACCACTTGGCGGTAAGTATAGCCATTCTCAATCATTGTCACAGCCCTGGCCACATGAGAGGATTCCATTTTGCTCATCTTGAATTAATAACTCTTTTTTCGCAAATTCTAATGACGAATGAATTAAAATACACAATAATACAATTAATTTATATTAAGTTAGATAAAATTAGAGTTAGATATTTTGTTAATTGTTAGTAATTTAAATTTGGGATTAAAATATTAAAAGCACAGCCGTAACATTAAAGAATATAAATTAGAAAACCAAAAAATACCAATATTATAACGAGTGTTACTTGTGTTCCTCCATTTGCGCCGCTGGGTGTAGTTGTGAAATTCTCCATGAAATCCTTTATGGAACAAGTAGTTCAAATTTACTTAGAAAACTGACGCCAATAATCGGACGGATAGTACACTTGTTCATACGAAAGTCGTTTGACCGGGAGTTAAGTCATAGATCTGCTTGTAGCATTTTTACTCCATAGGATAGCAGCCGTTACTATTGATGTTTATTGGACGGAGAATCGCGGTCGATATTCCAATCGCAATTAGTATTCAATTATATTTCCAGTTCAGTGAAATGATTGATTCGGCATTTTCTGGCATTTTTCGAAATAAGAGAAAATTGTTGAAAGTTCCTCGGATATCATCCAATCGGGAAAGTTCTGTCACTCGGGAAAATGTTAGTTGTTTTTCATCGTTCTATCGAGCTACTATTTAATTTGTTGGTTATTTGGTAGAAGTACCCGACACGGCAAATACAGATGCACTCTTGCACGGTACCGATTGTTAATTTCTCAAGTAGGAATCAATTTGGGACGCTATTTGCTCAAATGGGTTTCAAATTTGTGGGCCCGGTTCCATGGAATTCAAATCGAACGAATTCATTTTGTTCTCTCATGTTTACTTCTTCATTCAGTTTAGGGCAAAATTTAATTGTTTAACAGTTTTCTACTTTTATAAAGTACCGTTATAATAATCGACCCCTCTTTACTTCCGAGAAATTATATTGTTTTCGATTTTAAAAGTTAATAGCCGAAACCTCATAAGATAGTCCAAGTTTTGGTTTGATATTTCAGTGGCCGGAAAAACCATGAAAAAAGTGAGAATTACGCGAAATTCTACCCTGAAAACTCTTTTTTTAGGTCTGGTTAGGTTAGAGTTGGTGTCCTAAAGGACTTGCAAGGACACAATCAGGTCTGTCAACGAAGCGTAGGCTATTCTTGACGTCTATTTTACTAAGATCCATCAAGTCATTTAGGTGTGGAGCATATAGGAAATTTTATCTGTTAAACCAGACGGTTTCCTCCTCCTTTTCACCTTCGAACTACGGCAGTAATCATGTGAGAAGACTCCCATTATGATCGCATTCTTAACTACGAGACAAAATCCCGTAATAGCCCTCACCACCATACGGATACGCCGCTGCCCTAGCGATACCAGTTGTTTGGATCTTGTCTAGTTTTGGCCAGATCTGCCGAGTTTTAACGCTTGAGGTACTATTGGAACACCTCGTTGTTCGTTGTTCTTCCAGCTTCCTCTTGAATCTGTAATTTTCACATAGTGAGCGGAGTATCAACATCCGCCCTGCTTGGTGAAATGAGGCAGGATGTGTCTTGTCGAGCGAGTTCATCCGCCTTTCATTTTTCCATAATATTGAAATACACTACTACCCACATCAGGTGGATGTTCAAATTATCTGCCATTTCGTTAAAAGATGAGAGACAATTCTGGGCTACTTTCGACGGAAGGATTTATGATTTGTGCATCTTAATTGAAGCCTGACTATTCGTAAAAATGCGGACATCACTTGCGGATACTATATTATACCTCAACGGCTTCCATTTTTACGATTAGTTCAGCTTAAAAAACGCAGCAGTATTCCAGGAGTCGAAAGGAGAAGTGTACACTTAAATATTCACAGAACACCACACCTCCAAAATCTTGATCCATTTTTGAACCATCAGTATAAAAATTAACACCTTCAGTATTCAGAAATGCTTCTCTCAACCAGTTCTCTCTGGTGGGAATATCTGGTCGGTAGTATTTAGCAAGTTTCGGTTGCTTACACTAAACGGATGTTCTTTATTGTTACATGGAAATGAAGTTGAGCATTATAGCTAAACTCGCTGCCATTTGATTTCAAGGCAAACTAAGCTAAGTATCTAAGATGAAAGAGAATCCCCAGTGCTTGAATGGATGTGCTCGTAAGAGCCATACTAATACACAAAGCAGCTGCCCGCTGTACTTTCAAACAGTAACCCCATGTAACAAAATGGTTTATACATAAAAATATGGAGCCAATGCACAATGTGGGGCTCCAAACCGCATCGTTTCCCAGTGCCATTTTTACAGGTGCGATTGTTAACCGCTATAGTAGATTTATTTACTCCCTCTCTCTATCTCTCTCTATCTCTCATATCTCATATTTTAAGCTTAGATTGCTATCCAGAACGAGACCCAGATACTTAGCTTTATCAGTGAATGTCAATAGAATACCATTGAAGCCATGAGGATAGATCAGGGGAGTTTGTATTTCCTGGAGAAAATGAGTAACTCAGCTTTGTGTGGATTCATATTTATAAACCGCAACTGTTACTCGAATTAGAAAGAAGGCCAAGCGCGCTTTACATCCGTTCTCTTAAGGACCAAGGATATTTAACACCAACCGCAATATCCTCTGCATAAGCAACCACCTTAAAGCCGCACTTCTTCGAGTTTAATAACAAATCATTTAGGACCATGTTCCAAAGAAGAGTGGATAATGCCCCACATTGTGGTGTATCTGTGCTCACAAATCTGCTATTGGAGAACCCACCCAAGCTGGTCGTCGCGACCCTGCTTTTCAGCATTTGATCTAGGAGACTGCCTGCGCGATCGCCTTTGGTCTGACGTTGTTATCTATATACAGAAAAGTTGTCATGGAATATTCCTTATATTCAAGGAATTTCTTGATAGGAACAATAAGAGCAGTTTTCACGGATTCTCCTTGCAAATGCATTGAGATTTTAATAGCCTATTTGACTCAATCAAACCTAATGCGAGCTGCTATCTGTCTTTCTAAACAAGTTTAGTAGGGAAGAGACTAAACTTCGGTCTTTGAGACTGCAATGAGGGTTTTTTCCTTTCCGGGATAAATATTACATTTATTTTAGTCCATCTACTAGCTCTTGCACATTGAGTTTGTTGTTTTTTACACCTGCCGGTATAACGCCATCGTGTCTGTCCTGCCGGCTAATAAGGCTTAAAGCTATATAACCCACATGATTTTTCTTCTGCGTATAACCAGGATACAATGCCTACGACTCTGTTTCCTTAGGCCTTTGTAAGGCAGAGTAAGAGCTACCTGGTAAGATAATTTCCTTAGACCTTTGTGGGGCGGAGGAAGGCTACCCGGTAAGGGACATGGTGTCATCTAGACCCAATTCTAGTGCCACTCTCTGTCCCGTTAAGCCGACGCGAGTTTTCCTCATAATTTTTCGGAAAGCTACGGGTAAGGTCTTTTTACGTTCCACCAATTGCTGGACGATGTATATATCCGTCTTCGTGGACCTCTGTCAATGACAGCCACCACAAAGTGTTGTTTTAGCACCTTATTGATAGTTTGAGGTAAGATTTTATTATTTAATACTTTTCTACTTTTATAAAGTAACATATCGGCTATTATATTGAACCCCTCTTTACTTCAGTGAAATTATTTTGCTTTCAACTTAAAAGTTAGTAACCAAAACCTTATAAGATAATTCGGGTATTGGTTTGAAATTTGAACGCTCCAAAAAAAACACGAAAAATGTGGGAATTGTGCAAATTTCTTCCTTAAATATTCGTTTCTTGGTATTGATATTATAATTTGATTGTTTCAAATTTGAAAAGTTCAAAAACTTTATGGGCAACTGCTCCGAAAACCTCCGAAATTCTGAACGAACATCCTTTACATTGATTTTGTAAAAATTTATTATTGATCATCTGCGATTTTCCAATTTTCTACGGAGTCTTTCCTGAAAGGGGAATATTCTTAGTACATTTTCCCAATCTACAGAAACTCACTCCTAATCGGAGCAATAATAATGATTTACCACCACAGCCAAAATTAATTTGCGCACTATAGTAACAAAATTGTAGCTTGGCACACGGCTTTTAAAACGTAATGAATGATAATGGCTCGGGATCTGTTGTTAAATTGTATTCTCAACTCAAACGACTTAGAGAAATTTGGATTTAGAGAAGTTCGGTTACGGATTCCCTCGATGGGTTGCGAGTTCCTTTCTTGTGCTCGAAAGATATTGATAAAAATTGATGCTTGTTCCAGTTCCGATTAGCGATTGCAATCAATACTGATTTCCGGAAAATTCTATTAGGAAGTCTCCATTGGTACTATCATGTTGCGTAATTTGCACTGATGTTGCAGGATGTTCCGTGAGCTTGCACAATGTTGTGTATTGTTGCACTATTTTAGTTTATTACATAATGTGGCGTATTGTTGCAACAAGTGTTTCTTGCTTCATCATATATTGCTACGTGTTGCGTCTTGTGTTTTTCAACATTGCAACGCATTGCGTAATGTTGCATTATTTTTATTAATTTTTAGCACACCAAATTAGAATTGGTTGATGAAAATAACATTTTTAAATAATTGTTGAAGGAAATTCTGAATTATGGCCAATTGGTAACGAAGCTATGCCTAAATAGTCCTGATAATCGGCCAGGATGGAATTTTGCATGAAATTTTGGATTTATTTTCGGAGAAAGTTATGTATTGTAATACGGCCAATTATATTTAACTTGAACTAATTGGGTATGCTGGATGGTAATACGACTCTAAATTTACTGCTGAAAAGATTTCTAGAATATGTTCAACTAGGACGAAACTAGTAAGCATCAAAATAATTTTGGAATATGTTCAACTGGGACAACGAACTACAATATTTATTAATTACTTTATTTTTATTATTTAACAAGATTAATTTTGGTATGTTGACTGAAATGGGAAATTGTATGATTTTTAACGGAAGTTCTGGAATATGGCTAGCTTTTACACAACTAGTCTATATTAATGGAATTTGAATGAAACTAAGCCATTTTTAAACAGATCATGATAAAAATCGGTTTGTATGATAACAATTGAATTCCAATATAAGTTCAGGATGTCATACTGGAAAATTTCAATGTCAACAAACTTAACATTTGTCAAAGTTGTCGTGCATTATGGAAATTGATTTTCAATGTGAGTTCCCAATGTGGTTCTGCAAAGTGGCCTATCTCAATCAAACTTAACCTTTTCTCAACAAAAAAATATTTAAAAAAATAGCTTTATATATGAGGCTTTATATATATATGAGGTCCGGGTGTGGTTCTAAAAAATGATAAACTAAGACATTTCTCAATTGATTCGAATGAACCTCGGTTTATAAGACCAAAAATAGCTTCCAATAAGAATTCTTCATGTGGTTCTGGAAATGTATTTTTGAATGGAACTTAGTGCTTTACCAACCGATTATGTAATTGGTATAAATTGTAATAAATTATAACTTTTGAACGTGCTGTTGGAAAATTCCAGATTTGAACAGAGCTAAGCCATTTTTTTGTCGGTTAGAGTCTGTGTTGCGTCATGTTGCACCTTGTTGCGAAATGTTGCGCCATTTTTCATGATGTTGTACCATGAGGGCCTATGAGTTGCACCATGTTGCGCCACATTTCATTGGGTTGTTTGATATTGCACTTTGTTCGTAAACATTATTTAGAGAGTTGCTTTAGTTAATTAGCTAAAATGATTGAATAACTAACTTAAACGATTATTTTTCAACAACAACAGAACCGAAATTTTGGTTTATTCTGGATTATAGCCAGATAATTGTTTTACATGAACTTGTTTTACTTCCATACTATTTTTAATACTTTTGTAGTTTGGTCGCTAAGTGTTCTGATGAGACTTCCGAATTTTTTAATTTAAAGAATTCAAAGTCTCATTAGCTTGGAACCAAACTTCCAAACGCCATGTCAACTTCACTTCACGCATTTCAAACTAAAAATCGTACCGTGTTAGTTACCCACCTCAAAATACATAAATTAATTGTCCACTCCAAATTAATCTTTAATCTTTTTACACCAGTTATGGTTATTATAGCACTGCATCACCAATTCATCCACTTGACAAAATGTCAAAAAGCTTAAAATATATTACATAAAAATAAGTTATGTATTATGGTTATTATTATTATGGTTATGACGATTTGACATAAAAATAAAAATTCATATTCAACAGTCAACGTTAAATTTTTATAAAAACAAATGAATTGTCATTAGTTTTAATCAAAAATGCTAAACAAATTTTTTTATTTTATTTAATTTTTAAAAAGTTATACATTTGTTATGATATTAAGACATTTCAAGCGCACACAGAAGAACAAAAAAAAAATCCGCAACACAAATAAGACATAAAATATAAATCTTGATTTGAGTTTTTATTCACGCGGTTATAACACTGTGTACCCCCATTCTGGTATGTGCGTCATAAAGGAAAACAAACCAGAAAAAAATTTATGATCCTGTTAAATATGAAAATTTTATGATTTTATAGATACTAAATAAGATTAAGTGACATATTTTTTATGAATAAAATAATAGAGAGAGTGCGATTCTGTGCTGCTTCTGTATTTGATTGCTTGCTTAAATGGTAAAAATGGGTAAAAATCACATGTTGAATTGGGTTGTGCCATTATATAAGTATGTATATGTATATGTGTGGTGGGTAAATTGAATATGTTTCGGATGCTGCTGCTACATTTTTTTATGTCTGCCAACAATGACAAACTTTTTAATCTACATCCCAGATATAATGCAGTAAAAGTGTGGAGTTTTTTTTTGTAGACCTATCCGGTATAATGTGTGTATATAGAAGTTTATCTTACAGTATTTTTAACAAGTGTAAGATTTTCAATTTATTTTGGAACAAAATGAGAAACTCTGTACACATAAGTTTTAAAAAGTATGTCCATATAGTTTTTTATTTTTTCGAAACTACTTCCTTCCTTCGTTTTACTGTTAACATTATAAATATTCAACATAAGTTTTGAAAAATTGTGTACACATACGAGTATCGTATAGTCAAACTATATACTTTAACCGAATGACTATCATTAGGTAACAATTCACCATATGGTTGAACGAAAGAAATAAATAATAATCTTCTCATGATAAGAATCGATTTTTTAAATTTTCATGTATATTCGGAATATATATTCGTTATACAAAAAAAAATTTCCCCTTGTTTCAAACAAGTTTGAAAAATATTTTCATGTCCACACCCCCTGTCAATCAAAAATCATCCCTATTTTTTTATTTAGTTTATATATAACACACATTTTTTTGCTGCTTTCGGGAAATTATGTGTTATAGCTGTTACTATTATTTATTTCATTTTATTTTTATTTCTTATATACAATATTTTGTTTTGTATATGTACATAATGTATATAAGAGATAGAAAGATGGATGAATGTCTTAAGGCATTTTTTTTAAAGACGAGACGATATAAAATAAAAATCATTATTAGACACGATATAAAACAGCAATCGATTGATCAGACGACGATGACGTTTAATGTTTGATTTATTGTAGCGGATTAGGGTAGCGTTTTCCAAATTTTTTGTGGCGATTTTTTTTAAACTGCACGAACAGTACAAAATCAATAATTGAATTTAAAAAAATTCCCCATAAACCACTTAAATATATATTCACTGTGTGGTATGTACTTGTGCACGTCTAAAAGTTACCTGCAGTGTACGTTGTAAGTGGGCAATAAACTATATGATTAATTGCTACATATTACACCAAACTTTTAAGGTTTTGTTATAGTTTTTCCCTTACGAGTGTACACAAAATTCCTTCCCTTATAATACCGATTATATATAATACAAAACCGTATTCTTAAAATAAAAAATTACGAAACGAAAAGTGGGAGAAATAATGAAAACTTAATTTTATTACAAAATGTTAACAAAATGTTTATTTTCCCAAAAAAAAAAAAAAGAAAAAATAAGAAAAATTTCTGTGTGATAAATGATATTGTAATAAAATTATAAAACAAGAAAATCGCGGTTACGTTATAGTAAAAAATATAAAATCAAAATAATAATGAAAATATTTTTAATTTTCCAAAAAGTTGATAACAATATAATTATATATGTTTTGGGTTGTGAATGTGGTTTCTATACATTTACACGGAGATTTGAGATATGGAGATGTAAGAAATTTTTTTTTTTTTTTTTTTTTTGGTTTAAGATAAAATAAAAAGCAAATTCATGATTTTCACATACTTAGTTGTAGGGAATTTCCTTTCTTAAAAAAATACACGGAATCACTAAATGGAATGAGACACAGTGACATGTGAATTGAGACATGGAAATAAATGATATGATAAAAGCATGTTTTATTATGTATGTGATTATTATGTATTTTTTTATTTTGTTAGTTTTGTCTATCACGCTGTTTCGGCATTTACATTTTTGCAACGTCATTGTGATTTGTAATTGACGAAAAGATTTGAGGAAAATTTTATGGTGTTTCGCTCGGAAACAATTTTGTATTGATAATTTTGTTGGTGTAAATATAGTAGCAAATTTTCTCTTCAGTTTCTTCACACCAAGCCGACATTCCTTACAAAATTTCGGTGGATCAAAATTACGGAGAGTTTTTATTGGTAAACTCAATTTCAAAAATAACATTTGTGATGGAATTTCAGATGGCTCCAAAGGTATGACGTGATATGATATGATATGATATAATATGATAAGAGATGTATATGGGTAAGCACCATGGCTGTCTCATATGTCTCACCTATCAGACACAGTGTCTCCTCACGTTGTTACAAACTGAGCTCCAAAGATGATGAGGTGGTGGAAACTGTACTTCATTTGTATTGATTCTGTTGCCCCCAGTAACAGATATAAATTCAAGCAGATACAAATTCTTGGTAGCTCTTCCGTTAAATGAGGAGAAACTGCCAAAATGTGACAATGCGGACCATTTAGGATAGTTCTAACCTTAAACATTACTATTAGCAAAAATAGAGTTTTCCAATAAGATTATTCATTTTGAATAGCCTGCTATTTGGAGAGCTATCAATTTTGAGCTGTCACCTTTGGACATTTGACAAGTAAAACCTACGCCACTACTAAAAATGGTACAATTTTCACTACAAAAATGGTGAAAATTTTGCAGTCACAGTTCGCAAAACCAAAGCATTTTTGGGTCGTCGTGAAGCATCTTCTCGGCCGGCAATAGTAAAACTGGTGGAAAATTTGAGCTGTTGCGATAAGTTAGTGATGTAAAGAATCGAAACCGTGTGCGTCGCTCAAGAACAACTGAGAATATTGCTGCTGTAGCCTCCTCGTCGATCTTTGAAATTAGATATTCCACAAACGACATTACACCGTATTTTGCATAAAGACAAAGGTCTTAACGCTTTTAAAGTTCAGTTAACACAAGTACTCAAACCGGTCGATCACCATAAACGTCAATTCTTCGCTGATTAGGTCCTTCAAATGCATCAAAATGTTCCGGATTTTCACCGAAAAATCATTTTCAATGATGAGGCCTATTTTCACCTCAGAGTGTTACGTTAGTAAGCAGAATTGTCGCATTTAGGGCTCAGAAAAGCCAAGAATGATTGTTGAAAATCCTCTTTATCCCCAACGTGTCACTGTTTGGTGCGGTTTTTGGGCTGGCGGTGTGATTGTACCTTACTTATTCGAAAATGAGGCTGGTGCAACTGTCACGGTGAATGGATTGCGCTACCGAGCTATGATTATTGATTTTTTATGGCCGGAACTGGAAGATATTGATGAGGACAAGGTTTATTTTCAGCAAGACGACGCTACGTGCCACACAAGCAACGAAACAATAGCAATTTTGCAAGAAAAGTTTCCTGACCATGTTATTTCTCGAAGAGGTGATCACAATTGGCCACCGAGATCTTGTGATTTAACACCTTGAGACATTTTTCAAGATAAGATCTATGCCAAAGTTCCACAATCGATTCAAGACCTTAAAGGTGGAATTTGTGAAGTTATCGAGGATATACAGCCGCAACTGTCGTCGAATTGGTCGTTTGCGAAAAAATACTCGTTTTTTTATATCAAAATGAAACCTCTTATTGGAACACCCTTTACTATATTCCAAAACCCTTATTTGCTTTTTGCTATAGTTAAGCAACCGTGGTTGTTGGTTTTCCACTAGGTCATGGAAATTAAACATTTTTGCTTGCTGCAAGGCCCAAATTGTTTGTGCCATTTTGTAATAAAATTTCTTGTATCAATTTAATCGCTGTAGTTTGCTTCGAGACTTCACAGTCAATACAACAATACTTAAGGAGAAGAATCTAGTATTTAAGATATAAATCTTGACCATTTGCAAAATGCAACGTAGAAAACATCGTTGATCAATGCGACAGTTCATTAATCACAAAAAACTATGTCAACACTTGACTATGCCATCAATACTTAAATCTAAGAAGACGGCGAAAATTTCAATATAATCTAAACAGATTTACAGAATCTATTTTATACAAATTTCGCTAGTCTTAAACTCGTAGTATCGATACAAAAGAGCTATATATTTCGAGAAATTTAATTTTTATTCTTCAACATAATCTCCTCCAACATTAATGCATTTATTACATCTCTCAAATAATTTATTTAAACCGTCGAAAAAAAAATTTTGTTTTGGTCTTCAAAATAACCTTCAGTAGCGGACATGACTTCATCATTATTTGAAAATGTTCGGCCCTTTAATTGTTTTTTTAAATTTGGCGACAGAAAACAATCACCAGGGGCCAAATCTGGACTATAGAGTGGGTGAGGGATTTCTTCAAAGCTGCATTCACGCAGAGCAGTTTGTGCAATTTTAGCCTTATGAACAGGCGCGTTGTCGTGGAGAAGTAATATTTTACTTCTAACTTTACCATGCCGTTTCTCCCGAATGGTAGCCTTCAATTTGTATAAAATTTCCGCATACTAGTTGCCTGTGATAGTGGTCTTTTGTGGCATATAATCAAAAACAAAATTCCTTCTGCATCCCAGAAAATTGTGGCCATAACCTTCCCAGCTGACTGGGTCTTAAATTCTTAGGGGGAGAACTATCACGATGCTATTTAAGAAATTATCAGGATCATTTTCTTCCATATTTAAAATGTTGCTTGAAGTTTCGACACGAATTTTTGTCTGTTCCGGGGTTAGCAAACGGGGAACCCATCTTGCACTAACTTTTGAAAAATGAAGATGATCAAGCAGAATTGTAAATGTGGTACCAAAAGAAAGCCTGAGATTTTTCGATAATTTTGCAAAATTTACACGGCAGTCCTCTAATACAAAATTGTCTGCCAAAATAACGTTTTCATGAGTGATGGCGTCCTGTGGTCTTCCCTGGCGCTCATCATCTTCCAGCGATTCTGTACCACTTTTGAATAATTTAACTCACTTCGTTACTGTAGAATGTTTTGGTCCACATTCACCATAAATGACGTACAATCAAAAATAAGTTTAGTGTTTTTTTCATCTTTACTGGGCTGCTAAAAGCTAAACAAACAAAAAATGTGGTTTTCTCTTTCACTCCATAATTACATACCAATACTACGAATATATTGATTTGCCCTCATACGTTTTTTGAAAAAATGGGTTTAACAAAAATTCGGCGTTTTTACACGTGAGTTTTAGCTGAAATCGCTCCACCGCATCAGGCAACAGCTTCCATAGATATACTGTTCGCTTTATCGCCGAAGTCACAAAAAAGAGTTTCTCAAAAATCTTTGTGTCCTGTGTTTGGTGCCGAGCGAACTAAATTTTGTTGTTTCTGTACAGCCCAAACATATTGACTGATAGGGATGAAACTTTGGACTCAAGCCTTTCCATAAATTGAGACATTGCAATTATTTTTAGCCGAAATTGGTTTACCGGAAGTAAATAAAATATTTTGAAAAGTATACACTTACGAGTAAACGATTAGAACAAGAAAAGTATACAGCAAAAGTTTCAAACAAAATTATTTCAAAACATTTTTGTTTAATTTTACCGAAAATGACGAGTTTTGTTCAAAAAAACTTTATTTCACCAAAATTTGGTTTCTTTTTAGTCCAGGTGGATTGACTAATCGGAACCAAACTTCATACTAAAGCTATTTCCATAAATTGAGAAATTCAGGCGAAATGTGGTGGACATCTGTGTACTGGAAGTAGCAGCTTCCGTAGGAGCTTTTTCAATTTTTGCAATGAACTTGTTATTTTTCTGCAGAAAATTTACTTTTTTCTATACAAGAAACTTTTTATCAAAAATCTGGTAAAGGTTCAACTTTTGACTTAGAAAATAAATGTGGTGCTTTCGAGATCTATGTAAATTTGGCTAAAAAGAAAGTCGGATGTGGCCCACAACATATTCATCCTTCGATTTTTTGAAAAAATCATCATTTCCGCTCAAATTCGTGTAAAATTATGTAGACCTATATTGTTGCAAATTTAATTCAAATTATTTTAGATTATTCTCGTTTTTGTCATAAATATAATATTGAAAATACTTGCAAACAACGAAAACACTTCTATTAAACCTGCCACTTACGGTGAACTAATATCGCACAAAATTCACTGGGATTACCCAATTAATGAAAACAGCTTAAGTCACGTTCCTAAAGCTAGCAAACCCCGCATCCAGCAGTACAACATAAACGGATAATTATTGGCTAATAATAGGCTAATTACAGTACCTGGCAGTAATTTATGTATAGTAATTGTAATTTATTCGGAGTAAGAAAAGTGAAAGACATTGAAAGACATTAGTAGCGTGGGTACAATTAAAATAGAGACTTTATTAAAAACATGTATATAATTCGAAAAAATATGCCGTCCACATCTTGCAGTCGCAGCTATTGCCGTGGTGTCCGTTAAACCACCGTGACAGACGACCGGCTAATTATAAAAACAGCACTCCAAAATAGATATAGTTCAGCTAAACAGGTGCTAAATAAATTAAAATTGGCATAATACTAACATATCTGAGCTGGAAGCATAAAATCGTATTTCCGACTAAATGGTAGACATCGAAGTGCATACAAAACAAATTGCTTTTGGACACTCAATTCTCTTCGAATGGCACTGGTATGATAGTGACCATACGACGGACGCATGTTCTGAAATTAATGGCACAATTAAAATGTATACTGAAGATAGAGTTATCGGTTCGCAAAAAGCATTACAATTTCGTTTGATGTAGCCTAGCACATTGCAAGCTTTGGGACAATAGTGATAATAGGCTTGTTAAAAGGCGATCGGTCGATGCTGTAGAAAAAACTACTCCCAGGTCACATATGAATTCTACTCTGACAATTACTTCGTTGTATAAACGATATTGATGCAATATCGGAGAACGGATATGATAAAAGGTCAGCTCTCTACAAGCAATCAAATTAGAGCATATAGTCTATTGATAGTTGACTATTTACAAAAGCTGTCCAAATCATCTTTGAGCATGATACAGTCGTGTTCGATGTTAACCCGAGCGCAAAATGTAATGGTATCGGCAAAAATAAGACAGTTTGCAATTAGTCCGTAACAGCTTTGAATTTGGTATGATGAAGAAGAACATCAATGAATTCATGAAATGAGCTATGAATTCAAATAAGCCTAAATAGTTTATAGACTAAATTTTTTTAATGTTGATAAATTTCGATCTCTTTTCTTGTCCTTTCTAATTTTTATTTCAGCTGATATATTTTACAATTTCAGCGTCAGTGAAAACTCATTAGTCGAATACAATTGTTTACTACTTTTTACGACTTGGTTTATTGCGTTCAATTGAAGCTGTTTTATCCATCGTGAGCACAAGTACAATTTATGTCATTAAAAATCGCACTCGAGAACGTGAATCATAATTTTATAGTTCTGCAAAGACAAACATTCCGAGAATTGCTGGCGGGAGATTTGAGAGCATTCTGACAACAGGTTTTATTTTGTTTATGATTCGTTCAAAGTTGAAAACTAATTGTAAAATATACTGACCAATTTAAACAATTTAAAAAAAAGGTTAGAGTTTATTTTCTTCCTTAGGATTGTCGTTTACCAAAAATTTATAATCGATAAAGTATTTTCCTGATCAACAGCTAAGTCATATCCATTTTTTCAGAATTTTTAGAACCTTCGTTGCAAGGTGTACAACAACAATTGAGGAACTCAAATTAAGATGAGTGTGCGAAGGTTTCGATTTTTACGAATGTATAGTGAAATAGAAAAGTACGTTCATAACCCCCATTATCGAGATAAATATTCTAGTATTTCGAAAAAGTATTCGAATATCAAATGGTCAAAAAAATGTAAATATAATCGAATATCGAATACGAGTATTCTAATAGTCGATTTGGATAGTCTAAAATAACTATCACTATTAACCAATCCAACGTTCGGATTTTTTTTAAATTTATTCTGCACAAGTAAGCCAATTTGATCTGAATAAAGTTCAACAATTTTAATGTCATTATTTTTTGTCTGAAAACATTCGTTCTCATAATTAGCAATATGCCTCAATATTTAGTCATTGTAAGCATATAAATATTAATAGTAGGTATTTTGATTTTAGACAAACAATAAATTAATTCAATATGGCGGAAATAGTAATCCAACATGAATTATATGTCTGCTATATTTTTCAATGTAAACGTATAAAAACGTGTGTTAGGCCTACCCCTGACTGAAACCTGACTGGCATTCTCGCGCAGAGGTTGAATTCTGGAGAAGGCAATATTGAGCGTCTAACAAAATTGATTAAACTGATTTCGGCAAAATTGATTAAACCGGATTTACTGATATGAACTAAAACTTAGTTAAAATAAGGTGATGACAGGTTTCTTTTTGTCAAATAATTAAATAAAGTATGCCACTTTGACCGAAAATATATAATTCAACTCTTAGAAGAATCTACATTCATTTGCTGTCATATTGAATAAAACAGCTGGTAAGCTTACTTCAGCTTAAAGGAACAGCCAAAGATGATTGTGAAATACATAGCAAAAATAATAACAAATTTAAAAATATTCCAATTGGATTGGTTTTGTAATGAAACTCGAAATATTTTTAGATTATCTTTAACATTTATATGAGAGAAGTCCTTGAGTCCCTAATACTGTCGCTGTAAAGATCAAATAATTTTCTATCAGTTCGAGATAAACCGTGAAATAATTAAGTATAGTTTTTTAAAGAAGGCTTATAAAGGGTGTTTTTTTAAGAGGTTGCCGATTTTTTTTTTGAATAAAACACATATAAAATTATGAAATGACCAAAATTTTTTTTTATTTGGTAGATAATTTTTTGGCATTTAACATTTAAACACAATTTCTGGCATATGGCTACCACGACTATTTTTCACAAATGTCATTCTGGAGGTCCAATTTTCCAGCACTTTTTCAAGCATTTGAGGGCGTATGTCAGCAATGACACGTTGAATATTGGTTTCCAAAGCGTCAATCGATTGAGGTTTATCCACATAAACCAATGACTTCACGTATCCCCACAAAAAGTAATCGAGTGGCGTCAAATCGCACGAACGCGGAGGCCAATTCACCGGACCATTTCTCGAAATAATGTTGTCGTTGAAAGTTTCTTTCAATAAGTCGATTGTTTCACGTGCTGTATGGCAAGTGGCACCATCTTGTTGAAACCACATTTCATTCATATCCATATCTTCAAGATTTGACAACAAAAACTCATTTAACATGGTTCTGTATCGATTTCCATTCACGGTAACGCGTCGTCCTTCCTCATTTTTAAAGAAATATGGACCGATGATCCCACCAGCCCATAGACCGCACCAAACAGTACATTTATCAGGATGCATTGGTAATTCTAGAACGGCGTGTGGATTATCTTTGCTCCAAATGCGACAATTTTGTTTGTTGACGTATCCATTTAACCAAAAATGCGCCTCATCACTGAAGAGAATATTACGGTAAAAAAATGGATCTTCGTTCAATTGATTTAACGACCAATCACTGAATTCACGGCGCAAACGATGGTCGTGTGGCTTTAATTCTTGCACCAATTGAATTTTGTATGGCACCAAACCCAAATCTTTATGTAAAATTTTCCATAAAGTCGATGGACAAAGTCCAATTTGCTGAGCACGACGACGAATCGATAAATTGTCGTTTTCTTCGACACTGGCCTCAACGACAGCAATATTTTCTTCTGTACGAACTCTTCTCATTCTTGTCGGTGGCTTGGCATCCAAAAGAGTGAATGTAGACCGAAATTTGGTAATTACGTTCTTTATGGTGGTCTCTGACGGACGATTATGTGCACCATAAAATTCACGAAGTGCTCTATAAACATTTTTAATTGAACACTGATTTTGAAAATAAATTTCCACGATTTGAAAACGTTGTTCTGGAGTTAACCTATTCATAATGATTTGCCAAACAATACTGAGTAGAAATGCCACTTTGAGCTGTCAAAACAACTGTCATAAAATAAAACGACATCTATCGGAAAAACAAACCTCCTAAAAAAACACCCGTTATATCCGATCCTAGAGATGTTCACGAGGTGTCACCTATATGACCGAATAGCATAATCAAAACCCCATGTATGTGGTGAACAAGATTTAATTATGATACTAGACAAATGCGGTTTTTGATTTCAATCTATTTTCAAATTTTTCTGTTTCGACTCCTAGAGATGTTCATAATTTTTTAAATGTAGGCTACTTAGGAGTTCTATGAATTTGAAAAAATAAACGAACATTATTTCACCGATCCTAGAGATGTTAACGGGATCTCTCTCTGACCATGTAAGGCAGATCAATCAAAACCCTATGAGTATGGTGAACGGAATCTAATTATGATAATTTTCAACTTGTCCAGAGACATTTTTACATTTACGGTTATATCTCGTATCCCAGAAATGTTCAGAAGACCTCTTTCATATATTCGAATAGATCAGAAAAGTGTCTATCAATATTGTGAAAACTGGATACGAATGATGATTTTCACCAAGTTATCCAAAACTTAAATCTTCATTCATTTTCAATTTTATTCTCAATAAACTCGACTCAATTCTCGACTACGAACCCAATTTATTGTAAAAATAAGCAAATAACAGAAATCCTCGAGAAGTTTACGGAGTCAACGAAGTAAACGTAAAGATGTCTCTGGACAAGTTAAAAATCATCATAATTGGGTCCCGTTCACCACACTCATAGAGGTGTGACTGATCTTTCTGACCATGTAGGTGAGACCCCGAGGACTTCTCTAGGATCGGTGATATACAATTAAAAATTTATTCAAATTATTTCATGAAACTTGTAAGTCGTGTATGGCACAGTAAATATCATCATAACCGAATCCTGTCCGGAACTATCAAAAATCGAATCTGTGAATTATCCAAAAGTATAAACAAGTATAAACGTGACCTCTTGAACATCTCTAGGATTTCTGTAATTTAATTATTTTTACAATAAATTGGGTTCGTAGCTTAATTGGGAATATCAATTGCGCAAAATCCCAATTAAGAAATTTTAAATTTTGGAAAATATGGTGAACATCATTCGTGTCCTGTTTTCACAATATTGATAGACAATTTTCTGACCTATTCGAATATATGAAAGAGATCCCGTGAACATTTCTGGGATATGGGATATAAACGTAAATTTAAAAAATGTCCCTGGACAAGTTAAAAATCGTCATAATTGGGTAATGTTCACCATACACTCATAGGGTTTTGACTTATCTGCCTGACCATGTAGGTGAGTCCTCGTAAACATCTCTAGGATCGGATCAAATAAAATTTGAAAATTCATTCAAATCCATGGAACTTTGTCTACGCTATCCTAAAATACATTTAATAACTACGAACATCTCTAGGAGTAACAGAAAAATTTGAAAATTGAGATTGAAATCAAAAACCACAATTGTTTAAAATACGCTAGACACGTTAAAAACCATCATAACTAAATCTTGTTCACCACACACGTGAGGTTTCGATTTAGATATTCGGTAAAATTGGTGAGACATCGTGAACTTCTCTAGGATCGGAAATATAAAAGTAGAAACATTGTCTAAAATAGTCTTCTTTAAAATAAAAAAACTTTAGTAAATTGTTTCACGATTTTCTCGATTAGTATTTCACAATAGCAGTGAAAGACAGTTTAGTCATTCCAGACAGGTTTATATTAAGAGCGTTACAGATAATCCAACTTGTTTGAACAACTGCTGACCCAACTAAATTTCTTTTATAGTATGAATAAACGCATTATTCTAACTTGTGTTTTTTTCTATGGATTTTTTTCAAACAAATAACAAAATATCGTCCAACATCGTTACGAGCGCTGCCGTAAAAGTTTTTAGAAAAAGTAATAAAAAATTAAAATTATTCATGAAAAAAAATAGCTTTAGCTCATTACCATACGCTCAAACCATTTATCGAAACTCTTTTGCAAGTCCGAAGATGATAGCTCCAAAACAGGAAGAAGTCATTGGATGCCAAGTCAGAGCTGTAAGGCGGATGCCCCATCAATTCGATCGTTTCAGTGCTCAAATACTCGCTTGTTTGATGTGATGTGTGTGAGCTTGCATTATCGTGATGCAAAATGATTCGCCGTTTTGGGTTGTTTTCTCTCAATTTGTTGAAAATCTTGAGCAAACAAATGGTCGTATACCAAGCTGAATGGACTGCCTTTTGTGTTTCAAGAGCCACAGTAGCCACATGACCAGTTTTTGTGAAGTAACACGCTACCATTTGCTTCACAACGCTCCGAGTTCGCACAACTTTTGTTGGTTTTTCTTCGAATTGGAAGACCCAAACCCCTGCCCTTTTCTTTCCGGCTCATACGCATATATCCATGACTTATCACCTGTCACAATCTTGTATACATTTTTGAAAGTACCTCTAACGGATTGTTCAAGCATTTGGCGACACCAGTCGACACAAACTTTTTTTTGTGCGTCTGTCAACAAATATGGAATCCAGCGGGCATATAGCTTCCGCATCTTTAAATGTTCATGTAAGATCGTATATACGCTGGTATTACTAATGCCTAGGCATGCTTCGATTTCAAGATAAGTCACATGATGATTCTCTTCAATTAGTTTTCTCATAGCATCGATGTTTTCTGGCACAACAGCTGTTTTTGGACGACCTTCACGAGGTTCGTCTTTGAGTGAAAGTCGTTCGCGTTTAAATTCATTGTATCGCTAAAAGTCGAATGAAGTGATTCGAAGCACTGTTGTTGAGTTAGCTTCTTTCGAAAATCGTAAAAAAGCATCACACGAAAGTTTTCACGTGATAATTCCATTTTTTCACTGAATTTAATGTTACAAGTAAATAAAAGATAATGGTACCAATAACCTCCAAAAATGTTACACTTTTCGACTGACATAGAGATTTGCATCGGAAAAGACTAGTATTACCATTTTCTAAAAACTTTTACGGCAGCCTATGTATGCATCAACCAATTTGGATGATTGGTTGATTGAATAAAATTTTCAAACCCATAATCTACCATCAGATTTT
The DNA here is from genome assembly GCA_963691935.1 of Nephrotoma guestfalica. Taxonomy (NCBI): domain Eukaryota; kingdom Metazoa; phylum Arthropoda; class Insecta; order Diptera; family Tipulidae; genus Nephrotoma; species Nephrotoma guestfalica. The sequence continues at coordinate 215,660,788 of OY829913.1, read as the reverse complement.
TCATGCGATTAAACCCAACCGGGCCGACCGCTAAACCAAATGTTATCCTCTACAGCGCTCTTTAGTATTTTAATATTAAGCTTTGATATTTAAAGCGTGTTATTCGTTTGTCGAACCTCTATAGAACATATTTTTGTCAAATATGTTGCATTTCGCACATTTTTTATTTTTTCTAACAATAATTGGCTCCAAATTGATGCGCTCCTTTCATAAACTTTTCAACTTTATATTATTCTATTCCAAAAGTACTAGACCTGTACATCAAGCCAGGTGTCGATACGGCGCTGTGTATAGAGTTTCTATTCAACTTATTATACTGTGATGTTAAATAAGACTGTGAAGCACTGACTACATAAAATTCCTCGAAAAATTGTTTGAACAATTATTTCAAACATGCTCGATTAAATCTATTAAAATTAGCCTTAGTGGATGTGAGGCGCTGGTTTGGAGTAATTGCAAAATAAGATTAACTCGTGTCAAAATGGTTGCTAACACTAATTTTAACAAAAATTTGTAAACTCGATTTTAGACATCATAAAACCGGGTTTGCGATCACTAATCAATCCTTAATCATGGACAATTTCGTAATGGGTGGTTAGTTGTTACTGTTTAGTGCATCCGATGGCCAGCACACTTTTTACAGCAACTACCGGTGAACCTTCTAAACCTATCGAAAAATTGTTAATTAGATTGTTTAGCTTTCCAATGACTGTATTATAATAGAAATCGTTGGGTGAACCCAAAGTATATTTATAAGACCAAAAATTGCATTTTGGATCCACTTAATCGCTACCATGACTTCGAAATGGTCAACCTAACGTCGTTTCGCCCTAAAGCATCTCATCCAACTTTTCTGGGGGACTAGAAGATTACAACTAGAAGATACAAATTTGCTCCCTCTTTGGGTTTACCTCTCAATATCATCAGATTTCAATATCAAACAGAGGAGTGGTCTTGTTTGTAGAACCGATAAAAGGATTGACTTGATCGAAATATTTTTTTATCTTAATTGAGTATACTTCCACTGGTCTTGCATGCATTGAATTGTCATTGTATCGAAACCATATCTAAATCAATCAACTGTGCTAAACCCAAATAAATTATCATAATGAACTGATGCCTTCCGCATATTTCGCAACCGTCTTCGTAACTAATCAATTTCCATTGCTCATTTACGTTATACCTACTGCATATCATCCGCATTAATTTTAATAGATATTCAAGGTCTGTTACTAAAAATAAGAATCTTAATCAAATTGTCAAAATATAATTTTTGAACTTCTTACCGATTTAAAGCAACACCAAACAAATTTAAGTTCAAAATATAATTACGCTCGAGAAAAAAAAAAATTGAATACAACAAAAATTATCTCGTAGATAGAACGCCTCCATGACCAATTTAATATTAATAACTCTGAGATGTTTAAATAAGAAAATTTCAACAACAACAACAACATCTTCTAGGTATTCAAAATAACATTTTAAATAATTTATACTTTTTTTAACCAAAATTAACAAAACTCTTTATTGATGGTAATTAAATTTGTTATAAGACGGCGCACATCAGAAAGAAACAATTTCAGTTTCAAAGAAAGCATTATACGAGAGTATAAATAGGAAGAAGTTGAAATAATAATAATTGTAGTTAGTTTTCGGTTTTATGGCTGATGCTGAACCACCAATGCTCGATGTGTGTTGTCTACACATAAGACATGAAATGCGTGTGAAATAAAGTTAATCATTAATTTTTATTAATATTTGTATGTAATAAATTCCAAGAAATTTGCAACAAGACACGATAAGAACATTTATTTCTTATCTTCTATATATAGAAATATTTTGTATTTAGTAATTAAATAGAAAATAGATAATGAGATACGATAACAGCATAATGAAACTGTAAATTTCTCATTACAAAAATTTATAATATTATTGATGAGTTTTCTTAATTGTGAGAATCACCAATTATGTAGAATAGTATAAGGTTGCAGTATCTTATCTAAGGGCATCCGCAGTATTCAAATCCGAATCTGAAATGATTGGCATCATTAGCGTACATTGACTATAACAAAAGCTCACATCTCATTCAGAAAAAATGTATGCAACAAATTTGGTAATGAACCTTCCTGCTATACGAAATGTATATTATAAACGTCTATGTCACTGACTGACTCACTCGAGAATGCACAGGGTGACCAAAAAAAAAATTCGCCCGTGTGATTTTTTTCCTTCAAACTTTCGTCAACGAAATACACAAACTGCAACAACAATGGAATCGAAAAAATGAAAGAGTGTGTTACTTTTGAAGTAGAAAAAACGTCGATAATTGGATTGAAAAACAAAGGACGACGAATTTCCGAAATGACACCCGATCAATTGGAAGCGCATCGAACTGCTAATGCAGCATCACAACGTGTATAGCTCGAGTGCGTGCGAATGAGGCTTTTCGCAGGGAAGCGATTAATTTCGACGAGTTCAACCAACCTGTTGGTTATCATGATTGTGGAGAATTTGATAAGCTGTGCTCATTTTGTCAATCAAGAAACTTTACTGCAGAGAAACCAGTTGGCAGATTGTTCACATCCTGTTGTCGAAAAGGCAAAGTTATGCTGCCAAATCCAACTGACATTCAAAAACAGATTGTTGAGTATCCTAAATTTCTCATAACTCTCCAAATCGAACTCATTTCCGACTAAATATTCGATCGTACAACAGCGCCGTACAATCAATGACCAAGCACCTCAGGAACACGCCGTAAATGATTACTATCGCCGTGATATTTTGGACAAGATTGATCGCTTTTTTTCGTGTACACAATAGATTAGCACAAAGTTATCAACTGATACGAGATTTTGAAGCACAAGAGACTGCACACACTACTAAAGCAGAAGAAGGTCCTCGAACTGTGAGCATGGCACTTAGACGCGATCGTCAATCGAATCAGCGAAGATACAACTTGTCAACATCCAATGAAATTGCGATGATATTCGTAAATGCTGATGGTGAGCCGCCATTTAATCGTGACATCCATATTTACCCAATTCATCCTGACGATCCCGATCAGCAGTTAGTTAACATCAATATTCTCTGTCCAAACTTGGATCCGATGACTTATGCAATACTTTTTCCATATGGAGAGCCAGGCTGGCATTTCAACTAGCAGGGTGGCAGTTACAGTGGTGCAAAATTAAATTCAGTTCGTAATAATATCAGTATGCTTCAATATAAGGCTGCATTGACAGCAATACGAGGTAACTTCCAATCATGAACGCAGGAAAACTAACACAGCAATGGCTGGTTGACTCACATCTGCAGGTAGAAGAAAATAATCTCAACTACATTCGTCAAAATCAGAAACGACTTCGGGTTGAACAGTATCAAGGTCTCGTTGATCACGTCGCAAATTTAGCGCAAAATGAACACATTGCAGCCGGCGTTTCTGTAATTCTGCTATCAATTTTTGAAATTTCACCTCGCAGCATGTGAGAGCGGTGCTGTGATGTAATGAGCATTTTCGCAAAATGAGGACCACCTGACCTTTTCATTACAGATTGCTTTTGAAAAAGGGTGTTACCATAATGTTTCTACGAACGCGTTTAATTGCGCGTCGACGCGTTGCGCATTTAAAAAATATTTAACTACACTTAGAACCGCCTCAGAACAACCTAGTATTTTAAGAAAAGCCTAATAGTTTGAGAAGTACTTATTTTGGAAATTTATACGATTGTGTATGCTACACTCAAAACGACAAAACTAGAAAAAAATGCTGAAACTTTTAATGAAGGAATTAAATCTTCAATGACAGTTTATACTGTCAAAGGGGCATGACCTTACGGGCACTTTAATTTGATTTTATCATCTTTTAAAGATCTCTGGTCACTTTTAAGGTGTAAACGAGCTTCAACATGAACCTAAAAGTATCCCCGAAACCCACTTTTAAGTTCAAATATGTTCAATGATAAAATAATTGAGCAAGTTTGTTCTGTAAACACTCCAAAACTCACATTTACATAAACTTCGGTAAAATTTTTCTTTATTGGTTTGTAATGCTTTGTGTTTATTTTCACATAATTTTCAATTTCCTTAAAAATAAGTTGACGAGTTCCATGTTAAATAAACCAACCATTACGGAGGAACAGTGCATTAATCTTTCTCTAGAAGAGGAACACTTTTCATCACAATTACCATGTCATCCTCTAATTCGTGTGGCATATAATATATCAATTAAAACAATACAAAGTTTAATCGCCCTTGTCCTATAAGGGTTATGCCAACTCTTACCAATTTTTTGCCTGAATAAATTGATTCCCACATTTTGAAATTCTTAATCACGTGAAGTACGTTTTGGCTAAGAAAAATATTCTTAATGGTTACCTCTTTCAAAATGACCGTTTCGGAAACTCTGTTTAACCTGATAATGTCGTCTGTTCGTGGCCTGTTCGTGGACGCAACATTTCGGCAGGAATTTGTAGACATGCGGAATAACAACAACAACTCTTAAGTTCTTGTCTTAATATTACCTAAATGTAAGAGGACTTCGCACAAAATCGCGGGAAGTATTTTTATAATCCCAAGAACTTCCTTTAAGGGTTTCTGCTTTAACGCAAATCAATTTAAATAAGAACTTTAACAACAGCGAATTCTACCGAATTTTAATGTTTACCAAAAAGATCTACTCTTGAATCGGATTCGATTGGCAGAGAGGTATAGTGAATGCTGTCAATGTGAATAACACGAAAAGCATTTTCATTTTATGTTGCTTCCTTGTGGTTAAATCGGTACTTACCAGATTTTAATTAAGGCTCTCGATTTGGTTTTCAATAATGCGGCCTTTCAGTTCAGTGTGGTAGATTTCAGTTCAGTTTTAAATCACAATTATCTTGAGATCAAAACTGCCAACATCAACTCTGCTGATTTTGAATGTTTTGAGCAATATGTACAATAAAGGACTCCGTTCCTTCCGAAATCTTAGAAACAAACTAGGCACACCCAGATTATATAAGATCCTAGACGTTGTTTTCAGTTTATAAACTTACAGAATTAATCGGTTGGTCCACCCATCTACATTTCAGTACGGTGATCATTGTTCCAACGATCATAAAATCATTACTAACCTGCAGTTATCAGACTTTGTTGGTGAATCGTTCTCTATACCTACAATTTTAAGCCCGAAGCGGATTACTTTAAGGATAAGTATGACTGTGCACAAACATTCATGACTCTGTTCACTACTGCCTTTTTCAGAAGTTCCTCTTTTCTAGAGTTTTTCCATCTATTTGGAAAAATACTTTCATCGTCCATCCACAAAGGGGTAGTAAGTCGGATATACCTAATTACAGGGCAATTACAAAACTTTTTTCATTCATAAGGCTTGGAAGTTGTTTAATTTGTTGTGCTTTCACTGCAAACTGTTGCTTTTTTCCAATCGGTATGGTTTTATAAAAGGACGTTCCACTACCACTAGTTAACCGAATTCGTGTCAAACGCAAACGTCATGAAGAGAAGTAACGAGGTTCATGTGATTGATACCGCCTTAAGGAAAAAATACGACATCATCTCTCATAAATCATCTCATTAAACCTCAATATCCTTGGATTTCCACGTCTTTTCCCGATTTAATAACCAACAGCTTTGTATTTTTGGTAGTATGGTTAGTGTACGAAAAACTGGAACATCAAATTGGAATTAACTATTGCGTCGTTTTCGATCTTTGCGTAATTGTATGTGTGTGTGTGTCTGATTGTATTTGTTTTTACTTCGTTTATACAGACGAGAAATATAAACGATATGTGCGGTTAGAATATTTTTGCCGAAATATTCTAACCGCTACATTACCTCCCCCTTAATGAGTCCCCCATTCTTAATCGTTCTCGATGTCATATTTGTATTGCTGCATGTGGGGCAGTGCGATTCGTCCGAGCCAACCAGGTGATGGCTATGAATTGTGAAAAGTCGTAAGTTGTGTTGTAATACAGTTTCATGGAATAAAAGATCCAGTTTCCCGTTAGAACTGGCGGACTCGTGACACTCGTATCAAGATTGATATCGTTGTCCATGCTGGATGAAACGCTGGCAGTGTTCACCGTAAATGGTTTAACCAATGGATCAACCATTACGACTATTATGGAAATGGGAATTTCATTCCTCCATTATGCGCGCCGTCGAACTTACACGAAGGTACGGTTAACTCGTAAAGTATCAACAAGAGTAAAATCTGTGTATTTTACAAAAATAAAAAATAAAAATTGTGATCTGCTGCTGATATACGGCCCAGATGTTTCATGTTTTTCCGTAGTGTCTGTAGCACACTCATTTTTACTGAGTTTAATTTTAAACCTCGTGTTGGTGTAGATTCCACGAAGTGCGCTTGCTTTATTGCTGTTGTCTTCGAGAATATGCTGCGGCTGCCACTTATCATCTATTTTGTCTCAGTTGAATTTAATGATTATTATGATAGCGGCGGCATTTTTACGATTTTTCTCAGCGTGTAAATTATTTCCGCCTCGATATTTTGTTTGACCGATTATACGGTCGTGTAATATGTAATCTGCTTCTCGCCTTTACCATTACCATTGCAGGATTCTGAAAAAATGTTTTGTCGTTATTTTTGATCGATCTACGTTGAAAGTTCTTACACGAACAGTTAATGGTATTTTCGTAGATTCTAATTTACACAGCATAATTGCATATGGTGCCGTCGTAAAGTTATCGATTTTATTGTTGCTGAATCAGCCACGCCGCTGTTGTGTTGCAGGGCTGTTGTTGTACATCCGTCCACAGATTCTCCTTTTAACGTAATATCTGATCTACCTCTAGGTAGTCACTTGGGTCCATTTTTTTTATTCTGTCATTTAACGATATGGAATTTGTAATTAAAAATTCGGCTATTCGGAAAATTGCTCGTGAAATCCGTACTTTTACAAAACGATGTAAACAAATTTTCGATTTGTTGTACAAAGAATAAAATGGGGCCCTATTCTTGAGTTCCATGTTCATTTTCTACATGTGGATATTCGTCAAAATTTATAAAATCGTTCGGAAATTGTAATTCATGTATTCTAGAATTCCCTACTAAGGGAATTTTTCCGAATGGGTAAAAGTATGTGGAAAAATTCCCCATGCTAGTTATTTACCGTTAATGTTATTTTAAACGTTTTTTTGAAAAATTCGAAAGTTATTTTAGTTTTTGGTTAAAGTTATTTTAAATAAAAGTACAAATATTTAAAAAAAATGGAGAAAACGGATAATAAACGAAGTGGATAGATATGTTACGAAAGCACAAAAATGAGCTTTAATTGATTTCATCGAAAATCATAAAGCAAGCTGCGAGTATGCTAAACACCATCCCAGGCTTCTACAAATCGTGGCAAAATTGAAGAAAGGTTAGTATGCGTGTGTATTAAATATTAAATCATTTTAATTTTTATTAAATAAATATGTTCAGTGTTGGCAGGATATGTGAAATGAAGTAAGAGCAAAAATTTCGAAAAAAAATTGTTTCCGCGACTGGTGGACGGGCCCCGACTCTAATCATTTTAAACGATTTCGAGGAGAGTATCAGCGAAATTATTTGGGATACTTGCATTCTTGGACAAACAAGTGTTTATGAAAGCATAGCGCAATGGGTTAGTAATTGTATTACCTAAATCATTTACTTATAAAATTAAGAAATTGTTTTCTCAGGAATTACCTAACGAAGAATGTCCTAGCAATACGTTCGAAAAAATTCAAATTTGTTTCAAATTTACATACTCAAATCGAATTGACAGTCGGATTTGAGGCCAATTTATCAAATATCAAAAAAAATTGACACCAAAGAAGTCTATTATAAACAGAAAATGGAGTAATTGGAGAGAATTGCAACAGCTAAAAAACAACTAGCCAGGCAAAACTCAGAATTGCGGTAAGCCTCGAAAATATCGAGAAAAACACAGAAAAAATCGTGGGACCTATGACACACAATAAATAATGTAAAAAAACAATAAATTACTTTTAAAATTAAATGAGTTTCTTTAATTTTTTTTTTTATTTATTTATTTGTTAGTTAAAAATTAACTATTTAAAATTATACATTTTATATTATTTCATAATTAAAAATTAAACATTATCCACCAAAACAAAACTATTCTTATTTTACATATTTTACAACTTCTTGTTTAAATCTATGTAACTTTGCTTCTTTTTTGATGTTATCAAGGCAATTCGCTTCAATACGTTAACATATTTTTTAACATAATCAATATGATTCTTAAAGTCTAGTTTATTATCAATAATTACTCCTAAATACTTAATTTCGTCAATATTTTCTATTTTTTACTGTGGAATTTTTTTTGTTATAATTGACTGTCGAAGCCGCCTTCCGGCTAATAATGAAGGGTTATCGGTTGACTATCTGATAAACCAATGTCACCTTCGTCATATATTTTCAAGCTATCTAGTGGATCATCATTTTCTTCCGCCAAAAGATTTTCCAAGTTATTGTCAATGCACATGATGTGCAATCCGCAGCAGGTGTTTATTATTTTCGACGCTGTTTCTGGGATATAGTGTAGTACTCTATGTTTTAATAGGCATCTAAATCGCATTCTAATTATGCCATTTATCTGTTCAAAGAAGCTTCTGGTGTGCTTATGTCTCTCATTATGATGACTTTCACGGCTTCCTTCAGCTGCAACTGTAAATGGAGTGAGCATCCAAGGTCGTAAGCTGTAACCAGAATCACCTAACAAATAAATAATTGCCAGGATATCGCCTATGTAACGTCTCCATCACAGGTAGCACTGAGGAACTGTTCCATATAATACTGTCGTGAGTTGATCCGGGAAATTTCGCATTAACATTTATAATTTTTGAAATCCGGATCACAAATCTAAAAATTACAAATTTTAATTTATAAAAATAAATAATTCGTTAACCACAAGTTGAACATTTATTGAATGATAATTTTTTCTATTTACGTAGATGTAATCTGGATTTGCCGTATTTTCTTTAATTGGTGGCACAATTGCTACATGGGCATGTAATCTATACATCCAACGACCCCAGAGAATTGATAATATTCGTATAAAATCGTTCAAATTCTTGTGAAAATGAACTTTCTCGTTGAAAGATCCACTTGAATGAACTGCAGCGATCACCTCATTGATGCCCCGGCTTACTGATGGCTGGCTCATTGAAATATTGATGTATTGGCCAACATCTTGCAGGTAACTACCGGCCGCAAAAAATCTCAGTGAACTTAAAATCTAAAAATTGGTAATATTATTATTTGTACATCAGGAAACGCACCTAAATTTTTATGGCAAACGTGTTATGCATTATACTTACTTTTTCTTCCGGGCTCAAAGCGCTCGATCTAAAGCGATCGACCATAAATAGACTTAACTAATTTATTAATTCATCGGCCATATTTTTATTAATGCGAAAGAGTTTTACAATTTTGTTTTTCGGGCAGTTCAAAACAGGCCTGTGGATACACCGTACACTGCGGTGAAATTCCTTCGCCTCAGCCTGTTCAAATGCGGAATGTGCTATTAGGATGCCAATAACTCTTCAAGGCCCGCCATAATTATTTTTATCAGTAAACACTTAAATATTCGCTTTTAAAACAGACAAACTATTTAAAAATTATTTTAATTTTCTGTCTATTTGACAAGCCAAACATAGGAAATCTCAACAATAAATTTACTGCACTACGAAGTTAGACTGGCTTTAAGAGTAGTGAATAAGCATTGTAACTGTGGTGAAAAAAAAATTCCGAATGATTTTTTTTTTTTATTTTTTTTTTTATTTTTCCCTGATCAGTTCTGGGGCCGAAGCTCTCCCTACTCTTTCGCAGTTGGCTTATTTACGTCCTTACCTTTACGCCTGTTTTGGCCAATTTGAGGACGTACGGATATAGGTCCGATTTTATTACCATCTGCACATTGCATAGCTCCATGCCAGCCTATACTGGCATGGATGATGGGTCGGTCCGTCAGCCCCGCACTCCGACAGGGGGTCATAGATGTGTTCCTTCTCATCCCAAATCGTAATTTGTTGATGAAAATTCCCTTTGCATCCTGCCCCTATCGGGATTCGAACCCGGTACCTCCCGATCCAAACGCCAAAGCTTTAACCACTATGCCATTTGGTCGGTATTCCGAATGATTTTCCGAGAATTTTTGTACATGTGGAATAACATGTGGAAATGGTAAGGAAATTTGTATGGAAAATTTGACAGATATCCACATGTGAAAACTGGATGTGGAACTTAAAAATAGAGCCCCTGAAACTGAATGTTAGCAATTGTTAGTCAATAGTGCCGTTTCCGTGTTAAAGATGAATTCCATCCAGTATTTCTCGGCTTATAATGAGCAGATGTCAAGAACGTCTTCTACAAAATTCACATTTTCGGCATTTGTCAGACCCCGCTCGTATATACCAGTCAAGTTTGGTCCTCTTACAGCGATATTCATGTGATTAGAATTAAGATAGTGCGATGCAGGATTCTCTGATTTGCTTTACGTGGGCTACTTTGGGTGGATAATTATAAGTTAAGCACATCAATTTAAGAACATCAATATTCAACAGCGTTTTGCGGTCGGCGATTGATCGTCGTAGAGGAAGGACGTGTTTTTGTCTCTCCTTTAAATAAATAAATAATTTATTTTAAATGTATTTTAATTAACTAATAAAAAGTATAATAATAAAGTTGATAATTTTAATAAATAATAATTTCAATAATAATTTGCGTGAATTTAATAAGTGAAGTGAATAGTTGTACGTATTGTATATTTATTTTAATCTGTGTACGGTGCGCTTGTGATGGTATAGAATATGTACATAACAATTTTCGTTTATATGTATTTTGATACCGTTGCTTGAACGCAACGTACGCAGTGTATGTAAATCTTCAATATGTATGACTTTTTTGATTCCAATGGATGCCTAAGATAAGTGTTTTTCATTATTTTAATTCATATTTTTCTGAAATAAATTTTAATTATATAAAATATGTATTTAACTGTTTCTATTTGCGTAAACGTGTTAAGAGAGAAGCGTAAAATAAAATACCATTTCATTTATATGTTTTGGTTTAGTATATTAAATATATACATACATTTCTATTTTTTGTTTTTGCGCTTGTTGCGTGAGTGAGAACTGAGAATATATTATTATGATCATGCTTAGTGTTTCTGTTTTATAATTTATCCCTTCCAAGTTTCAACTAAAAAAGAATAAACAGGAAATAGACAAATAAAATACATAAAACAAAATTTTGAGGGGATAAATATATGACGAAATTGGATAGAAACTAAACAAGCATGATCGTTGTTATTCTGTACTTTTCGTTTTCTCCTTGACAGATGAATTCATTCATTCATATACACCCATCCTCCGATTTACACGGTAGATTGGTTCCGCGGAAAACGTATTATCGCATTCATATATACAGATCCTTGTAGAAGTATAAATTAATAATTTATTAATTTGAATTTTAGGTTTTAGTGTAAAATTAAATTAAATTTCTTAAATTTCTTATTATTCTTGTTTTGAACGTGAAAATAATAATTTAACGAATTTTGGAACTCTAGTTTAGGACATGTAGAGGTAGGCGGCTATGATCGAATTGGAATTGTTGGCTTAACTTTATAACTTTGCTATTTCTGCGAATATTTGAATATTTGGAATTACATGGAAGCTACGGAGTACATTTGAAATGCAGTCAAATTTGCTATATGTAGATAGTTTTTCGGGATCATGCACTTTTTAATTAAATTTTTTTCTAGATTATTTGGAAGACTGTAAATTGGTAAAGGTTTTGGTTAACTTGTTCTAGGTTGGACAAATAATTATCGACGTATGTCGATTATATAATTTATAATTTATTTAATGCTGTTGTAGATATATATATGTGTGTGTGTATGTATATGTGTGTGTGTATGTGTGTGTGTATGTATATATATATGTATGTATGTAATTTTTTCTGATTTATTTATTTTATAATTAAAGCATTGAACCATATAATTGGGTTATTTGATTATCATGGATCCTACAGATGTGCTAGCTACTTATTATTAATTCTGTTATCTTACAGATTCCTGATTACTTTAATAGTTTTATTTAATTTTGGTTGAATTTGTTTAGGTATTGGGGATTCTAAAGCTGTGAAAACATTCATTATTAATACATTACCTTACAGATTCCAGATTAGCTGTTTTTGGAACCAGTTTTCGTTTGGTCATTTTCTATTTTTATTAATAAACATATTTGTATAAGATTAGGGATGACAAGGACAAGTGACTTTCATAAATATTGTTTTATAAATAAATCCATCAAATCAACAGACTTAGAAGTTAGGAAGGCCGTGCGTGCCTTTCCTGGATTCGATTTATTTTATTTGTTTTATGAGAACCAAATTAATTTAGTTAATACTAATCGTTACTTTACATTTATTTTATTCAAGTATAATTTTATTATATTGTATATATATTGTCCTAAATATACTAATGAATTTTAGAATTATTTTGAATATAGTTCAAATAACTTTGGTTTCAGGAAATTCGACTGTAAGTTGCGGAGTTGCAGAATGATTAAATTAATAAATGTTTCAATTATTTAGGAAGCCGGAAAATATGAATTTAGAATTAAATTTCAGGAAATTTACAGATGCTTGTGAATTAATGCTTCATTGTAATTGCTGATTGTGTAGTTTAGAATTGTGTTGTCATTTTATTACTAACGACTTTACATAGGTGTCTGTAACGGGTCGAGTCAACCAATTTTGGTTAGGAAGCCGAAAAGTATTAATAGAATTAAATTTCAGGAAAATTCCAGATGCATGTGAAATAATAATATTTTTTCTTAGGTTGCCGTTTGAAAGAAGCAATTGTTGAAGACCAATACCATCGTTATCCATTAACCTATTAAGCCTTTATCCTTCATCTAGTAGATTAGAATTGTGTTGTCTTTGTGTTACTAACTATCGGCTATACCTAGGTGTCTGTAACCGGGCCGATTCTGTCCCACTTAACTAACCTATCCAATCCTTCGGTTTTGTTATGTGTAAAAAAGGGTGTACGGTGGACCCGGCGTCATCCGGGAACTCAAGCCTAAGAACTTGGTCGTACATTCAAAATCAATCAATCAATCAATCAATCAATATTCAACAGCGTTTTGCTTCCTCATTCAAAAATGTATGGAATTTTGTATGAACATTGAATTTTGCGTTAGTTGTTAAATTTCGAAATGAAGTGTTGAGACTAACGTGATGTTTTAAGATCCGCGCTCCATTAGACATAGGGATACGCCAATTTTTATCATCGTGTATGTTTGGATAACGGATGGTGGTTATTAACAGCGAACCATTGCAACCTTGGATATATTATTTAGCATGGTTTAGGTAGTAAACAACTATGGATTATAAGTTTTATTAATTTTTTTTGTGGCCTAGCTAAACCTAAGATGAACGTTGTGAATGTTACTTTTTATTTGTTTTTATTATCAAAGCAATATTTCTAGCTAGCTCTTATTGGATAGTAAAGAGATTCCCCCTCTGACTGCCTCCTAGCCTGGTACATGCTGCTTCACTATTATTTCCAATTAGAGATTTCTGGTAAAGATGCAAACTTAATTTTAAATCCGAGTTAATTTAACTCGAATGGTAAAATCGGCTATTACACATCGTTGTGCAGTGTCTTACAATAATTATCACTCAAAATAATCACACTAATCCACAAATCTGTCCGCAGCTATATAAACTTACCAGATTGGTCCTAATCATATGGCGTATAAATTACAAAAAAAAAAAAAAAATTCGGAACTACGTAAATTAATTTAATGTTGTCTAACTTTTGAGTTACCCACTTTCTCATCGATCCTACTATGTCAATGAGATAAGTCATAATCCTAGTCTTAGGCGGATTTTGGAGAAAGTCTAAAGAGGATAATTGGTGCACTTTGGTGTAATTTATTAGAAAAGTCGTCATTTTCGATAATAAATTAGTAAAATATTCTGTAGCGTTAGAGCTGCTCATGAGATAGGACATAATCCTAGCTAAGGTAAGACAGAGTTCGATGCAATTCTGAAGGGGATTGAAGGTGTAGTTTATAATAAGCCCCGAAATTTTCGAGACTGAATTAAGAAAACGTTCTGTAACTTTTGAATTACCCACTTACTCTTCGATCCTACTAAGGCCATCACTTAAACTCATAATCCTAGATAAGCGCAGGCGGAGTTTGCGGAGAGTCAGAATGTGATAGGATCGTGGCATGGGGTGTAATTTACAAGAAAATCCAATTTTCGAGACAAAATCGATGAAATGTTCTGTAAGTTTTCTTCTCATCGAACATAAGTCTAAGTAAACTCAGGCGGAGTTCGAGGCAAGTTTGAGAGGCAAGTTTTAAATTTCGAAATATTCGAAACTAAGTTAATAAAATATTCTGTATATTTTGAGTTACCTACTTGATCATCAATTCTACATTGTCCATGAGATTGGTCATAATTTTAGGTAAACTCAGGCGGAGTTAGGGCCATAATTGCAGAAAATAAGAGGATGTAATTTACAAGAAAATCCGAAATTTTCGAAACTAAATTAATAAAACGTTCTCTATCTTTTGAGTTACCGACTGGTTTACCGTTCCTACTAAGGTAATAAAATAGGTCAAAATTCTAGGTAAACTCTAGTGGAGTTTGGTGTACTCGTAAGTCTTAGCGGGATAACGTCAATTTGTGCCAAACACCGTGTAAGATTACCTATTATTATAACCTAATCGATGAGCAAGTGCTAAGTTAAAAGTTACAGGACATTTTTACACCAAATTACCATTGTAATTTACACCATATTAGACCTCTCAATTTCCTTTGAACTCCGTCTAACCTTACCTAGACTAATGACGTATCTCCTGATCAAGTGAGTAACTCTAACGTTACAGAATATTTTATTAATTTATTATCGAAAATGACGACTTTTCTAATAAATTACACCAAAGTGCACCAATTATCCTCTTTAGACTTTCTCCAAAATCCGCCTAAGACTAGAATTATGACTTATCTCATTGACATAGTAGGATCGATGAGAAAGTGGGTAACTCATAAGTTATAGAACATTTTAATAATTTGGTTCTGAAAATTTCAGGACTTCTTGTAAATTACACCCCATACATCCTCGTATTTTCCGAGTTCAATTTCACTCATCATCCGAGTTTACCTAGGACTTATAAAATGGTATTATGCAGTAGAATCGATGAGCATGGGGGTAACTCAAAAGTTACAGAATATTTAATTAGTTTAGTTTCGAAATTTTCGGTTTTTTTATAGGATTAAAGCCAATCTGGTAAAATTATAGCCCTGGAATTTTTTTTGGGTTAGTTTGATTATTTGGAGGCAATAGTTGAACTAGATATTTTGGGTAATATAGCTATCAGCTTTAAAACATTTTTTCGGTTAGAATATCAAAGACACTAATTGCATTACTATTTTGCGGCTGAAAACTTTTGACTACCTTTAATAGGCTATTGACTACTCGCGATTTTATTGAAACGAAATATTTTTAAGTTTGTCATTCCTAGTGTTCAGTCGGTCAAAAATGATAAAAAATATCATGATATATTTGATTACGTTTTGCCATAAAACGCACTCATTTATCACAAAAATAAACCAAGAAATTTTTTGATTCTAACTGTCAAAGTTTTTGTATACATATACCTACGAGTATTTTGTTTAAAAAAAATTATTATGATGAGAGGTCACGATTTTGCGAACATTTTACACATCTTTACACATTAAATTGATATCAATTCAACGTAAATTAATATTTAAACGAACAGCAAGAAACACTATAAAACTATGTTATATTTACGAGTATCATGAAAGTTTTTAAAGCACTTTTTTGCATTTAGTTATAAAATAATAAAATAGTTATGTGTATAGTTTTTGCAGTATTAATTGCTGGATTCATCTTGCCGAAAAATACCTCTAGATAATCATTTTATTTCGTTAGAACGTAGAATTACTACGTTTTTTTATGTGGTTGCAGTTGTTCGAGACAATTGTGTTAATACGCTAATTGTAAGGTACATATACGTAACGGCTGTCGTCGTCGCCTTTAAAATGGAAATTAAATTATTTGTGACAAGTGTATTTTAACATACAAAACTAATTTAAAATTTTATTTCACATTGGTTGTTCACTCGGTTTTGACATAAAATTATACGGCGTGAAGTTAGGGCCGCAAAAAATATCATGATAATTTAATCATTTTGGTCGGACTGAACAACGCCGATTATGACTACGATACCTCAATTTGAAATACGAGAAAAGTGGTATACAATTTTTAAATAATTTTAACGAGATTATTTTTCTGAAAGTAGATACAAAACCATAGATTTCTCAAACCTCAGGAATATGAAATTTTGATGTGATAAACCGGAAAAAATAATGCAAAGACTAAGTTCGCGAAAAGAATTCAACGATTTCAGACACTTTTTATGAACTATTTCAATTTTTGTAACGTATCAAATTATATCAAAGCGATTTAAATTCGTTACACCTTATAATAAATAATATTATTCCATAAATAAATAAATAAAAAATTAAATACAATTTTTCAAACGCCTTTCATTTACAATTCGACATTTTTCTTTAATTATATCTTCGTGTCTCCACACAATCAGTTAACTAGAATACGTACAAATACGAGCACAGTGGAAATGCTTTTAAAATTATAAATTATAAAGTTTCTCCTGGGTTTTAGTTTTAATTTCATAATTTTTTTTAAGCCGTGAGGCGTAATTTTATTTATGTAATACAATTACATAAATTAGTATACTAAAAAATCAGGTATATGCTGCGGCATAAATGTGGAAGAAGCATATAAACACAAAAAGTACAAACAATTAATTTTATTCAAGTCAAGAATAAATTTTCAACTTTATTTATTTATCTGATTTAAATTATAAATTCGAGGAATAATGTATGATGTACAGTACATGCATTGTACCTAAATATGTTCGTACCAGTATAAAATAGGTGCCAATATACTACAAAAATAAAATGATTCTGTATCCAATCTACTTATAACCGCCGGCAATCGATCCGTTTTACTTATTTCGTTCAAGAGAGGTTTTCAACACCTTCACTGGAATATATTCATTTTGAATGCTGCTGAACAAATTAATCAATATTTACATACAGGTTTGATTGATTGAACAACAATTTATTGATTGATTATTTTATTTATTCATCTATGAATTCGATTCATTTAAAGAATTCAAAACAAAAAATTTCGGTGGCAAGACAGTGTCAAATACACAGGTACAATTGAATTATAAATGAATTTCATATCGATTGAATATGGTTCTCTATTGTTCCATTAGGTTTAAATTATGTATATCATGTGCTTGGGAGTAAACAGAAATGTTTTTTTATGTTGATATTATAGATTTTCGATGCAAGGTTAAATTTGTTTCCTTGGAAATTGGTATTCAATTTATATGGTTAACGGAGTATAAGTTATTTAAATATATCACGAAATTAAATTTCTAAATTATTAAACAAAGCGTAAGTTTACCTCTGCCCAAAAATTGTAAAATCTTTCAAACGACACTTAGTTTACAATGTCATGCACATTCAAACTCCATACCTTCAGGTCTAAGTGCCAAAGCTCTAACACTCCCAGTAGTACAGTGTAGTGCACAATCTGCCCGTAAACATCATGAGGTGAAACCCGATTTTGTTTCCACTGCAATAGGTAAACAAAATAAATGCAGCTCTCTGAAATATTTGTTTGTGTTTGAATGTTGAATTAGATGTACCAGAATACAGGGTGAGCCAAATAATTTTTTGTAAATGCAATAAAACAAAAAGTTCTCAATATTTATTCAAACTCATTTTTTTCATTGTAAAGAACAATCCTTCCGATTAATTATGGAATACTATTTTATTCATATGACTGCCTCGGCTTGCCTTGACGTACCCCATAAGGTCGGTACAATTTTTGAGCACATTTTCGATGGTATGCGGAATTATCTCTTCAGGCAATGCGAATATTGTCCTTGAGAGCGTCAATCGGCCTAACACTTATCTTTTACGGCCCCCAAAGATAATAGTCCAACGGCGTCAAATCACAGCTCCGAGGCGGCCAAACCACATCAGCGTTTCGGCTGATAATTCGATCTTCGAAGACAGTGAAAATATCAAATGAAACGTGTGCTGTGTGGCACGGAGCGCCGTCTTGTTGAAACCAAATGGTGCCTATGTCCTCCTTTTCAAGTGCCGGGAACTAAAAATTGTATATCAATGCGCGGTAGCGCTCACCATTGACAGTAACGGCGGCTCCTTGCACATTTTCAAAAAAAAATGGCCCAATGATGCCACCGGACCAAAATCCGCACCAAACAGTCACTCGTTGAGGATGCATCGGCTTCTCTACGATCACGTTCGGGTTCTCCGTGCCCCAAATGCGACAATTCTGCTTGTTTACATAGCCGCCAAGATGGAAATGCGCCTCATCCGAAAAGATGATTTTTTTGGCAAAATCGGCATCTTCTTCAAGTCGATCGCAAACCCACTCAGCGAACCGAAAACGCAATGGGTGGTCTCTTTGCTTCAATTCCTGAACCAATTGAACTTTATACGGTGTCATACCAAGGTCTTTATGCAGAATTGTTATGCAATGTTGTGCGTGAAATGTATGCAATGTTGTGCGTGAAATGTATGCAATGTTGTGCGTGAAATGTATGCAATGTTGTACGTGAAATGTTCAATTCTTGAACACGATGACGAGTTGACGTTTCCGGCGACTCACGCATATTCTCGGCTACAGAATCAATATTTTGGGGTGTACGCTTGGTTGACTGCTTGGTTCGTGTTGGTTTATTAATTAGCAAGCCTGTTTCTTTAACTTTATTCACAAAACAACGCACAAATTTTCGCACACATTCTCCAACATTACCATGATTTTCGAAGTAATGTTTCAATATTTCCCAGCTTTGTTCAAGCAAATACACAACCATTTTCGTTCAGCGGAAGGATAAAACTAACTTTCTGTCAAATCAGAAGTGACATAACCCTTACCATACTCAAAATAACCGCTAATTCAAAAAAAAATTAGATGACCCTGTATTATATTGAATATGATTATGCAAGAGTATATTTATTTCAAGTGTAGAGATGATCTTAGTATAGATTTCTCTCTGAAAACACTTGTAAATAATTTTGATCATCGTGTGCAATAAACATTTTATACATCAAATTACCACAACCACTAAACTCAAATGAAAACTGAAAACTGAATGTCCAATGACATCAGAATATAAAAACTAACTTGAAATTAAAATGTGTAATAAATGAGGGAGGGGTTAATTTACAGAATCGAAGTAATTTTTTTATTTCTGCTATCAATTAGCTTCTAATAAGCTTCTGCCTCTCCACGCAAAACTCAAGTGCGGCATATGTCTATACACGTGTAATTTTTTTTTCATTTTGTATTGGATGAGTACTCTTAGAGGACTAGGCAGGACTATTAATTTTCGTAAAAAGCACTTAACATTTAAAGATTTAACGAAATATTTAATGCATATTTTAATAACAAAATGAAAAATTTATAATTTTTAACTGATGTTGTGTAGAAAAAAAACGAATTATTTATTTGATTATACTACCTTCTATAGCTAAAGATAAGAACCGTCGACATAAATTAACGTCATATAGCAAAAATTTTAAAGCAATGATGCCAATAGTATCTAGGTTACGGTGACCATATAGCTCGCATTTTACAGGATCAGCCCGCATTTGAAAATGCTATCCCGCAGAAATATTTTTCCTTAAAAATGACCCGCAAAGTAATATAATAGCCCGCAAGTCCCGCATTCGCGAACTGGGTGAATAACCTTAATAAATTTTGCGTATTCTTGACAGCTGCAGAACACGTTCAAACGTAAGAACGTTTCAAAATTAAGAACGTTTTTCAATGACGAAACATCTGAAATGTATCCTAAATGTAAGCCACCTGACCGCAATATTCCAATTTACGGTGAAATCTATCGAAGGTGATAAAAACATGTTTATGCAAGTCGGACAAGCACTGATTGATCTCAGGCTTAAACTACATGAACCGTTGATGTCGAACTATATACCAATTTTAGTAAGATCCCATTTAAACATATTAATTGAAAATGTAAGCTGTAATGTAAGTAATTTTAAATCTGTAATGCAGCAGTTGTATATGAATTGCTGTAAATACTAGGATCGTTAAACTCCACAGTTCGTTAGCATCAGTTGTTTTTCATGGATGACGTTAAAAGTGAAGATTAAATGGGAAATTGTAGGGAAGTTATTTGGATATGTCACCAAAAAGTTTCCAACTGCTGAACAAATTGAAAATTGGAATGACAATGGAGTTACAATTAATAAGCGATGGATCGAAATGTTTCAACATTTTAAAATTAAAAATGTGCCGTTTTCTAATTTAGAAAAATAATAGAATTTGGTTTGTGTCTACCAGGAACAAATTCCTCTACAGAACCAATTTTTTCCTTGGTTAGCAATTTATGGACACCTCAAAAAACGCAAATGCAAATAGAAACCATCAAAGCGAGATTGATTAAAGGAAATCACGAAAGATGCAAAAACGTTTACGAAGATATTTCGAAAAATGATAAAATGTTACTTTTCAACTCCGTTGCTACTTTTCATAACTCCAAGAAACACAACTAGAAGAACTAGTAAAAATGACTGTTAATCCAATTATACTGTTTTAGTCTTGATTTATATTTTTTTTTTATAATGTTTATTTTCGTTTTTATTATGGAGTTTTGCACACCGACAGGGAGTCATAGTTGTGATCCATTTCATCACAGATCATAATTTTTGTTGATGAAAATTTCTTTTTGTATCCTGCCCCTTTCGGTATTCGAATCCAGTATCTCCCGATCCAAACGCCAACGCTTTAACCACTGTGCCGTTTGGTCGGTAAAATAATAATTTTATTTATGATTCCGTGTTATTATTAGCAGACAAACGAAGTAAAAAATTCGGGCTACTTCGACATAGTTAATATTATTAACTATGGCAAGTGTTTCCCTTATCGAATAAATTTTCTTATAAACAAAAGCTTTAATGGTTGGTGGGCCTTCTACGACTAGTAGTGGCACAAACAGTTTATACACCTCGCTTGAGAAGTGTTCCACGTCTCGGGTTTTAAACTCGCTCGGGCTATAATAGCATACTTCTCAACCTTGGTTTATAATATAATATTATAAGCCAAGAGGCAAGAGACGAAGAAAATCGCATCGGGTTGCCGCATTGTGTGGAGCGGCACAATGTTTGTATTACTGGCCGCATTATTTGCCCAGTAATTTTAACGAAAAAAGACAAATATAATTTTCTTTTGTAAACACAATTTTATGTGCTTTCGCCAAGTTCTAAGGCCGTTTTAATTGATTATCTTTATTTGTACACAAATTTAGTTACAAGAAACATTTTTAAAATTACCCATCGAATTAACAATATAAAAAATTCGTCTTTAAACTTACGAATTAATTATAAAAAGCTAATATGGAAAAATGTTGGTTTCAAAGATAATTTCAAAAGAATTTTTATTGTGAACGATAGTGTGAACGTTTAGTGTGAATACCGCCTAAGTGCCACTAGGAACGCTATATGTTCAGCCAAAGGTAGCGAAAAGTAGTTTATATTTCAACTCACCTAGTTACTTTTCCATATTATATTTCCAACTTTGGCTTAATACAATGCCAAATTCACTCGATGTGAGTCACAGCGCTAATAATATCAATAATATAGCGAGGTGGCTTTTTACACAAGTGTTCACATCTTGACAACTAACAAAATAATTTTTTGATTACCAATTTTGTTTTATTTTAAGTACACTCGACTCTAAACATTTGACGACCTTATTTCTGATTTCTGGAGAAGGCAAAAGTGTGGGTATACTGTGCCGTATAGTGTAGATTTTGCAAAAGGCGAAGTATCAAGGTTATGGTTGGATGGATAATTTTTTACTGTTTGAGATCTATTCAAATAATAATTACCACTCTTGCCTTACGAAGTAGAGACTCTGTTTTACTTTTATCTACAAATGGTATAAATATCCGTCAATAAATAATTTTTGTCTTCCTATATTTGATTTTACAATGTCAATATTCATTATGGACATTACAAATAACACCAATAATATTAATTATTAAATGATAAGTAAAATTTGTTTATTAATTTTTATTATTTTTTTATCACTAATTAATGATAATTTTTATCACGTTTATAAATTAACACGAATACACTTTAAACGAATATCTTGTTTATTTAAGTAAACGATATTACATGCAAGAAGTAAATATCGTGTTCACTGGGAATCCATGAAATTTCTATTTTCTATATATGGACGAACTCCAACATAATGAAACTCTTCAGACAACGATTTTTTAAAACAAAGATTTTAAAAACCAAGATTTTAGAAAGCAAAATTGTAAAACGGAAGATTCAAGAGCAAAGCAAGATTTTGAGAAGCTTGTGATGGAATAACGAATATACGAGTACAATATACAATTTCGATAGTAAAGTGAAATAGTAGTTCCCGTCGGTTGATTGGAGTTTGTCATGTTTCACCAATGTCCACGTGTTCACGTCAAAACAATTGACAATTTTTTCTCCTTCCTTCTTGAAATGATAATAGTTAAGAATATTATTTGGCGTAAACTCACAGTCCCATGAATTTTGTTTATTTTGCGCTCTCCACAGCAGGAATGTTCTGATCGGAGGTCATTTCGATTACAATAAAACATTTTGCAAAATTCGAGGGGAGTAAATTTACATATTCCAATCAAATAAGAAAGTCAGAGAGTTTATAAATTCTACAAGACCTTTTGGATAGCTCAAGATATCGAGTGATAAATTTATAAAGTACACAGTTATTCAAATATGTCAAAATCGTATAGCTACTTAACCTATAAATAATGGAACAAAAAATATCGGAATTTATTACAAAATGTTTTGTTTTGTTTTGCTTAGTTCCAATGTCCAAACATTATTCAATATATACCTTAGGTTGCGCAGTAAATTGTGGCTTTACATAAGATCGAATAGAAGTTTCAAAATTATTCCGATTTCACAGAAGATTGTTATAATTTATACTACCAGATGTTCGATTCAAATTCAGATTATAAAAATCGAAATCTCATTTCTTCAAACCAATTTTTCTTGCGAGGTTAATCGTATAGCCTCCTGGTCCGACGATGGATTAGAAATTTTATTTTACCTAATCTAGTTTACTCGAAATCCGCAGATTCAATTATTTTGCGTTCAGACTACAATTGAAATTCTATTTTAAAAATTGCACCACACCTTGTGAGCATACCGCAAAGCTATAATTGTTTTTATTGTTAATAAAATTGTTAAATAAAAATGAAAGAATTAGAAGTTATTTAAAAAAAAGGAGTCTCTTTAGTATAAATTTGTCAATGTTGCACCTGTGTCAGGTGCTGTTTTAAATGCAGGAAGTAAACCTCGAGACACGATGTTGTCCGACAGCAATTTATGAATAAAGAGTATATCTGCAACAATGCGACGCTTACTAAGAGCATGAACATTGATAAGGTTAAAACGTTCGAGATAAGGATTATATGAACTGTACTAAAAAGCCAATGTGTTTAATTTTGAACATAATGATGCCATGGGAAACCCTATCGATATTTACTGAAATCTGTTTGACGATATCTATCTACTTTCCCGCCTCCAAGTTGTTAAGAGCGAATGATTTGAATCTAGCCAAATTTGTTATAATGGAACGACCTCTTATAATGCTGTTATGAATATCCGAGAACAAAGGTCTGAAATAAAAGCAAACTTTATCATATACGACACTCTCAAACCATTTTGGAAATTCAGAACAACTTCGCAATTGGCCTACAGTTATATCAGACTTGCAACCTTATACAACAGGATTTTGACTGAATATTTCCCCATATTATGGAAAATTTCAGAAGCGAAATCATTTTTAAAAAGTATTGTAAGCGGTTGAGCCAAATGGCCAGCACAAAATCGAACTCGAACCCGAACTCGAAAAATCATCAATTAGATTGTTCACTTTCTTCTTAACTGTTTAGAATCGAAGACCAAAAATGTCAGGGATGTTTGAGTGCAACCCTCCAAATATTTAAAATAATCCACGCCAAACTCAAGCTCATTTAAAAAATTGAGCAAACATATTGAGTAATAATTTTTGGGTTGGTAGAACGATTAGCCTCATATTTTAAAGTGGACGGGTATCAATACTGTACCAAACACGACATCTCAGATATTGATCCAAAATGCAATCATAACTAAGTTTTTGGGAGCAAATTCATATATAAACGGTTAACACACCATTTGATTAGCCCTTAGGAGTTACTTCTTTATGATTGCAGGCTTATGAAAGTTTTGCTCGTAATCCTAGTGTCCCTTAGAGTTACTTCTATATAATTGCATGTTAGTACAATTGCTAAGGTGTCTAATCATTGAGCTAAATCGGATCCACTTAAAAATCAAAATAAGCCGATAAGTTTTTAGTCAAAAAATCGTGTTGAGCAAATCCATATTTAAACTCAACTCACATCGTTTGACAGATGAGGCCCGTAGTAGTTACACCTACATGATTTTTGTGCAATCTCGGTAATTGTTTAGTATTGGCCTAAATGGAGTTCACCAAAAATTGTATTGAGTAAGTCCATATTAAAATGGTAAGTCCACTGTTTAATAGGTTAGATCGTTAGCAGTTACCCTCTATCTTGTGACATTTTGGTGCAGTTTCAATGATTTCTTGTTATTGTTAAAAATCAGTGAAAACCCCTGATTGTGCGATTCCAATATCGAAACGGTTCACACACCGTTTGCTGGGCCGGACTCTAAGGCGCCACTTCTGTATTGTTCGTATTGTTTGCCTAAGTGGAGTTCGCTCAAAATCGGGGGATCAAAAGTTTGTTTTAAAAAAATCGTTTTGAGCACGTCCCGATTCCCAAGTCCAAATTAGATATACTACAAAATCAGGAGGCATGTTTTGCTTAAAAAAATAGTACAAGCAAGTTCAAATTGAAACGGTATCAATCGTATGTCCATGAAAATGTCTTATAACTATGACGTTTGAAAGATTTCAATAAGTTATTTTTTCTTTCTATTAGCAGTTTTACGATACAGACATAATATGTTTTTCATTTAATGTGTCTGTAATTTCATAATTTTATTTCCACAAATATTAAACTTCGATTGTGGGCTATTGGCCAGAACTGTCTTATAGGTCCAATAAGATAAGAAGTTGGTGTCTAGTGTGTCTCTTTCTAACATTTACTAATTGCTCATTCAACTTTATGTTTAACAGTGGTGAAAGTAACACTTACTATGAAAAGTACTAAGGAAATCAGCTTTATTTCCATACAGAAATATGTTCGAATTTGGTATACAAAAGTGTATGAAAAAAACCTGGGTTGTCGACAAAATTCCACTTGCTTTCCAATTGGATTTTTCTCGTTTTATTGGGAGTTTAAGCCTACGCCGCAATTTTTTTGTGATTTTTATTTTGCGGGTAGTTACGATTTCCATATGCAAATGTTAACGGAATTCCGTTAGCATTGCGTATTGGGTTGCTTTTAATTTTATAGTGGCGAGCGATAGACGTCAATACTGTGATCGAGTTGCATAGCAAATTCACTATATTTAAATTTCGATTCTGAATGGTGGTCTAATAGAACACTGTTGTTTGGTATTTATTTATACAGTTCTGCGACCACTGCGTGAATTTTTCATTTAATCTAAAAAATTGAAAAAATGTAACTGTATGACGCTCACCTGTGCATAAGCAGTGTCACCAAAACTAAATCTGAATTACTGTAGCATGGGCAGAAAATTTTGTTTGGTTATTGGTGTTTAATCTTTCTAATTCGTTTTGGGGCTAAAATACTTCCACCTTTTTAGCTGATGGCTTTTTACGTTATACTTTAAGCAGCATACAAATTGTGAACTTACGGCTATAGGTCCGATTTACCCAAGTCATCTGCGCTTTGTAAAGCTCCATGCCAGATCGATTTGATGAAACTAACTGCATAAAATACCATTATAAAAAAAATAGTTTTATAATCAAAGCTAATTAAATTATTAAACTATTAATTATTTAACAATTTTATTCCAATGATTACTGAAATTAAAAACGTTGATAATCTAATGTTTGTCTTGGATCATACCTATACTCCTAATTATGTCACTCAAGCCGATTCATGAAGTTATAATAAAATTGGCACCCCAAATTTAGGGGTGTAGATTTTATTAGAACTTCATGATTCGAAATTTTGCTATCAAGGAATCCGATGATAATAACTTGGAAATGTGTTCTGTATTACGCTAAAGTTGAGTGAATTAACAAAATTAGGGTGTAGATGCACTCGAGACCAAATTTGGGAGTGTAGGTTTTATTAGAACTCCATGATTCGGCTTGGGTGAACAGATTTTAGCAGTACCTAATTTTGCTATCAAGGACACCGATGAAAAAATCTGGAAATGTGTTTAGTATTACGCTAAAGCTGAATAAAGTAACAAATTTAGGGGTAGATACGTTCCAGGTCCAGAAATTTGGTGTTGTAGATTTTATTAGAAGTTTATGATTCGGCTGAGTGAACAGATGTTACCTTTACTAATACCAGTTATCAGGAAACCAATTAGAAAAATCTCAACCTGTGTTTAGTAATTTTCTTCTTTAAGTGTTAGTGAGATCTAATCCAAGCCAAATTTGAACGAGTATTTTTCCATTTTATTGGAACTAATGAAACTGGATTTTCAAGCAGATCATACAAATCCTTGGTTGTTCGCAAATATTACATAATTTCAATTTTTTTAGAATCGTGTCGAAAATTGTGTAGACAATTCAGTTTGGCGCAGGCAATGTCGTCAATTCGTATTGTATGTAGAATATTCATAGACAATGTAAATAATTGTTTTATCGATGTTTTATTCATTTTTGCAGCACGAGGTTGCCAACTCACAATTTTCCAGTTCAAATTGCGATTTCAAATGTGGTGACAGTTATGAATCAATTTTTACAAATCAAATAAGTGAGATTAGATTGCCATCGATCTGACAACAATTGCCTATTTCAGGAGAGCCAAAACCCCGATAAAATTTAGTTTGTCCGACGCTAGAATAACATTATTCATTATGATTATAGTTTATTTATGGAAAATAAACCAATTTTAGTCGGTTATGTTCAAAAAATAGACATAGACGTAGACATTAAAAAATTTTAAATTAAGAACTAAAAGCAACATTTAATTTCAAATAATCTTACTAAACACTATAACATAGTTATTCCGCAATTATTTCAAAACAGTACTGAAAATGACTGGTTTTTGGTTTTTTGTTTCACGGGAGGTTCAATCATGTTCAATATTACTTTCCCGAGTAAGTGAAAATAAATCATAAAACGAGTGGCAAGCCTGTGATATTACAGATTTTAAATCCTGGAGATGGTTCTATTTTTTTGAGCAATCCATAAAGACAACATGTACTTGAAATTAAATGAATTATAAAAATTTAATTGTGGTTTAATAGCGTTGAGGTTCCGAGCCAGTGAAATATTTGAAAAATTCACGATTGAGTTGAATTATATGGCTTAGGCTTATATACAGCTTCCTTGGATGCTTTAACATAATTGCTTGGAAATTCAATTTCTCTATTTTTAAACTTTCGTTCAATGCAACTATATACGTACAAATAATGAAGGATTTTTTGTAAAGCAATACCATCCCAGATAGTGTACAGCACAGGAAACAAATGCGGAGGCTGATTGTTCACAGTCATTTTCAGTGAATCAGTAAGAGGTGGCTTGATGACTAGCACGTTGTAAATGGTGAAATCATAGAATCAACATTATTTTTCAAATAAATTTATGTAGCATTTAACGTAGAAAAGCATTGGCCTTATCATTTAAATGTTCATTGCATCTTTACTATCAACATGTTTCATTCACTGACTCTCATCGATATTTTTATTGTCATATACTCAATACATATGTCGCACCGAACCTTCTTTGGAGCGAATAGGCTGGATTTTTGTCTTTGAAAAATTTCGGGAATGCCTTCATTGCAAGATATTTCTTCTGGTTTTCATTGCACATTTTTTTATGAAATTCATATGATTGGTTTAAAACCAGGAAATGTTGATCCAGGTTCAATTTGTTTGTGTCATATCTGACATAATGGGAAGTTATTTTGGCAAATTGTTCAAAAATTTGATCAAGAGCTCTTTCTCTCCAGAAAAAGATTTGACACGAGAGTTCCTGTGTTTGCGTTTTTGGTTTCTTCCGAATTTGGAATCATTCATTCTGTATACAATTTCCTTAACCTAAGATTCCACCTAGACTAATGGTTTTGAGAAACATATTCTGACGTCCTTGTACCAAATCCTGACCATTATGCAATCTAATAGTTAAAAACACGCTGAGTAAAATCGCGGCCATCATTATGATAATGTCTAGCACCATGAAATTTTCAAATCAAATTGGCGATGATTTCACTAATCATGTTAGGGGACCTGAAAGCGCCCATTGCCACTCCTGATAAAAATAAATGTTAGATAGCAGAGTTTGAGTGAAATAACATAAACATTTATTATTCTGCAGTAATAAATGTAATGCCACATGTTTTTCAATTAGCAAACTCTAGCGTTATATATTACATTCATTATAGAGTAACTTTTTTCACTTTTGGACATTTGGACATTTCTGTTCGAAAACATGACTCTGGTAATTCAAATCGAAACATTCGTTTGCGGTAAAATTTATTTAATGGACTGTTCTGCTTCGAGCTGTCTAGAATTTTCGACATTTTCTAATTTACCTAATCTTCTAATTATGTACACTATTTACGATACACCACTTCCAGCAATCATTTGCTCAAATGTAGCAAAGCTCAAATGATCGTTGGTGATGTAATTTAAATTGTTTTTAATTTTATTAGTATATTTCTCGCTGTCAAGGGCAAATTTCTAATGATTTAATGATTTTAAAGTACGTACACTTGGGCCGTATCCGTTGAATTTACGGAATTGTAATATGTTCCAAATTACTTTTATGAGCCAGTGCAATAGTAAATAGTTCTGTATACCGTCTCAACTGACAATTTGATTAACTGATGATTTTATCTAGGGTCAATAACATGGATTATACAATTATTAAATGTTTGGATGTGCTTACGCCTATTTGTTGAATTTGGCTCAATAATTATTTCTCGTGTATCACTCGGTTATTTAGCCTATATAATTGAACTAGCGGCTCGTGTGATTTGCAAATTGGTAAATAAGCGTGCACCGGTAGCTTCTTTAACTTAATCACAGGTGTCTATTACGATCCTATAACATTTCTTGCTATACTATTTGTAGTATCGATATACTTCCAAAATTAGAATTTTTAATTATAGTTGGTATCGAAGACATATTTTAACGTGGCCAAATAAAACGTTCATCGAGGTCATGAAGAAATTCTCTGGGCAATGCCGACTGCCGTTTAGATATTCGAAACGAATCCAACTTCGTTACCCAAGTTTCATCCATTTCTTAAGCAAAAGGGCGGCATGCAGTGTCAGCGGCCACGCGAATGGGTTCTGCGTTCAATCAAATTTCATTACCGGTCGGATTTACAACTTACATATAAATATTAGGGTATTTCACTGGTTTTTTCGGAATAAAATTTGAACAAAGTGATTGTGGGCTCGTAGCCATAAATTTGTGCTTTGACATTTTATTTCATGGCGAAGATTTTGCCCATTGAAGTTCCGTGGCTTGAAGTAGTTTATAAAGCTCTAATTTATAATATAGTTTCTTGCCTTCTCGAATATTTTAAAATTGTAGTAATTCATTTTTTCTTATTAGTACGCTTTCCGAGAATAGCACCACATATCATATATACATAGGAGTACATCATTGCCATTTTAAAATTTAGGTTCGAATATTTTAATGTGAGGTAGAAATGAAGCCAAACGGTTCCATTAACAAAGGAATTCAGCAAAATTTGCTTATTGCTAACAGAAACAATAATTTTCGACATTGTCTACATTCTATACATTGTCGACGTCAATTTGTTTAATTGTCTTCATACATTCGCTACACGTGTAGAATATTAATTATCCACGCGGTGTAGACAAGACGACACTACGCTGTAATTCACAAGAAACCAAGAATACTCACGAAATTATTGATAGGAGGAGGGGGGTTTTTCGGAAAGGATAGTACAAACTTCAAACAAATTTAGAATGTGTTCGAAGTGTCTAATTTTATTGCCACACGATATTTATTGAAACCGAAGGTCATTAGAACTATAATCCGCAATAGCCTCGAACCACAATGTAATAAGCATTTATTTCGAAATAGATTTTTTTTTTACTTTGAACACTTGTTTAAAATAATCATTGGCAAATCACACGAAGAGTGTGCTTATGAGTTTACTTGCATGTTATCCATTGAACTGAAACTTAATTTAAAGTCTGTCACAGAAATAATTTACTGTACAAAGAAATTTAAAATAAAATTTATTTGTAGTGCAACCGTTCTGGGCATATAAAAATGATGCCTTCAAGCAATATACAGTATCCTCGATAAACTATTTTGTGTTTAACCGAGCTTAAACAAAGAGTTAAAAGTAGTTAAGCAGCAATTATATTTCTAGGGCGGAGAACTGTGTATAAGAAGCTAATAGATATCACCTGTTGCTTTTGCATATATATCCACCTAGATATATATATCATAATTCATATTATTTTGTGCTAGTAAATCGCAATTTTTTTTTGTTAATAATTAAATCAAGGATTTTTGCAGTGTCGGCAATTCTTTATGTAAGCATATTACAAATTATTACAAATCGCCGTATATATCATATAATTTAAGCGGAACATACATTTTGAGCGCATTTATGAAACAAAGTGTATCGTATATACATTTTGTTGCTGTTATTTTTGCTACAACAAACAAAATCAAAATAATTTGCAACAAACATGTGATTTTATTGGTGTACGGAGTACATATGTACATTTCAAAAGCAATTAAAATTAATTGTTTCAACATTCTTCAAACGAGATATATAAGCACACGAGTATGTAATATGTGTACAATATACCCACGGACTAATGGTAAAAATAAAAATGATTAAGTGAAATTGCTGATCAATGTTAACACTGTTCGAACTTTTCGTGCTTTTATACAACAGCGTACAGTTCATTCGCGCGGTGTATGTTAATTTACTTATATGGTGCCAACTTGTACAAACATCAAATAAATCGAACTATTTAGAGAACTTGTGTGTACGGTATGCTGTTCAATTGCTCATGTTGTGTACGCGAAACGGAATTATATAAAAATACGTTACGTTAAGTGTTAAACAAAAATCGGTATGAAAAATTTAAGAAAAAAGCGAGAATTGATGACTTTTTGTAACTTTTAGACGCTTTTGCTAAATTAAATTAGTTCATCACAAGTTTTTTTTGTATTTTTGGTTTTGTTATTTTCGACATGAGAGAGCGAGGAATAAATCGCGCGGTTTATTTGATTTATTGAATTTCATTTTTTTCGTTTATTATTTATTTTAGTTTTTGTTAATAACAAAAAGCAAAACATAATAGTAATAATAAAAATTAATTTTAATGAAAAGATTTAATTTTACGGCAAATTATAATGTAGATTTTGAGGTTTTTTTTTGGTTAGCTTTTAAGGTAGCATTTTGGGTATTGAATTTTTGTTATCTAATTATTTAAATAAATTGGATTTTTGGTAATAGGTATTAGTAGATTTTGTACGCTCATTTATTATTTTCTACGCACACGACTTATATGCAGTTAATTATTGGAAGTTTGGGTCGACCAATTAAAATGGACCGATCTTACAGTTCTAGGCATCACACTACAGGATCATCGTTTTAAGACGTTGTTTAATTTCAGATGATATTGAGCTTACCGCTGGTGAGGGCTCACTATTTCTGAATTAAATTTTTTTGACTACTAAAACGTTACTGATATAATTTCGTTCTGGTTTATTATTGAGAATTTAGTTCTTTATATACAAAGTGCAAAAAATGTTGTGTTATTGAATTTATATGTCACTATCCAATTTATATCATAAATTGATGAGTAATCTTATACATTATGCATGCTACAAGCATGCTTACTTATATACATACTATACATTACAATTATAATATTTGTGCATATCGATGCCCTGTTGATGTTGAACTCGACATATTGAAGTGGCGAAGGTGGTGGGCGAGGATTTGCTCGTCTTTGTCTTATACAATTGATTCCACAAATGACACCTAAGACTAAAAGGATTCCAGAAATAAAATGAGTCATGGTATAATGGTGGATATGATGAATCGTCCCCTCCTGTAGTTGGATCTTCATATTTTCGAACATTTTTAGTTCTTGTTCCAATTTGTCGATATCTTCAAGCGTTACGTACTGTGGATGATTATGTCAAACTGGGCTATCTTTAATCCGGGTGATGAACTTCTTTAAGTGAATAGGTTCAGCTAACGTATATATTAACCGATCTATTGAATCCCCTTTTCAAATGGTTAGAATAGGATCCGATTGCAACGAAATAAAAATTGCTTTGATTTTTACTATGCCTGACCCTTGAAGGTTATAAGATTTGTTTTCATGACCGCATATTACATCGACTATTGTTTCATTGTGAATGGCATATACCCACTGATTGTAGGCATTAAGTTTTATCCAGTGAATTTGTGCATTTACGGTTCCGATGGAACATAATTCCTCAAGATTCATCTTCCGTTGTAGGATTGCCACCTCGCACTCAGCTTGGCTGTTCATGATGTTATCTATTGGCGATATTTCAAACAAAAATCTTCTTCCTTGAAATGATTGACAATTTTACTTGATCTCTAGTGATTAATGCGAGCTGTTCCCGGTGAGCATCTATTGCTAAATATTCTGCCTTGGTATCGATGTAAGACTGCGAATGTAAGGCACTGGAAAAACGGCAAACAACGTGTACTCCGGCGTAAATGATAATGGTGCAAATGGTGAGTTCTACTATAATGTTTCTTGGAGTTACTCTACTGCATATCGTCATGCTATGATAAACGTGAAGAAGATCCGGAATGTCATGCCCAGGTATGCTGATCGTTGATGGTATATATCTTTTAATAATTTCGAGCTCTTGATCCAATTGAGCCGGGGAGAGTAATGAAGGGTGCAAAATGTTCTTGTGTGCATTATGGATTACGTCAAATAAATTTTGGGAGACACGCAACAATTTCCTCCAAATTTTTCAATATTAATATCAATTTAATGCTTGAAGATAATATTAAACGAATTTGCTTTTCCCGTATAAAGTACAACAGTAAAGTAATGATTTCATGGTAAGAATTGAGTAAAGCTTAACTCCCGCAACCCGTCATTACGATTTTGTATTTTCGCTATCGCAATAATATATCCGCTCCGGTCATCTTGTAATTTGGGACCATTCATCATGCAATCGTAGTTTTAGCCGAAACATCAAACACTACTCTAAGTTTTGTATGGTGCTATCCTGTTTCATTACACCATGATGCGGTATGTAATAGGTGTTACATGCTATATTGTGATCTTCAACCTCTTCCTGCACGAGTTCCATGTGCTTTAGATTTATGTATTCCTGCATAAATTGATGATATACGCTGCTTGAAAGACGGATCTCTCTTGAACCGATTTTCAATTTGTATTAGCCTGGCAGCGGCTTTTTTCTGGATTCTCCTAATTTGATACGATTACACATATCCTCCACCTGATCCTTTTTCTGAGGTTAACTGGAAATGTTGTTCAACCATGTCTTTAGTAGCTATCATTGTTGTTGGTTGGTTTGTTCTGGTGCCGCCTCTGCTGCCTATTATTTTCCATCCGATTTCAGTTTGTTATGCCATTGGTTCTAATTCACCTCCTTTTATGATGTTGTTGTTTATGATTGCTGGATAATAGTCTGCACCAAGTATGAGATCAATTGGTTGTGACTTGTTATAATAAGGATCGGCAAGTTGTATTTGTTTGAGATGGGTCCAGCATCTTGCATCAAAGTCCACCTCCGGTAACTGTTAGTTGAGTTTATCAAATATCAAGGCTTCGATATTTAGTTAAAACTCGGTTTCAAATCTTGGCTTTACTTCCTCCTATACCGGAGATAGAAACGTTGACCTTCTTTTTCTTAAAGTTGAGTATGGTAGCGGCTTTTGATGAGATTAATATCACCTGTGATCCAGGATCGATTAATGCTCTTAGCAAAATCTGATTTCCCGTGCAAGTTATGGCTTTAACTACTGCGGTTGGTAACAAAACTTATCCCTGTTGATTTACTATGAGGGTTTTTGCGTTTTTAACTCCGGTTCCGCCATTTGATAATGCGTTATTGCAGTGCAGTAGGGTGTTATGTGACCCTTTACATACGATGCATGGTGCTGTCTGACAATGTTTTCTTTGGTGACGGTTTACACAACGTATACAAAGGCTTGCTGCATTTATTAGCCGTGATCTTTCTAATGTTGACATACTTTTGAACTGATCCAAGTGGTGTCGTTCCTTACAACTATTTACCCAACATCTTCTGCTTGTTGTGGTTGTACAGGCCCGTTTTAGCGGTGGTTTATACTGTGGTCGGCTTATCGTTTGTTTGTTGCTGCCCATGGCGTCTAGTGATTAAAATATTTTTCAAGGAATTTGAAAACTTCTTCAAACTGTGGAATATCTCTGGGTTTTTCTATGAATGATTCATAGAGCCCGATGGATTCTGGGCCCAGCTTTTTTATTAATATGAAGCTTACGAATGCTTCAATAAACGAACATGTGTTGGGCCAATTTGTGTTATGCAGAATTTCTTTTGCTGTATCGTGCAAGTTCCTTACTGCTATTGCGGATGCCATTTGAATTGTTGTTAGTGATATAATAACGCACTGAATTAATGGTTGGCGAGTAACCTCGCGTTGTTATATCTATTTTGTATTATGCTCCAGGCTGTTTGGTAGTTGTCACCTGTTGTTGTTAGATGACTTATGAGTTGAGCTGCTCCTTTTTGTTGGTGTGATTTTGAATCATTTCGGTGAATATACCGTTAAATGTTTCCCATCGGTCATATTCACCATAAAAGTTTGGTAGTTCTATTCTTGGCAGTTTCATCTGGACTGATTCTGACGTAGTTGTATTATCGCCGTGAAATCGGTGTAACTCGATTATTGTGGTTTCTACTTTTTCTTGTAGCTGGCCAAAATAATCTTTTTTGAAGTAGTCAGACGTTTGCTCGTCATCTTTTGTTTCTATTAAGATCGCAGTGTGTTGGTTTGCTACTTCTTGGATGTCTTTTTCTAGTTGTTTTAATTTTATATTTATATATTCTTTGGGTATGTTGTTAATCTCCAATGAATAATTGATTAACGCCAATTTTTGATACATTTGGCGCATGAGGACATCTTGCCGTTTGATGCCGTTTGAACTCGTTGATGCGGTATTTAGGCGTTCACGAATATCCGCTATTAATTTGTGGTATACGTCTGTGACTTTCTTCCGTCTTTCCATATATGCAAGGCCCTTTCCGTATATGCATGGCCAGGTTTTTATCATCAGTTTCGACGTAGTCGTTATAAATCGTCTTTAGAGTTGTCAAACTTTTATCCAAATATATCGTCTTTTTCCTATACTCCCCGTCTTTACGGTAGTTTGTTTCCATTTGGACGATTTTGTTCTGATTCATCTTGTTGCTGGAGTATGCTTTCCATTTTTGTTGTTATTTTGATATGTACAGGTGCTTTACTTAAGATTTGTTGTTGTTCTTAAGTTTTGTTTGTTTACTGTTTTTAATGTAAGCTTGTCGCGTTCAACTTAGCGATGCCGGTCGTTTTAATGGCTCGAAGGACCAATGTTTAATTTTAGATGATATTGACCTTACCGCTGGTGAGGGCTCACTATTTCTGAATTAAATTTTTTTGAAAACAAAACTAAAACGTTACTGATATAATTTCGTTCTGGTTTATTATTGTGAATTTAGTTCTTTATATACAAAGTGCAAAAAATGTTGTGTTATTGAATTTATATGTCACTATCCAATTTATATCATAAATTGATGAGTAATCTTTTACATTATGCATGTTACAAGCATGCTTACTTATATACGTGTTACATTACAATTACAATATTTGTGCAGATCGATGCCCTGTTGATGTTGAACTCGACATCCCTTAATATTAAAATTTTAATACTAAAAATTAAATGTTACGTATCATGGGCAATTTAATCGATCCCGACAAATTGAATTTCATAAAAAGTTCTGTAAAATATGTTGACCCGCGATTCATTAAAGCGGTGCTTAATTTCAACAAATTAGTAGGCAACCCAATTTGAGTTTTCTTTGTGACCAGCACTGTAAACTAAACAACTACCAATGAACATGTAGTTTGGAAGACTCAAATGATGGTTTCCAAGAAATATGGAAATAATATATAAAAAATCATCTTCCTCTGGGGAGGATGTATTGTCGTTCGCGAATAATCAATAGAGCCCAAAGAGTAATTTTCAAAGGCGGCGTTATTGAGCGTTTTGAAACCATTTTTTTTTCAATTATTTTTAATTTTTAATTCTACTCTATTATATATATGTATAGGTGCAAAATCTGGAAGAATCACAACAATCAGGTTCGAACCAATGAGAAAGAATTGACTTTAAAAAATCAGACTTATCATCAGGTCGCAAAGTCTGATGTTGTATTACTTACTATGAAATATCATCCATATACATAGAATAATACCAAGTATTTGTAGTACTAGTGAATTACTTTCTAGCCTAGCATTCATCAGCCTAGCTTCTATATTTCATTTGCACACCGAATTTCGTGTGTAAGATTTATATATATATATATATATATATATATATATATTTATATATATATATATATATATATATATATATATATATATATATATACATATATATATATATATATATATATATATATATATATATATATATATATATATATATATATATATATATATATATATATATATATATAAATATATATATTTATATATTCACACTAATGGCAATCAAATTTCGCAAAGATGTCCCAATCAATGAAAAATGTTTAAATAGTTCCAATTCGCACTTTTCGAAATATTTACAAATCGTAAAAGCTTCAGTGCAAGTTGCCAACTCCGGAGTACCGATTTCGGTCACAAATCTCTGATTAAAAAAACTGTTCTGAATCGGTATTGTTGTAAATATATTTTAATAAAATGAAAAAGCTCATATAGAGGCTGGACCAACTTCAACCAAAATTCATTGGGTTGAAGATGAGTAAAGCTTAAGTATAAATTTTCATCCCTATCAGTCAAAACTTCCTAACAATCAACTTCAAATATGTCTAAACCTTATTAAAAGCGATGCAATAGTTTTGGCGTGAAAGCCGGATAAGGAAACAGGTGGGGTTTCTTAGCCAAAGAGCAGTTTTTGCTTGAATTGCAAAAAAACTCAAAAACTATGATTTATTTCGAAATTACAGACAGATACACCAATTTTATTTATAAGCATAAATGTATAGATATACATTTTTATTTTGTTTTACGTAGTAAAGTAAAGTATAGTAATCATGAAAATTTTGACATCGAGGTTTTTGCAGATTTACCATATTTCGGGTATATCGCCAAAATCAAAAAAAATCTCTATTTGTGTGTAAATGTTGCCGTGCCTTAATGTCTGTAGCTTCTCTACAGCCGCGACTCATCGGAATGAAGCTTCATACTTAAGCTTTTCTCATAAATTGTGAGATCTTAGTGGTTATTGGCTGAAATCAGTTCATCGACATTTTTCCTGTTTTGCAAATATTTTGAAAATATTTTGAAAAGTCTATTATTTATGAGAAAAACGATTAAAAACTATTAGGTTCTAAATCAAATTTGTGACAATACCGGTCTGGTACTGTTTTCCAACAAAAATCGCCCGGTTACTGTCCAGATGAATTGATTGATCGGAATGAAACTTCATACTTAAGCTTTTTTCCACAAATTGTTAGATCCCAGTGAATTTTAGTCGTCCACCGCAAGTGACAGTTTCCATACGAGGTTTTCGTTTTTTGCAAATATTTTGATAAGTACACAATTTACGAGAAAAACGACTAGAAATCAAATAGGTTTTCGAATTTGTTTTACAAAAATTGTTTTTTATAGTAACTCTGAAAAATTTTGATCTCGGGCGTGTGTATCGTGCAGACTATAAATGTTGCTGGTACGATCAACTGATTGGGGTGAAACTTTATACTTAAGCGATTTCCACATATTGGGAGATACAATGGTTTTTCGCCGAAATCCGTCCGCCGAAAGTGGCAGCTGTTTGGTGGTAGATTTTTGCAAATACGTATTTTGAAAAGTATATGGCATTTACGAAAAAATCGTTTTAAACAAAACAATTGTTAATTTTCAAACAAATTTCGTTCAGATTATTTTTTAAATTTTACCGGTAATGACGAGTTTTAATTATAGAAATTTTGTTTCGCCAAAATTCGGCATATCTACAGTCTAGGCTCAGCAAGGGTTGATCTTGTTGGTTTACTAAAATTTAAGCAGAATAATGATTATTTATTATAGAACACAGTGTTTATCAAAAATCCGACTTTTCGATTTAGAAATTAAGTGGAGTGTATTTGAGATTTATGTACGTTTGTTGTAAAATAAAGTCGGATGTTGGCTATAACATATTCACCTCCCAATTCTAATTTTTCATTTATTTATGAAAATTTATTTTATAGTTAAAAAAAAGTTTTATTACGCCTTTTATATTTCGAAATTTCGTCGTTTGAAGAGGACTTTTAAAATATATCATTCGCTATATCGCCGAAGTAAAAAAGAGTGGATTTAATAGTATAGTATTAAATCTCTGTGCGAGTGTAAATCCATGAAGACTAAATGTCTATGTTGCTCCTCTACAACTCCGACAGATCGACTAACCGGGAGCAAAACATGAGACAATCATTAAGATCTTCGATTTTAAGCATTATATCTATAAATAGGGAGGTCCCAATGAGTTTGGGCTGAAATCGGTTTACCCGAATTAGCAGAATTTATAAGAGCCTTGTCATTTTTACAAATATTTTGAAAGATATCATTTATGAGAAAATCTATTATGAACTTAAAGATTCTAAATTAATTTTGCCATAATATCGGTCTAGATCAGTTCCTAAAATTTAAGCGAAAATGTCGGTTTGTGGCAAAAAATAATGTGTTTCAGCGTAAATTCTAAAACTGTACAGGCTGATTCACTGACCGAGATAAAATTTCATAGGAGGTCCTAGTTATCAGCTCACCGAAAGGGATAACTTCCATGGGAGCTTTTTCGTACATTGCAAATATTTTGAAAAGTATATAGCATTTATGACAAAAAAGATTGTAAATTTAGTTGCAAACAAAATATTTATTCAGATCATGTTTTTATACTTTACCAGCAATGACGACTTTTGATTAGAAAAATTTTATTTCATCGAAATTCGGCACGTCTTGAGTCTAGACAGATTGACTATTCGGAACCAAATTTCATACTTAAGTTTTTCATAAACTAAAAGACCTTTGGAAAATTTGGTACAAATTTATGTATCCGAACCGCACCATTCATATAATCTTTTTAGATTTTGGTATATAGTGATGCTGAAAAGAATAGCATTTATAAAGCAGCAATGTATACATTTATGGTAAAATAAATTTGGGTGTTGGTCACAACATATTCACCCCTTCATTTGTTCATTCATAGAAATCTTTATCATTTTAAATGTGAAACACCACGTCATAGTACGAATAAAAAATCTTTCAAAATTATTATTTATTTAAGAATTATGATCTATTCTGTTATGCGGTATACTCATAAAATCCAATTCGCATAATCGTCCGTTACATATAGTAAACATGGCCTTTGTTATAGCGATTTCAAATAATAGACATTGAATTAATTTTAGAATCTATTATAAAAAAAAATACGTTCCCACCAAATTATAACCAAACCTTCAAAAACCACTCAATAAATACGCAAAGCACCAGAAGATACCAATTATATTGAATTTAAGTTAACATTTTTTTTATCCAAATTATTCTCTTCCTATAATTTTGATAATTTCATGTTATGGTCACCATTTTAAATTCTTTATAATCCAATCGACCAAATCTACAAACAAAAAACTAACAACCAAGACGAATTAAAGTCCTCCAATTTTTTTATTTATTTCTCAAACGAATTGTATAAAATGCCGACCGTATTTTATAAATGGACACACTCGTACATATGTACATGTATGTCCAACACACAAAATACTAAATTCATGTAAAATTATAATAATTTTGTATTGTCCATATTATCTATCTATCTATCTAATGTTTTCTAATGTTATGTGATCGTTCGACCATGCCAATCAAATCAACAATCGAAAACTATATACTCGTAACTATTCAATGTTATATACCAACTTTATACGAGATAGTTTTGTGATAATAGTAACAATTATGTGAGTGCAGTGTTTCGTGTTTATGTACATTAATTTCGTTAAAATAGAAACAATTTTTTTTTACATCCAAGTACAGTGTGTATATAGCCAAGAAGAAGGAGAACCTAAAGAACTCTGAATTGACTCAAACCTAAAAAAAAACTTTTTAAATAAAAATACGACTAAATTATAGCTTTTATGTATATGCTGTACATAAAACATACTTTGCGAGCATACTATACATAAATGCCATGGGGAACTAAAAATTAAAAAAAAAATAAGTTTTTTATGTATATGAAAATTATGTTTATGCTATAAAACA
Organism: Nephrotoma guestfalica; assembly: GCA_963691935.1. NCBI lineage: Eukaryota > Metazoa > Arthropoda > Insecta > Diptera > Tipulidae > Nephrotoma > Nephrotoma guestfalica. Next base: position 215,619,965 of record OY829913.1, on the reverse strand, counting down.
ACAACAAAGTTATGATTGTGGTTGGTATATCAGGCGACGGACTCGAAAAAAAAATTATTTTTATGAAGTTTTCAAAGGCTGGGCGAAACATATAATTTATTTATTTATAAAAAAAGAAGTCAAAACGTAAAGTAAAATGTAAAATATTAATCCAAAGAAGAAGAAGAAGAAGAAGAAATAATAACAAAAAGAAAAGAATCGTATAAAGCTGTACACAAAACATATAATGGCGGTGAATTGGAAAAAATAAAATTTAAAATAATAAAACAATTGTCTTACATCATGTACGTAGGGTTGAAACTAACCCAAAATCTAAATTGAATTTAATAAGCACCATGTACTGTCTCGAGTCAAAATACTCGTATAGTACATAATTATGTATATCGACTGCGTTTAACTAAAACGTTGTTTTACACACGTTTAACTCGATTGGGGTTTTTGTTTATAACCAAGTTCATTGAGGCGCAATTTAGAGAACGATATAGTTCAAAAAATTAGAAACACCAAAATGCCACGTATTGATTGATTACAATGTATGGCTAAGACTAAGCAAGGATGGATGGACCCTGGATACACCGCGCCTACCGTATATCCTTGTACACATGAAAAGACGAAAACTTTAATTTCTGTCACGTATGAACTGTCAGCCCAAAAAAATCGTATATCACGACATTTGAATGATGTCAGCCGAAAACACAAAAATGTTTTACATCATAGATTTTTGAAGTAAGCCAATATTTTTTTTATCTTGACATTAACAATTGTCTTGGCAGTGATGTCGAACACACTCAGCCCAAAATTCAAATTTTTATAGTTAAAGGAACCATTGTAACCGTGTATATTAATTGTAAAACAGCCAAGAAGCAATTCTTATTATTTTCAATTAGTTCACAAAAATATTAATTTTAACGAACAATAAAATGTGGCCTCGAGTTTTAAAGACGAATAAACAACAAAATTACCGATTTTTGAAATTTATACTGAACTTTCTAGTTTCGTTTACTATCTTTCGAAATATGTAAACTTTTATTAAGAAAATCGCAGTTCTCGCAATTTTACATAACTAATTAAGAAAAGCCAACCAAAACCAAACTATAACCAAATTAAGAAACTATTCAATAGTAACCAATGTTGGAATTTGATAATAAACGCCTCATATATAAATCCGATTAGTCGATCCGTTCATTAGGAGTTTTTTTAAATATATACTATACAGACTCATATCGAGAATGGCCTATATTCAGTCGCTTTACGAACAACTATAATATTTAGTGGAAGTTGAGATTTTCGGTGTTAGTCATCGGTCTCACTATGATTTTGGACAGATCTGATTCTAGCCTTTACAAGTAAGAAATTTCAGGAGGTTGTGATGGGGCTCTCATACCGAGAATGGCCTATATTCAGCCGCTTTACGAACTACAATAATATTTCGTGGATGTTGAGATTTTCGGTGTTGGGCGCCGGTCCCACTATGATTTTTGGACATATATGGTTCTAGCCTTTACGATTAACAAAATTCAGGAGGTTGTGATGGGGCTCTCTTAACGAGAATGGCCTATATCCAGCCGCTTTACGAAGAACCATAATATTTAGTGGATGTTGAGATTTGGTCATCGGTCTCACTATGATTTTTGAACAGATCTGGTTCTAGCCTTTACGAGCAAGACATTTCAGGGGGTTGTGATGGGGCTCTCTTAACGAGAATGGCCTATATTCAGCCGTTTTATGAACTACAATAATATTTCGTGGATGTTAAGATTTTCGGTGTTGGTCATCGGGGTCTTACTATAATTTTTGAACAGATCTGGTTCTAGCCTTTACGAGTAAGAAATTTCAGTACGTTGTGATGGGGTTTTTATAATATTTTTGGTAAGCAACATTTACTTCATTGCATTCTACTTTGTTAGAAATGAGGAAAATGCTACTCAAGCTATGGAATTGATTAGTAGTAAAAAAGTGGTGTCAAGATTTTGATATGACAATTTTGGCCTTGAGGACGATCCACGTCCTGCTGCTGTAAAACAAATTGAAGACGAAGAACTTAACGTTTTACTGGATCCGTGGAAAATCGGCGTCAAACTCAAATCAAAAGAGCTTGCATAACTGTTATTAGCAGCACTATCATGACAGAATATTGTAAAACCAATTAAGAATTGTATTATTTATATTCATTTCATTAAAATAACTTTTTTATTTTTATCTTCGAATTTATGTGAAATTTAATGTTTTTATAGTTTTATGTTATGATAGTTGTCAAAATACATGGCCGTATTACCAGAGATAAAAATATAATTTTTTTTGGGCCAGCATTTTGGGCCAACTTAACATACGTGCGCCTACCGTATATTCTATTACACATGAAAAGATGGAGGGTCAGGAAAGATTATTTATACCAATCTTGGTAACATTCTGTGCTCTATTTCAGTAAAATAATGCCACTGAACCTTGATGAATTTATTCCGTTGAGTACAACTCTGAAAGAGATTTGTTTCGGTTTGGTCGAACTAGCATTTCCAGAGACTCATTCATTTAACTGTGATGGTAACAGTTCCCAAGGCGGATGCAGTGGTATGCAACAAGAGTCGAAAAAAAGATTTGGCCTAATTTATTAAAAGTATGCAACAATGAGTTGCGCCAATTGCACACGCGAGATTTGCGGCATGACTTAAATTTACAAAGAGGGCGAGGAGGTCCACGACAATACATACAAGGTGATGAAATTTTATCCCAGGCTGCCAGACGATGACGAGTACAATGACGATGAATTATTTGACGAACAGGATGATGTCGATCAAGATAAATCGAATGAAGAAGGCTCCTCGAGAAATAAACTTTTGTATTTCTATTAATAAATTTACACTGAAAGAATCAGAATATATTTTTTCTTTGGTGATTTTATTTTTTACTCGCTGGATGGGCAAATATCATTTTTTAAACAGGTATCGCACAATGGAAATCAAGGTAGTCATATACTCGTAGTTTGACCAAAATCAATGAGCATCATATTAATTTTATCCCATAACTCAAAAGGTAACCATTTTTCTAGTGCTATCCTCGTCTATTCAGGTTCTTTTCGAACTCACTTCAAACGATTTGCAATTCGATGTACATGTGTAAATCGTCGTAATTTGATTCCATGCCGCTTTCATACAAATGTGTGCCATTTTCGGACCTGCGAGGTTGGTAATTGTATCCGGGATATCACGATCGTATGCATCCAATAGGATTTGTGATGTTTTCATAATATGCTTGCAACTTTTGTTGACTCGAAAGCATCAGTGCCATTAAAACCTGATATCGACGAATTTTTTCATCGACATCATCGGAACATTTATCACAACCCAAATCATTAACTGGTGCTGCTTGAGTAGCACGCATCTTTCATAAATATTCGAGGGTTTTAGAAGTTATAATATATTATAGTTATATTTATGATCATGGACCATATAAATTATTTAAAACTGAACACTAACACCAAACTCAATAAAATACAATAATTTTCCTTTACCACGTGCTGTAACTCCCCATGTTATTTAAACTTTTTTATTTTTTTATTTTTTTATTTTTTAATCTTTGCAATCTTTTTCTGGGGCCGAAGCACTCCAATATCTTTCGCAGTTCGCTTATTTACGTCCTTACCTTACGCAGTTCCCTGTCAAATCGAGGACGTACGGATATTGGTCCGATTTTGTCACCATCTGCACATTACATAGCTCCATGTAGATGGGTCGGCCCATGAGTTCTGCACTCCGACAGGGGGTCATAGTTGTGTTCCATTTCTTCCCAGATCGTAACCACTATACCATTTACTTGAAAGGCGATTTTTTTTTTTTGAAACGGCTAAACCGATTTTGAGACATTATTTTGAAATTTATACTTTAAAATGACACTAATTTCATGAAAATTGCTTCAGCACTTTTCTTTATAATAAATTTTGAATGAAAATGAAACCAAAATTGATGATTACAAGAAAAAATATTGGGGATAATTAAATTTAAATTACAACAAAAAATTCAAACAAACCAAAAACAATTTTATTGGTTAATCCTTAGCATTGGCCTCCTTGCGTCTAACACGGGTCTCATGCGGTTAGTATTGACCTTATTAAGGTTTCGACAAAGACTTGCACTCCACTCTTCATCCAACGCAATCTTGAGGTCGATATTAGATGGTACGGAGCTGATGTGCAGCAGGAAATAAGACAAGTTCCAAATGGAGCTGTTAGTCAATGGACAGTAAAAAGACGCTTAAACTAGGCCAACATCACTCCAAGACGGTCCACTAGAGACCCAAAATTGGCAGCACGCCACCGCATAGAGCGACTTGAATTTGCTCGCGAACACATCAGTTGGAGCATCGGGCAATGGAGGTCGGTTCTATTCACTGACGAGTGCAGAATATGTCTCCACGGTAGTGATAGGAGAGGAAGGATCTACCGGCGTTCAGGAGAGCGATTTTCGCAGTGCTGTTTTACTGAAACTGTCTCGAACGGCGGCGATTCGTGCATATGCTCTACTGAGAAATTAAAAATTTTGGATTGTGTCGCACTTGCAGCAAATTAGCAATATTTAGATCATTTAATTACAATTTGAATTCGCAATTAAACAAATCGACACAAACGATCAATAATGACAAATTTGTTTAGATATTATATTTTAATTCACATACCAATAGTAAAACGAGCAGGTTTATAAGGTAAGCTTGTTACCGATTAAGTTTCTCGTTCTGGTTTTCATTGAAATTTCATTGCCATGAAACATTTCCTAAACCAGTCTAAAAAGAATTAGGAGGGTTTAGGACATATTTCACACTTGTGCATACAATTGTGAAGATTTACCTAAATCTGAAATTTTCCTAAATCTGAAAGATTGGTTCTATGCCATTTATTTATGCAATACAACATCGTTCATGTGACCATAATGGCTCTTATTACAGGCCTGCACTCGAACATCAATATTTTAACGACTTTACCAACAAAAGCAGTTCAATGGCCTCCATTTAAGCTCAAATTTTGTTCTTACACTTTACTTTTCAAAAACTTCAAAGAACATAATTTAACTGGTGGCCAGTTGACATCCGAATTTCTTGAAATTATGCGATCATTGAACTTGCTTGCCAATAAGTCGAGTGTTTCACGATTTATGACATTGAGCTTGGCTCTTCTGTTACTGTTTCACGAGTACGAATTGTGAACGATGGTGTTTTCATATGTTCTACGACCTGCAACTCATCCAGTTTCTGTTGGACAAATGAATGTTGACCAAAATCATTATGTAATTTACGAAATGTTTTCGTTTTACAGAGCGACCATTTTCCTAATAAGTTTGGATAGGCAAAATACGTTGTTGTGTTGTAAACGAACAGGTGACTAAAACTGACACAGTTTTGACTTTTCATTTGTCAAAAGATTTTCGGGTTGCCACCGCACAATAAATATTTTTTGAGCTTAAAAAACCAACAGATGGTACACACTTTAGTTTCAACTTACCGAAAATCAGCATCCTTTGAATAGTTATAGAGGCTAAGGGTATTTCGTTTGCACAATACGTTTTCCATAAGATTTTGCCATGCTCTGTAAAACCCCTACCAAATACTAAATGGTTTTTTTGGATTAATATTCCTAACCTTGGTCGCATTGGTCACATTCAGATAGTAAACAAAACAATTCTGCAGTTCATTTTTAAACGGCTGTATTATCAATGAAGTACTCTTCGTATTTAAATGAGAGTCTGTGCACTCCTTATCCAAATTTGCAAGATTCAATAGGTTAATTTTTACCATATCTGGTAGAACCTATCTCTTTGGTTTTTGGAAGATCATATTTCACTATTTTGAAATCCTTGAACTCCTTCGAAAAATTAGTAATTACGAAAATGTTCGATCTCGAGATTTTAAGAGACTTACCATTTGCTGTATTGCCGAAATACGAAAAATCGGTTTTCGAAATGTTAAGTGTCCTCTCTACACCCCAGGTGGATTAACTGTTTAAGATGAAACTTCACATTTAAACTTTTTTCATAAATGGGAGGTCCCACCAGAAGTGTAGGCTTCCACGGCAGCTTTTTAGTTGTTGTTTAAATTTAAAAAAATGATATTTTTACGATTAAGTAGATTAAAGCCAAACGCATCCAAAAACAAATTTACAACAATATTTGTGTAATTAATTCCCAATAAAAATTGGTAGAAACCAGTGAATTGAAGGCATATTTTTTGTTATATTTAAAAAGCCAAAAATTTTCTTAACAACAGAAAAATTTGAAATAAAATTCCCCGTCAGGTTTGTGGTACATACAATTTTTTGAAAATTAAAACAGAAATGACGTTTTTATAAAAACCGTTTATTCAACAAAATTCGGCTTCTTATTTTAATTTATTGTGATGAAACTTCGAACTTAATTTTTTGTATCCGATGATGGCAAGTATTATAAGGGTCGTTGTGGTGTATTTAAATATAAATTGTAATTGTATGTGGTATATGATAGGCTCCCAATACTTTATTCTTTCTCCCGCTGGGACCTAAACTTTGGACATGCATATTTTGGAGTCATCTAATTTTTGAAAATTATCTTAATATTGATGAAAAACGATAAAAATGGTTGAACGATCGTCACAAGGAAAAGGAATTTGGCTATAACAGAAGATTAAAAATTGACGATATTCTTTAACCAAGTCTGCTTGCTGGTTTAGGTATCTGTAAAAAGCTCAAAAACTTTAGTAAAAGTTAAGTTAAATAAAAACAGATACTTTGCGAGAATTTAATGGAAATTATCCATGAAGCCGTAACACAAATTTGAACAGGACAAATAAAGGGTTATCCAATTCGAGGTTGATAAAGTAGAAATCTGTATACCGACATCTGTCAAAGATAAACGTCAAGTACGCTGTCATTTATTTAGTTGACATTCTGCCATTTAAGAATATGGAGCATTTAACAATCGACCAACGCGTTAAAATTGGGTGTTGGAAAAACAGGCCGTCGATGCTGATTTTTCGAACAAAATTTTCTTCAGTGATGAAGCTCATTTTTCGCTTGGTGGATACGTTGATCCTGTGATTTAACGCCTTTGGATTTCTTTTTGTGGGGCTACGCGAAAGATCGTGTTTACGCAAACAATCCTCAAACTCTTGACGAATTGAAAACTAATATTCGTAAGGTAATGGCCGAGATACCGCCCGAAATGTGCCGAAAAGCCATTGAAAATTACCGCAAAAGAATCAAGGCCTGTAAAAAGTCCCGTGGAGGACATTTGAATGATATCTTGTTTAACTAAAAATGGCAAGGATCAATCTGTAAAATGAAATAAAAATTACAATACATTCCGAATATTTTGTGTGTTTTTTTTAAGTTTACTTTATCAAGAATTGGATAACCCTTTATATTTACCTTTGTCGCAACTTTGAAAAAACGTTATTCCTATAGGAAAGTTGGTCAATCCTTACATTTTCACAAAGCCAGCGATTGAGATCCATAGTTATCGATGTATTGCAATAATGCATTGAAAATTTAATAGGCCACACGATTATATAACTTTTCTGCTGTGGGTAGGGGGGAGGGCGGGGGTTAATGTATTCCGAAACGAAAATTGTTGGTTTGAAATTTGAATATTTGACACAAATTTCAAATTTAAATATAATCGTATTATATTTTAAGCAGCTGGGAAGTTACGTTTGAAAGTCGAATTCTTCTTTGGAATACATTTTAAAAATAAATGGATGAACATGAATTATCGAATTTCCCATTTCCCTAAAAATTTGCAATTTTCACTGTTGCATTATTTTCACGTCAACACGCTACATATGTACATTCTTCTATGGTAGAAATTGATACGTTTTCACCGATTTTAAAACAACATTTTCAGCTAATAATTTTATCTCGCATCGTCTACTTTTAATTCGTTTGAAATTGTTTAATTATATTTTAATTGTTTTAATATGTCTCTATTTTATAAGATTCACTGTTAAGATTGCATGCACAATAAAACAAATTACTGTTAAGGAAGTACATAGTTTAATGTTGACAATATTAACAAAAAAAAATTGTAAGTAGCTTAAGTAACAAATAAAAATTCTCACAATTATATTTAATATGAGAACTATTATATCGAAATTTCATAAAGGTTAAGTACCTTAACATCTTGTTTAAGTTTAACAAGAAGAAAAAATCTGATTTTTGGTATAGCGGTAGACGTAATTATATAGTCTAATTACGTCAGTATTGGTAATGTTGTGTTAACTTAATCAATCTTGAGTTATAGAATCAATTATTACAAAATATAAAAAAGTCTCCGATACAAGGGGAGTGCGAGCTAAAAAATTAAAAACTTAACAGCCAATACTTATAGCTAAAATAGTCTAATTCTTAACCTACAACTTCTAGAACTTTTAATGGACGTGTGGATAACCCTTGTTTAGCTCGTTTGGGTGTTTTACTTTTAGGCCAACAGCACGAAACTTCAGGGGTTCTCTGTCAGGACACGCTTCTCAACGGTCTCTCAAATGGTCCTTTTAAATTCGTTTTGACTATTATTTGAGAAATACATATTCATAGTCGATTTGCTTTGGAGGCTATCATTCCCTATACACTAGCAAATCTCAATGGCATTCCTGTTGCAAAAAAAGAAATGGCTGCAATAAGGAAAATCGGCATAAGATTATTAAGTTACAAAATAAAATCATCTGACCATATGGATCATTTAATTCAGAGCATCAAATTCATGCTAATAATCAATAATAATTCATCATAATTAGTTATTTATCATATCGGAGTAAAGTTTATGGTAAAATAGAAGTGTAGTTCTTCTGCGCTCCATAATTACTGAAATTTGAAAACACCCTCAAAAATTGAGCTAAATAAGAATTTTTTATAATCGTCCGTGATATTAATTTATTTAAGATGATTTTGGCTTTTCGGACAAAATATTATCCGACCTCAATACACATAATACAGGTAATAAACTGATCCATTTCATTTTCGTTCTTTTCCTCACATATGTCAAAATCTCTCAAAATGGCTACCAATTGTGGTGGTTGTGTATTATTATTCGTTTAAGAAGCTGTGTTTATTTCGGGAGATGTAGGGGCCGGGGTCAGCAAATATGTCGAACTCGTGCCGCACGTAGGAGCGGATTATATAGAATCTATTAATGACACCTACTAAAAAGAAAAATATTTGCACCATTTTGTTATGCAAGATTTTGTAATCGCAAGATTATGTACTTGCAACATTTTATAATTGCAACATTTTGTAGTTGCAAGATTAATAAAAAAAGCAATATTTTGGTAATGCAACATTGAAATGCAGAAAAGTAACCCTTGCCACATTGGACCCTTCGATACATGCGGCCCTTCGAGACATTCGGTCCTTCGACACATTCGGCCATTCGTAATTTTGCCCTTCGACAGTCAGCAGTTTGATATCATACCGAATCAATAACTCTCGCGGGCACGCCGTTTAGCCCTTCGAGAGCCTTCAGAAAAAAAATCCAGGAGAGTGAGGTTCGAAAACATGTCGGGAATAATGGTGCAGTTTTACTAGTTTTATTCTAAGTGAATGATTCGAATTCACAATTGATTTTTTGATACAGTTCTAGAATGATTATGTTAAAACTCTACAAGTAAGGTCTAAATGGGATTCTAAAATGATTTTTTGCTAAAGCTCTAGAATATGGCCATTAGCGACAGAATTTGGCTATTTCTTGACAAATTATGATAAAATTCGACATGTGTGATGGAAATAAGATTCTAAAATTATTTTTTGACTAAGTTCTGAAATGTGTCGCCCTTTTTGTCCAGATACGCAGAGCTTTATCAACAAATCATTAATTAATCCCATTTAGATCTCACATTTCAATTTTCGACATAATCGGTTAGGAAATGGCCAGGTTTCATCCCTATCCGCCTTATTCCAGAACTTTATTAAAAACGCATTTTCTGAATCTCATTTAGAACCCATATGTTGAATTTCAACTAAATCGGTTAAAAAATGATCTAGTTCCATAGCGATGGCCATATTTCAGTACTTTATCAAAAAATAGTTTTAGAAATCCATTTTCAACGCACGAGAAGAATTTCAACAAAATCGGTTTAGAAATGGCCTAGTTCAATCTCTATTGACTGCTTTATCGAAAAATCATTTTAGAATCCCGTTTCCATCGCACGTATCAAACTTCAACAGAATCTGTTAATGGCCAAATTTCATCCGTATTAGCCATTTTCTAGAACTTTATCGCAAGCTTATTTTTGAATTTTGTCAAAAAACCATTCAAGAGTCCCGATTTTCCACATGTCAAATTATAAAAATTCAAACCGGGATTTCCTAAAAATCGGGACTTTTTTATACAAAACCTGGATTTTGAAAACCGGGAAAGCGAAAATTTTATCAGTAAAATTATTTCAATCCGTTATTCTCTGTGGATTTTTGTAAATGGTGTACTTTCAACATTATTGCAAAAATTTCTGGTAAGCAGACATTGCACAAGGATCTCTCTATTTATAGAGAAAGTTGATTTATGAAGTTTCATCCGGATTACTCATTCCGCAAGAAAAAATAATTAAGAAATTTAATAAAGGGGACTACAGATAAACTTAGTGGGGCGGTTGATCCAATTGTGGTCATAGATGGTGTGTAGTCAAGTAGGTCAACATAATGACGTTAGACGTGCTGAATGGAAATTCCATTGGATGGTGTGTAGTAATTTTGGAGGATATTTCGTCACTCTAGTATTAAAATAGAGTGGTCAATATATTGAACCCAACAACCGATTTTCTTTTAGATTTTTCAATCAAAGAATTAATGTTATCGGACTTTTGGTAAAACAGTCTTGTATAATCAAGAAACATTATTCCGCCTTCAATTTTAGAATATCTAACAGAACAATCCTTGTTGGTTAAAATTTATTCTTCAACATCCGGTACACGAATTTCCACCAAATTTTGCTTCTATCTTCCAATTAATGAAAAAAGTTTAATTATGAAGTTTTATTCCGAATAGCCAATCCGCCTGAACTGTAGAGAAGCGGAATTTTGTTGAAATAAAGTTTTTGAACGGATTTTGTTTCAAATTTAATTTACAATCGTTTTATTTTTAAGGGGGGGGGGATCTCCCAATTTTTGAAAAGAGCTTTATTATGAAGTTTCATTTCGATCAATTAATCCGTATGAGGTGTTACAGGGACCAAATTTTTGCCAAAACACAATTTTTTGTCCAAAATCGTTATTTTCGATTAAATTTTGAATAATTAATACAGACCGAAATAGTTGCAAATTTAATTTGTAATTTTTTAATACATAATAGTTTTTCTCATACATGATATACTTTTCAAAATATTTGTGAAAAAAGAGAAAGCTTTTATGGAAACTGTCACTTCCGGTTGACCGATTTCAGCTAAACATCACTGGGACCTCCAAATTTATGATAAAAGCTTAAATATCAAATTTTACCTAGACCAGTCAGCCTACACAGAACCATACACGCACGCACGGATAGAACTTTTCAAAAGCCACTTTTTCGGATTTCGGCAATATAGCGAATGGTGAAATAATAAATATGGAATAACAATAAATTTGCAACCATTTCATTTTTCATTCTATTTCAGTTTTCCAGCATTTAAAAGAAGATAACGATAAAACTGTATATTAGGAAAAATTCGGGCCTCGAAATACGAATTGACTGATAAGAATGAAACATATAACTTAAGCTTTTGGTATATCACAGTAATTTTTGCCCGAAGGCCAGTGGGTGATCTCTACAGTACTTCGGGCGATGATAATTTATAATTAAGTATTTTCAATTAATTTTGAGATCCTTGTGACATCTGATGGAAAACTGTGTACTGGAAGTCGCAGTAAAGAATTAAACGATTGAAATAAATTTTAAGATTAAATATTCAACCAACAAGGGTTGATCTTGTTGATTTTTTAAAATTTAACCAGGAATAATGAAGTCCGGTAACTTTAATTGTTTGCTGTAGTAATCAAGTCACCGTGCTTAGAGAATATGAGATTCGAGATACTCGTATATGTATCAAATCGTGATAAAAGAAAGTCGGGCACAGCATATGCACCCTCTAATTTTTTGTTTGTAAGCTTGCTTTCATTATTTTGCTTTCAAGAAGAATAGTTGAATCCAGAAAGCGAATTACACATATATTGAAATCGAGTATTAAACTGTAATCAAATTGTTTTTGTAAGTTTCAGTGTCCTTAGTAGATTCTGACTTACAATTTGTTTGAGAAAAACCAATTTAATTAATAAAATTTTAAAATTTTCGCCCAACTTACAAAACTCTCACGATATACATAAATTCGATTTATCCGCCATTCAATATGTTGTTGAAATTTTCACCAACACCGTCACTGTACACACTTCAATATTTTATGATAATTTTGTTGTTCTAAAGCTTCTGCACAGAATCGAATATTTTTCACATAATTCAAAAAATAAGTTTACTTGAAAAGTTTCAATATCAAAATTGTTTTGTTGTTGCCTTTTTAAATGAAAAACTCATAAATTTTATCCAAAAAAGCATAATTCTGTGATAACAACATCATAACCAAACATGGAGAAGAAAATAAAAAACTTTTCTTTCCACAAAAAAAAAATATTTCGAAAAATGGAAGAGGTACCTATATACGAGTACTCTCTATGTGCACAATATTTTGTTTGATCGGAAGTTTTTGAAGTTGATGGGTTGATACTTAAAAAAAATTCAACAGCAAAAACAAAATGTATGTACGAAAACAGGATGAATAATATATCTTAAATATTTTTTTTAAGACATATCGGAAGTGTTGGTATGAGAGAACACATACAATTTTCAGATAGTGTACTCGTACTATACGAAATGAAAACGTATGTGATGTTAAGATTTATTTACATTTTTAGACATTCTTGTGAAGTGAAAAATATATGTTCATGGTATACAAATAATTGTATATGTTATGTGCCATAAATGCATTAAATTACGAATTTAATTATTTAAGGTACGCTGATTTTAAATTCAAAATCATACCATATCAATCTAATGTGTTTTAAAACTAAACAAATTATTTAGCTAAATTAAATCCCTTTTATCCACCCTTCACTAATTTTTAATTTTAATTTCACCGTCGTAATTATTATTTTTTGTATTTTTTAATATAAAATAATTAAAGTAATATTATTTGTGAAACGCTGTACAGTGCCGTATAGAAATTCGTTAACTTAATTTAAAGATATTAAAACGAGATAAATTTTATTGGTTTATTATGGGTACGGTGACATCCCTCTCAATAAAAACCAAAAAAAGAATTTCCTCGTAAATCTACGCCCATGTAAATACGTATGTATAGTTACAGCTATAGGAAAACAGAATAAATACCACAAAATTGAATATAATTCCATAATTTTCAACCCTTCCTGTAGACGACGAGGATTATCAACAATTTTTTGTTTTGGGAAAATGATATAATGTTTATATTTTCATTTTTCGAAAAATAACTTAAAATAAAACAAGGGATTTCTTCCACAAAAAAGCAACTATACGTAGGTATAATGTAATAGAAGAAAATATATTGAGTTATCAGTGCTACACAAAATAGTTATGATGTCATACTTTTGTTGGGAAAATAGTTTGTAATACCAAACATTTTAACATGAAATACGATATAAGAGAAGGATATTTGATTTTAATCAGAACATCCTTTTTGATAAGTGTTATTTGTTTGCACAGGATGTTCAAAGCTGTTATATGGAAAACTGCCAGATACGAGGTTGCTTACGAAGATAGGCGTAGGTAGATGTGTATTATAAATTGCTTCGTTTGTGAAAAATATACTTTAGTAGGGGCCCGCCACCCGCCGGGATTGAGCAGTAATCCCATCGGCTGCCTCCCTCGTGGGCGGAAATTTTTTGAAACCACATCTTCACTTAGTAGCCAAATCATTATAAATTATTATTTTAATTATTTTGGTCTAAATATTTTTTGCGCCATTTGTTTAAGAAGCCACATGTTAAATGAAATTGTTCTTCCTTTTTAGAAGAAGTGGAAATTAAAAGAAGTTGTTCTAGTAACTTTGGCGAGGAATTTGCTTTTATCAACAAAACCATTCAATAAGTTTATTTTTTATTTCGCGCATTTATTTTTGACTGCACCGAGCGAAATCAGGAAAATTTTCTAATATTGATGTCTGTATACTATCCACTTGACATCTCTGAGCAAGTCAGTAGACAACTCAGTCAATTAATCTGGAGCAAGACACCTGCAACATCAAACACGATGTTCCGATTCAGCTGGGTGTTCGGATTCTTGATCCGATTCGTGCAAAATTATTTTTGTTTGTTTGAATGTTTCTACCTACTCATGAAACGTGACTGGCTATAAAGCTGCATGAATGAATAAAAAGTTAATTATTAATTAAGAATGAGAGGCTTAGACGGATCAACATATAAAATAAAAATTAATATTTATTTATTACAAGCGGATTAACGATTCCAATAAAAATATTTAGTGAAATAGCATGCTTCTCTTTTTTGAGATTATTTTAATATGAAACAAACATGAGATAAATATTATAACCACATTCGGGTACTAGAACTATCCAACTCTAGTCTTTTTGAGAAGGATCCTGCTCTCACCAGAATGTTTAGCTGAAAATCGAATCCGGTTAGGGACTTTGAACAGCAAGTAAAAAACCTTAAACTATTGATTAAAGTTAGAGTGTATAAAAGTTCTAGTTCCTAGAAATAGAACGAGCCATAGCTTATAGTAGGCTAGTCTCAACATATTTCTATACGCAGTAAAATAATAAAGCTAACAATAGATACACGGTAAACCTGATGATGATATGTGCTACAATACCATATAAAGGGTGTCTCAGCAAGAGCGCTCGATTTAATTTTATAGAAAAACACATTTACTTTTGAATTAAGCAAACATTTTTATTTCAACATAAACAAAAATAGTTCCGATTAAACGTGAAATACAACATCAGGCAAATGGCCACCATGAAATTTCTGCCACAGGGTTACTCTTTTGTCGAAATTTTGAATAACGTTTTCGCATAAATGTGGCTGTATTTCACCAATAACGCGAGGTATTTCCTCTTTAAGATATTCAACTGTTTCAGGGTTATTCGCATACACCTTTTCTTTCACATAGCCCCAAAGAGAAAAGTCCATCGGTGTTAGATCCCACGATCTTGGTGGCCAATGTTGAAGAAATGACAGAAATGAAGAAATAGAAATAGAAATGACACGGCCTGGAAACTTATTCTGCAGTAACAACATTGTTTCACGTGCTGTGTGGCAGGTCGCACCGTCTTGTTAGAAAAACAAGTCCTCGCAATACCGCACTCCATTAACAGTTAGCGCATTTTCAGCCGCATTTTCAAATAAATACGGCCCAACTACTCCGCCAGCTCAAAATGCACACCAAACAGTTACTCGCGGTAGATGCATTGGTTGTTTGAGTATCTCACGAGGATTTTTAGCACCCCAAATCCAACAGTTTTGCTTATTTACGTATCCGTCGATTTGAAAATGTGTCTCATCCGAAAAAATGATTTTCTTCGAAAAATCCGCGTTAATTTGATGATATTCCAACACCCAATCAGCAAATTCACGGCGCTGAATTGAATCTTGTACGCGTTCAAATGCAGATTTTCAAGTGTTCGAAAAAAACGACGACCAACAATGATCTTCTGATCACTATCGATTCATTTGGCCCATTATTGCGGCCGAAAACTTCACGTAATTGCCGAACTGTTCTCGCAAAACTTTCACCATTTTTGTAATGAGTTTTTAAAATAATTAAACGTTGTTGGTTTGAATACTTCTCCATATTATTAAATCTCCATATATTAAGTCTGTAAGTGACAACTGTCAAAAAAATCACCATACAACTCGTATTAACAAAATGGCAGCAAATTTAAATCCGGCGCTCTTGCTGAGACACCTTATACAAAGCGTCTTGCGCTTCCAGATTTTTGATCCAAATTCATAATTTTAACAAAGGCACAGGTAAAATGACCTTGAAGATTAATTTAGTTTTCAAAGTCATTTCACCACTTCCCCCTGGTAAAGACCACATTACAAATTCAACATTATTTATTTACCTGTTGTTAGTAAACATAGATACGAGTAGCACTTCCCTTGTAAACAATTGATGTTGAATTACAGTGTTTTCATTCTAAATTATAGATTGCCAACGGTTCAAATTATGTGCAAATCTCGACGATTTTAACGGAACATGAAGGTTCACAATAAATTCCGCCTCAAAAGCAATTTTGTACAAATTTGGTATAATTCAAAGTATTGAAATCAGAATACTCCATGGAAATTTGATTTTAAATGGTAATCATTGCATGAATTTGTTATTTATATTTGTATGGCTAAATTTAACAAAAAACAAAAATTACCCGAACAAATCTTTTTAGTTGCCAATCACTGACATAAACGTATTTACGTAGAAATTTAATGGAATAATAAATGAAACTTGAGACAAATGGCAATGGTATTATCGGCCAAAAGTTTGAACTCATATGATTGTAAAACTCATAACAAAAGAACATCAATTCGAACAATTTTCAGATAATTGTAAAGCATCTCTGAGAGGTATCTTTGAATCCATATTCCTATAACATGCATTTTTCACAAACTTTACTCAAATTTGGCTGGTTTACTGCCATGGTATAACGCAAATGCCTAATAAGCAATATTAAGATAGAAATCAAAATACTCAGCTGAACCAAAACTGATCAAAATTATCAATGATATCAAATTACAATAAATCATATCAAGTCATATCAAATCATATCAAATCATATCAAATCATGTAAAGTTATAACAAACCATATCAAATCATATCAAATAATATCAAATTATATCAAATAATATCAAATCGTATCAAATCATATCAAATCATATCAAATCTTCAAATCATATCAAATAATATCAAATCATCAATTGATATCAAATCATATCAAATTATACTAGATCATGTCAAATATAATGAAATCATATCAAATCGTATCAAATCATTTCAAATCATATCAAATCATATCAAATAATATCAAATCATATCAAATCATATCAATCATATCAAATCATATCAAATCATATCAAATCATGTCAAATCATATCAAATCATATCAAGTTATAACAAATCATATCAAATCATATCAAAAAGCCATTTCAAATCATATCAAAATGTATCAAATCATATCCAATTATATCAAATTATATCAAATCATATCAAATCAGATCCAATTATATCAAATCAAATTATTTCAAATTATATCAAATCATATCAAATTATATCAAATCATTTCAAATTATATCAAATAATATCAAATCATATCAAATCATATCAAATCATATCAAATCATATCAAACATATCAAAGCATATCAAATCATATCAAGTTATAACAAATCATATCAAATCATATAAAATAATATCAAATCATATCAAATAATATCAAATGATATCAAATCTTATCAAATCATATCAAAAAGTCATTTCAAATCATATCAAATCATATCCATTTATATCAAATCAAAACATTTCAAATAATTTCAAACCATTTCAAATTATATCAAATCATATCAAATTATATCACATCATTTCAAATTATGTCAAGTAATATCAAATAATATCAAATCATATCAAATCATATCAAATCATATCAATCATATCAAATCATATCAAATCATATCAAATCGTATCAAATCATATCAAGTTATAGCAAATCATATCAAATCATATCAAATCATATAAAAAAGTAATTGCAAATCATATCAAATCATATCCAATTATATCAAATCAAAACATTTCAAATAATTTCAAATCATTTCAAATTATATCAAATCATATCAAATTATATCACATCATTTCAAATAATGTCAAATAATATCAAATAATATCAAATCATATCAAATCATATCAAATCATATTTAATCATATCAAATAATATCAAATCGTATCAAATCATATCAAGTTATAACAAATCATATCAAATCATATTAAATAATATTAAATCATATCAAATAATATCAAATAATATCAAATCATATCAAATCCTATCAAATTATATCAAATTATATCAAATCATATCAAATCATATTAAAGTACACTAGATCTTATCAAATCATATCAAAAAGTAATTTCAAATCATATCAAATTATATCAAATCATATCAAATTATATCAAATTATATCAAATTATATCAAATTATATCAAATCATATCCAATTATATCAAATCAAATCATTTCAAATCATTTCAAATCATATCAAATCATATCTAATCATATCAAATTATATCAAATCATATCAAATTATGTCAAATAATATTAAATAATATCAAATAATATTAAATCATATCAAATCATATCAAAGCATATCAATCATATCAAATCATATCAAATCATATCATATCATATCAAATCATATCAAGTTATAACAAATCATATCAAATCATATCAAATAATATCAAATCATATAAAATAATATAATATCATATCAAATCATATCAAATCATATCAATCAATCAATCAATCAATATCAAATAATATCAAATTATATCAAATCATATCAAATCATATCAAATCATATCAAATCATATCAAACCATATCAAATAATATCAAACAATATCAAACAATATCAAATCATATAAAATAATATCAAGTCATATCAAATCTTATCAAACCATATCAGACCATATCAAATCCTAACAAATCATATCAAATCATATCAAATTATATCAAATCATATCAAATCATATCAAGTCATATCAAATCATATCAAATCATATCAAATCATATCAAATCATATCAACCCATATCAAATCATATCAAGTCATATCAAATCATATCAAATCGTATCAAATCATATCAAATCATAACAAATCATATCAAACCATATCAAATCATATCAGATCATATATTTATTTGTTTTTTTAAGATTTATTTATTTAAGATTTCCTGAAGAAAGCACCAAAACGAAAAGGGGAGCTCATGAAAATATGGAGACTGGTTAAAGCCAAGTGTAATTATACTGAGAGTATTAAGCACTCGAATAGCGATCTAGAAATGTTAGTTTGCACGACTAATTGCATTAAATAAAATATTTAATTCAAATTTGGGGTCAAACAAAAAATTGACCATGTAGTATGCAGTAAAAATAATTATTCATTATCATACATAAAACTCATTATCACCTTCTTATATGTGACTGAACTTTCACATTATAAAACTCGTACATTACATTTTATACACAGGAGATAAGCAACCAGCAAAAAATTTGCAAGCCAACCATAAAAATTCCGAATCAATTTACAACCTTATTCATATAGTTTGAATTACACATTTTTCATGTATTTTTTTTTAAATAAGGAGCAGCATCTATGTCAAAAAGATAAAGGGCTGCAACACCACAAAAATGTAACCAATGACCGCTATTTATATCTTTAAAATTTTAATTTATATTTACTTTTATCAACAGAAAATTTAAGCAGCAAAAAATTTATATGAAATAAAATTATAAAATAATAGTCATAGTGGTCAAAGGATTGACCGTATATCCTTATATACCGTATTAATTGAAATAAATGGGTAAGAAGATATTTATCTTATTTATAAAATACAAAATAAAATGTGCTACACCACCCCTCACTAGTATTTTGGCTGCTTCAAGAAATCATTTTTATGTTTTGTAGTTGTGAATTTAGTGTTGAGCGATAGAGTTTTAAGGTTACTAAATAGACTGAGAAAAGGATTTTTCTTTGCAGTAATTTATTACAATAAAATGTATATACAGTGGTAACTAAACGTTATGGAGGGTTAAATGATGTAATTAATTTTAACATAATTTTGAAGTGTTTGAGTAAATTAAAACACTTTTGACTTTACATATCGTTTTGCTAGACTAATTAAATATATTGGTTGATTACCAATCATATCAATCATATCAAATCATATCAAATCATATCAAATCATGTCAAATCATATCAAATCATATCAAGTTATAACAAATCATATCAAATCATATCAAAAAGCCATTTCAAATCATATCAAAATGTATCAAATCATATCCAATTATATCAAATTATATCAAATCATATCAAATCAGATCCAATTATATCAAATCAAATTATTTCAAATTATATCAAATCATATCAAATTATATCAAATCATTTCAAATTATATCAAATAATATCAAATCATATCAAATCATATCAAATCATATCAAATCATATCAAACATATCAAAGCATATCAAATCATATCAAGTTATAACAAATCATATCAAATCATATAAAATAATATCAAATCATATCAAATAATATCAAATGATATCAAATCTTATCAAATCATATCAAAAAGTCATTTCAAATCATATCAAATCATATCCATTTATATCAAATCAAAACATTTCAAATAATTTCAAACCATTTCAAATTATATCAAATCATATCAAATTATATCACATCATTTCAAATTATGTCAAGTAATATCAAATAATATCAAATCATATCAAATCATATCAAATCATATCAATCATATCAAATCATATCAAATCATATCAAATCGTATCAAATCATATCAAGTTATAGCAAATCATATCAAATCATATCAAATCATATAAAAAAGTAATTGCAAATCATATCAAATCATATCCAATTATATCAAATCAAAACATTTCAAATAATTTCAAATCATTTCAAATTATATCAAATCATATCAAATTATATCACATCATTTCAAATAATGTCAAATAATATCAAATAATATCAAATCATATCAAATCATATCAAATCATATTTAATCATATCAAATAATATCAAATCGTATCAAATCATATCAAGTTATAACAAATCATATCAAATCATATTAAATAATATTAAATCATATCAAATAATATCAAATAATATCAAATCATATCAAATCCTATCAAATTATATCAAATTATATCAAATCATATCAAATCATATTAAAGTACACTAGATCTTATCAAATCATATCAAAAAGTAATTTCAAATCATATCAAATTATATCAAATCATATCAAATTATATCAAATTATATCAAATTATATCAAATTATATCAAATCATATCCAATTATATCAAATCAAATCATTTCAAATCATTTCAAATCATATCAAATCATATCTAATCATATCAAATTATATCAAATCATATCAAATTATGTCAAATAATATTAAATAATATCAAATAATATTAAATCATATCAAATCATATCAAAGCATATCAATCATATCAAATCATATCAAATCATATCATATCATATCAAATCATATCAAGTTATAACAAATCATATCAAATCATATCAAATAATATCAAATCATATAAAATAATATAATATCATATCAAATCATATCAAATCATATCAATCAATCAATCAATCAATATCAAATAATATCAAATTATATCAAATCATATCAAATCATATCAAATCATATCAAATCATATCAAACCATATCAAATAATATCAAACAATATCAAACAATATCAAATCATATAAAATAATATCAAGTCATATCAAATCTTATCAAACCATATCAGACCATATCAAATCCTAACAAATCATATCAAATCATATCAAATTATATCAAATCATATCAAATCATATCAAGTCATATCAAATCATATCAAATCATATCAAATCATATCAAATCATATCAACCCATATCAAATCATATCAAGTCATATCAAATCATATCAAATCGTATCAAATCATATCAAATCATAACAAATCATATCAAACCATATCAAATCATATCAGATCATATATTTATTTGTTTTTTTAAGATTTATTTATTTAAGATTTCCTGAAGAAAGCACCAAAACGAAAAGGGGAGCTCATGAAAATATGGAGACTGGTTAAAGCCAAGTGTAATTATACTGAGAGTATTAAGCACTCGAATAGCGATCTAGAAATGTTAGTTTGCACGACTAATTGCATTAAATAAAATATTTAATTCAAATTTGGGGTCAAACAAAAAATTGACCATGTAGTATGCAGTAAAAATAATTATTCATTATCATACATAAAACTCATTATCACCTTCTTATATGTGACTGAACTTTCACATTATAAAACTCGTACATTACATTTTATACACAGGAGATAAGCAACCAGCAAAAAATTTGCAAGCCAACCATAAAAATTCCGAATCAATTTACAACCTTATTCATATAGTTTGAATTACACATTTTTCATGTATTTTTTTTTAAATAAGGAGCAGCATCTATGTCAAAAAGATAAAGGGCTGCAACACCACAAAAATGTAACCAATGACCGCTATTTATATCTTTAAAATTTTAATTTATATTTACTTTTATCAACAGAAAATTTAAGCAGCAAAAAATTTATATGAAATAAAATTATAAAATAATAGTCATAGTGGTCAAAGGATTGACCGTATATCCTTATATACCGTATTAATTGAAATAAATGGGTAAGAAGATATTTATCTTATTTATAAAATACAAAATAAAATGTGCTACACCACCCCTCACTAGTATTTTGGCTGCTTCAAGAAATCATTTTTATGTTTTGTAGTTGTGAATTTAGTGTTGAGCGATAGAGTTTTAAGGTTACTAAATAGACTGAGAAAAGGATTTTTCTTTGCAGTAATTTATTACAATAAAATGTATATACAGTGGTAACTAAACGTTATGGAGGGTTAAATGATGTAATTAATTTTAACATAATTTTGAAGTGTTTGAGTAAATTAAAACACTTTTGACTTTACATATCGTTTTGCTAGACTAATTAAATATATTGGTTGATTACAATATCTATTGTATTATCTATTATGGTATTTACGTGACGTGTACTAGTCAGTGTACCAAAGAAGCTAGACCACCCTTTTCGCTAAGATCTCAATTGTACTAGTGTTATATCTCGTAGAAATAGGGTGGAGAATTTTCCTTAAACGAATGTTAGTAAATTTTGTGGTAGGTTTAATATAATTCAAGACTAAATCATATCGAAGCGTTACTATCGAAGAATTGAAAGACAAAAGGTATTCCATTCTGTAGTTCAGGATTGTGCCGAATTTGCTGCCAAACCAACCATATATAGGGAATTAAAATCAAAGCCTTATAGAGGGTGGGCCATCTATTGGTTTGTTTCTTAATCATAAGCTTTGTAAACACTTTTTTGAACGGTATGAACGAGCCTGAGAAGAATACTACACAAAGACCTCGGGTTGTTCGCCTATAATGTCCTGCGGACTCAGCAGTTAAAAGCAAATGAAGGTCCGCTTCGATATTAGTTCTCAGCGTGGGCCATCGAAAAATCAATTTTTCAAACGAAGCGCAATTCCATCTCCGGATCTATGTAAACAAACAATACTGCCGGATTTTGGGTTCAGAACAGTCACAAATAAAGAAACCAACGCATCTACCAAGTGTGACTGTTTTGTGTGAAATTTGGATTGATGGCATAATTTTCCTATTTCTCTTCGAAAACGCTGCTTGGAACGCCGTTACCGTCAATGGCGACTGTTACAGGGCCATGCTGACCTTTTTACGACCTAGACGGCGCTATGAATATGAACAACCTTTGGTTTCAACGAGATGGCGCCACATGTCATATAAATAGACAGACAATCGAACTCTTGCGTGCCAAGTTTGGCAACCGAATAATCAGCCGTTTTGGAGATGTCAATTAGTCTGCACGGGGCTGTGATTTGATGCCGTTAGACTTTTTGTATGGGGTTTTGTTAAGGATAGATATTATGCGGATAATCCACAGACAATTCCAGCTTAAAGCGCGAAGAAATCGATAACGTTGCAACCTCGACACTCCACTTAAATACGCTTGCCTCGAAACACTGCCCACCTAAAAAGATGGTAGTTGTTCCACGACGTATTTATCATACGTCGAATAGAGAGGTTAAAACAGTATTGGTCCAAGAGGAAAACGAGTAGGTCCTTAACCGTCTTCTCCCATTATTTGTTCCAAACCTTGTGGCATACGACCTTTTGAACTAGTTACCGTTAATGATGTGTCGTATAAAGCTCTTTTAGACAGTGGGACCAGTATAAGTGAGTTGGGTAAAGGATCCGATTTTTTTTTTTTGAATAAATCTTCTCCTAAGTTTCACAATTGTCCTTCCTTTGTAATTACAGCTAGTGATCATCCGGAACGAGTGTTTCGTTAAGTCAATGCGCTGTGTTCGGTTGTACCTCGTTCCTTCCGTAGAGCAGCCGCTCTACTTGTGCAAGGATTTCGATGGAATATTTTTGAGATCTCCCCGAAGTTGTCCGAGATAACAACGCTATCTCTCACTAGTTCGTTGTCCAAAAAAATGGCACTTCCCCAATTGTACACGCTCTGCATACATATTATTGTGGCCTTCCCTACTAATGCCAAATTAGGATTAGGTCAAACTAAGTTTCTATCTCATTTTATCGATGTTGGAACGGCTAATGCGGTAAAATAACGACATTATGCGGTGTCATCGGCCATTCAAAAATTAATATATGTGGAGCTAGACAGAATGTTGCAACTGCGCCTGATTCAAGAGACTCAGAGTTCGTGGTGCTGTCCAATCACTCTCGTGAATTGAACAAGGTGACGGTTAGGGACGCCCAAGTACCCGCTGCCTATCATTAATGGATTGGTGGATCATTTGAATCAAACTCGATACATTTCAACTACTGATCTTAAAAATCCCTTTTGGCAAATCCCACTCAACCCATGATCCAAATATAAGAGAGTGTTCACCTTTCCTAGCCGGCCCATGTATCAATTCACGCTCATGCCAGTTGGCACATGCCAATGCATCACAGATCCTTTTCCGCCTAATGCACCGTGTGATTCCTCCTCAACTTTTTGATCACGTTTTCGTATAAATCGACAACCTCTTGATTACGTTCCCCAACTTAGAAGAACATTTCGGATTATTAGAAGAAGTAGCGCCTATTAGAATTAGCCGGACTTCCTATTAATAAAACCAAAAGTAAGAGTGACCAGTTGAAGAAAGTTAACTAGCTCAGATATGTGGTTGGGAATGGTTGCATCTGTACAAACCCCGACAAATGCAAGACTATTTTAGTTTCCGCCTTCAAAAACCCGAAAACACATTCGTCGCTTTTTAGGTAGATGCAGGTGGTACCGCGGGTTTATTAAAGACTTTACGTCTTTCGTAGCTTCCCTAACAGATCTCACAGGAAAGAAAGACTAAAACTAACTGGTCCCCTTGTGCAGAAAATGCCTTCAACTTATTGAAATCTGCGTTAGTCATAGCCCCGTCATAACCACTCCCAAGTATAGCAGACTGAATATAGACAGTGTGATGCCAGTTCAGTTGGTGTGGGTCATCCACAAATTAAGATCTTATAAGAGCATCCATTTATTATCTATGCGGACCATGCAGGCTTACGTTGACTGATGATGCAGAAAGGCTGGTCGGGTCGGCTTGCAATTTGGAGCCTAAAACTACAGAGCCTGGCTGTTCAAATTGGTTATATCAAAGAATCCATAAATGTAGTGCCGGATGCTCTGTCCCGAGTATTTTGCGATGAAATTTTATCACCAGAAAAAATTTAATTTATCTGGCGACATCTTACAGCCTATTTCTGCGGTTATCTCTAACAATTCATTTCGGGAGTATACTTCGAATATGGATGGAATACACCATTTGAGCGTAACCTCCTTCGCAGATGTACCAATATTACACGTATATCTCAATTCTCTAGCGTTCTTAGATGAGGAGTATAGGTTAGCGAAATTAATTATGCTTAACAGTTAACGTCTCAACATCACAACTTAAGGATCGCGGCAGTGTAATTCAATGTGTGGCTTAATCCCAATTCCTTATTAACAGGAAAATACTAAACCAGAGCCATGGGAAAAATATGAACAACTAGACGAGTGTTCTTGAGTTAACTGTTTTTAGTTTTGAATTTTCGTTCTATAAAATCAATAATGGATTTCTTACAAGGATGGATTTAACCTTTTAGTTAAAAATATTTTTTTAAATAAATTAGATATTGTAAACAGGCCTTACTGAAGTATAATGTTTGCCTTTTCAAATTCGTAAACGTAATTTTCTGATCTAGCTTACACATTTTGATAAAAGTATCAATTTGGTGGTGAGAGTAAAATTTTGCTAATTTTAACTTGTCTTTGTTGAACGAAAGAATTGAAATAGGACTCGTACAGACGAAAGGGAAGATTTTTGAAATGGAACCTTGACAATAAAATAAACACTTTTGTGGCTTTATATTTAAAATTTATATTTGAATTTCGCTCCTATGTGTGTTTGTGGTTAGCTATCGACCAAATTTTGCAATCAATTTTTGATCCACTTATTCAAATCCGATTTAATTGAGAAATTGCACACATGTGTATCTCCATGACAAAACTTTTTATTAAAATTAGGAGATGATGGGACTTCTCTCTCTTTAGAAGTCATCCCCTCTCTCTGGAATTCCTGGGAATTATTTCCCGGGAAAACAATCATTTCTAATTTTCCCGATTTGCGGGAAATAAGTTAAATTTTCCTAAGAATTATTTTTTACTTTATTTTAGTATTTTCCGTTTCCGAAAACTCGACATCGAAAAATATAAGTTCTCGTCCATTCTATGGTACAGTTCTATGTGTTTTAATTTAATATATGATAGCCAATTATTTGATTTTATAAAATATGATACATGAAGTACCTACTTACCTACTACCTACCGTAACTACATCGCCGACATCTACATCACCGACAACCACATCGCCGATAACAATATCGCTGACAAACGCATCGACGGAATCCACACTGCCGACAATCAAATCATGGAAGTATGGATCACATTGTCGACAACAATATTGCTGATCGACCAGATGGCCGACAACCACATGGCCGAGAGGAATTTTGATGAACTTAGTCGACTTAGCCAGATCGAGGACACACCCTTACCGCAGACAAGCCATATCACTGACACAACCATATCGCAGACACCCACATCACCGGCACGTACATCGCCAATACCTACATGGCCGTCAACCAAATAGTCCACAGAAATTCTGGCCAAAAATTATAAATATTATGCTACACCAGATCGCCGCAAAGCCAACACGCTCACTTCGCCGACACCCATACCATCAAAATAAACATGGCCGTAAGCCTCATATGATGTTGATATAGTACTTTGAGAATTAGTAAAGTGCTAATTTGCTTTAGCGTTGCAGTTAGTGTAGATGAGAGTAATAGAAGTTCGTTTTAAGAGTGCCTTAGCTTTTGACAAGAGCAATATAATTATCAGGAATTGTTATGCGGATTGAAAGATCCACATCGGCATTTCAGAAATATAGTCGATTGTGCAAAACATTTCAACGAAAAGAACTCTTACTAGAAGGAATGTTTCAACTCTTTCATCATATTGCTATTGATTAAGGTAAAGTGCAGAGCGGTACATGTAATAGAGTCAAACTTTTGTGTATGATTACAAAGTCCCGTTAAACATGTTTCAACGAAATTCACTCCGCAAAGACACCTTCCTATATTACAGACACATTTTTGGGTTAATTTTTTTCAATTCAAATAGAAATGCATTTTGGTGTTTGAATCAATGATTTTAATAATTTTATCGCCTGATTTAAATCAGTTTAAATCATACAAACCCTGTCGCCGACAACAACATCGCCGACACCCACATGGTCAACGCAAACAACGAGGACAAAACCATGTAGCCGTACATATCGCCTATAAGAAATCCCATATCGCCGACACAATCACATCACCGACGACCTACACACGACCAACAAAGGGACGAAGAAAGTGTAACAATTTGGAAGCAACTAGAAAATGAAAATTTACTTTTTGATTGATACAGAGGGAAAATATGTTTTCTGAATCGTCAATTGGTCCTTGGGTTTTAACCAAGGGAGAATCTATTCATTCTGCAAAACAGTTTTCATCAAAAATCCTGCCTAAAACAAAAAGATTGATTTAAATCAAATTAAACGATTTTTTTAATTAATTTGAATTAAAATCAATAAATTATAAACCCTGTGGCAATGTGGATGACGGCGAAGTGCATGTTACTGCTGGGTTGTTTCGGCGCTGTGGATGTTTCGGCGAAAGGGCTTGTCACCTGTCGGTCATCTATTTGTGTATTCTAATTGAGCTTCTTGGCCAAAATTCCTGTTAGCGATGTAGATGCTTCTAGCGGTAAAACTGTTCCTGATAATAATATTAATCTTTTCAAAATCTAAGAAACTACTGCGATGAACTCCTTATATTGCTGGCATTTACATTACCGGAAACGCCAAAGAAACTTACATTTTGCAAATTCTCAAATTGCTATATCTACATCATATTTGGCTTTTGCCGATTATTTTGGAGGTGTGGGTCGTCAGCGAAGTCGGTGTATCTGCAAAGTGGCTTGTCGCCAATCTAGTAGTGTGTGCTAATTATGATTGACGACTAAAATTTCGTGGTTGTGGGCGATGTTGTTGTGCCGGCGATATGGTGTGTCGGCAATATGGTTGTGGCGGCTAAAGGGACTTTTCGTCCAAAATTGTCGGCGAAGTTTTTGTCGGCCATCCGGTCGGCCTGCGATCTTGTTGTCGGCGATATGGGCGGATTCCCAAAAAATTAACTAAAAATATGTGATATTTTTTAAATTTCATTTTATTGCCATTTCAATTATAAATCGAATCGATTTGTAGAAAATAATTGAACCTCCTCAGAAGTTTGCAAACATTTTAATAAGTTTCAAAATAGTGCTACAGCTATATATGTAAACTTTGTGGGAAGATAATTGTATGCAAAGGACCATCCTTAAGCGAATTAAGCCGGCATTTATATCTTATAACGAGTGTTTTTTAAGCCTGGTAGAACTTGAAATTGTAAAAAATAAAACAAAAAATAAATTTTTATGAAAAATATACTCTGGCAGATCATCATGAACTCACTCACGCTTGCGATCGCATTATGGCCAATGGAGATCGTTACCGCACCATGATTTGTGATTTTTTGTTTGAAAATATGGATGACATTGATCCGGACGAGATGTGGTTTCAACAGGATGGCGCATCGACTTAGTAAAACCAAAATTTAGCGATAAGTTTCATTTCGAGAAATGGACCTGTCAATTGGCCTCCAAGGTCGTGCGATTTGACACCTTTCCTTCCCACATTTTATTTCATGTGGGGCTACGTGAAGTCACTGGTTTATGCTGATAAACCAGCAACAATTGACGTCTTGGAGGCCAGCATTGTTCGTGTTATTCGTGACATGCGCCAAGCAGTGCTCGAAAAAGTGGCACAAAATTGGACGCCCAGAATGAATTTTGTCAAGAACAGCTGTGGTGCCCATATGCACGAAATCATTTTCAAATATTAATGTCATGTATTGATCTTTCGAATAAAAAAAAAAAATTTTGATTACAATTTAATTTTTTGTGGTATTTTTTACAATTTCAAGTTCTATCGGGCTTAAAAACACCCTTTACATCAGATTTCGAACAAACTTGTTTATTTCTGCGATTGCACAGTAAAATTTGCGGCTTCAAAAAATTAAAAGCTAGTTTTTGTGTTGTTTTACTGTGCAATTGCAAAAATAAACAAAAATTTTATGAAAAATATAATTTGGAATTCAAATTTCCTTGGTAAAATTGATTGAGTAGACAGGCATCGGCCAAGGATCGACTAGCAAATTGTTTGCTTGCTAAGAGTTCCGATCGAGTATCTACCCCATAGAAAGAATAAAATTCGAACTGAACCATTTATTATTATTTATTTGTTTACGTTTACTTAACTTTTTTCATAAGGAAACCAGCAACCTAACGAACAAATTTTTTTTTTCTCAAAATATTTTTCACACTTTTCTGTAGGGTAAAAATCAAAAGTTTCTATTGAGGTTGCGCTGTAACAGTTTTTAAGTTATGAGTGAAATTCAAAGAGATTATTTTTTCAGTAAAACCTTGATTATCGCTATAACGGTTACAGATAGAATATGTGCTGTCATATAATTTTTTGTTTAAATTAATGTCCTCCATCACCTCCAGAATTTATTGTACTTACTTAAGGATCACCTGTATATAAAAAATTTAGTTAAAAAGTTTTTAAATTTGTCTGTATTAATTAATTTATTTTAGGATTTTTTCGGCTTTTCAGACAAAATATTATTTTTAATGACATTTCACAATGTTTACGACTTGTTTTTAAGTCATTGAAAACAAAGATTCCATTTACTCACAATATATCTACTACAAAAAGTAAAAGAATTCACTCCCCCTCCATTTTAACCCCAGGGTACTTGTGTAAAGACACATAACCCTTACAAAACTGAGAACTTTCTTAAGTTTCTTCTTTCGCAGTTTGGTTTCGTACTGATAGAAAGTTGATCTACTCATCAGATTGCAATGACCAAACTCCAAAAATTCAACTCTTGCTGTATACCAATGGTACAACACAAGAACTTATCAATTTGGCGGATTATATCGCCAAACCAAAAGACCTCTGTAAATTCTCATTATGTATGTGTACTAAACCAGCACGAATTCCGTTACGAAGTTTTTAAATTCGTCTGTATTAATTAATTTATGCTATACACAATTTTATGCTTTACACAAATACCCTGGGGTTAAAATGGGGGGCGGAGTGAATTTTTCTACTTTTTATGGAGGATATATTGTGAGTAAGTGGCCTCTTTGTTTTCACTGACTTAAAAACAAGTCTTAAAAATTATAGTTTGTCTGAAAATCCGAAAAAATAAAGAATTGACTTCAAAATTTGAAATTTTTATGAGTTGGATTTTTGTTCATCGACTTTATAGCAAAATCAAATAAGATTTGGCTCGACAATTTATAATCAAAGTAGAAAGCTATAACAGTAAACGCTCGATTTAACGGACTAATTGGGGCGTCCGTTAAATCCGAATGTTTTTTAATTTAATCGATTCGATCGAATATAATCTGGGAAAGTCGGGCATTTCTTAGTCGAAATAGGATTCTTAATTGAAGTTCTGGAATATGGCCACCTGGGATCAGATTGGGTATGTTGGATGGAAATGAGATTCTTAAATGATTTTGGAACGCATTCTGGGATATGGCCACTTTGGACGGAACTCGAATCCCATCATAATCGGTTTAGAAATGGCTGCGTTCCGTTCCAGATGGCCATATTCTAGAACTTTTTCCCTAAATCAATTAATATCCCATTTTCATCTAGCAAACCTAATCCAATCATAATCGGTTAAGAATTGATTGAAT
The DNA here is from genome assembly GCA_963691935.1 of Nephrotoma guestfalica. Classification (NCBI taxonomy): domain Eukaryota; kingdom Metazoa; phylum Arthropoda; class Insecta; order Diptera; family Tipulidae; genus Nephrotoma; species Nephrotoma guestfalica. Next base: position 215,588,747 of record OY829913.1, on the reverse strand, counting down.
TCTGCCCCTAGTGGCTATATTTCAGAATTCCTTCCAAAAATCATTTAAGAATCCCATTTCCATCCAACATACCCAATCCGATCATAATTGGTTAATAAATGGCTGAGTTCCGTCCCAGGTGGCCATATTCCAGAACGTCTTACCAAAATCAATTATGGAGAATATTTCCATCCAGCATACCCAATCCCATCATAATCGATTAAGAATTGATGGGTATGCTGGATGGAAATGGAATTCTTAATTGATTTTTGGAAAAAGTTCTGGAATTAGACTACCTGGAATGGAACGCGACCAATTCTCAACCGACTATTATGCGATTTTGTTTGTTGGATGTAACTGAGATTCATAAACAGGTTTTGGTGAAGTTCTGAAATATGGCCATCAATGACGGAACTTAGGCATTTCTTAGCCGATAATGATGGAATTGGGTATGCTTGATGCAAATGGGATTTTTAAATGTTTTTTGGAAGAAGTTCTGGAATATGAAAAACTAGGACAGAAATTCGAAGCCTTTTGTGTAGGGTTCATAACGTAATTTTATGTGAGAGTATGAAGTTCGCCTGCCGCTCAACCTACCTATTCCATTAGTGGTGGGTGTTTGAGTGGTTACGTACTGGTGATAGATGTTCAGCATTACCCGAAACTTGGTAGCATTACGAGCCGCTTGTTTCAAGAAAACTGTCTGCTTAATACCGAGTTTTGTAGCCACATTCCAGAATTTCTTAAAATAGTAATTTAAGAATCTTATTCCCATCCAACATACCCAATCCCATCATAATCGGTTAAGAAATGGCTGAGTTTCGTCCCAGGTGGCCATATTTCAGAACCTCTTCCCAATACCATTTAAAAATCCCACTCCCATCCAACATACCCAATCCCATCATAATCGGTTAAGAATTGATCGAGTTCCGTCCCAGGTGACCATATTCCAGAATTACTTCCAAAAATCATTTAAGAATCCCATTTACTTCCAACATACTCAATCCGATCATAATCGGTTAAGAAATAGCTGTCAATCAAAATCACTTAAGAATCCTATTTCCATCCAGTATACCCAATCCAATGATAACCGGTGAAGAATTAATCGAGTTCCGTCCCAGGTGACCATATTTCAGAATTACTTACCAAAATCTTGTAAGAATCCCATTTCCATCAAACATATCCAATCCAATCATAATCGGTAACCGAAAAATGGAAAATAAAAAATTGTGAGTTAAATCGAGCGTCCATTAAATCGAGCGTCCGTTAAATCGGGGTCCGTTAAATCGAGCGTTTACTGTAATTATATATGAGGAAATTAGATTACAAAAATTAGGATAATTAGTTCCGAACTAATGAGAGTTTGAATTTTTCAATGAATGATTGGTCAATACTTTTTGTTTCTGAATTCGTTTAAAAATTAAAACACCTAATTGTCCAAAACCATTCGGAGTTTATTTTTACACGAGATTACACGTGAAATAGAATAAATTTTCATGAAGTCTATAAAAGTTAAAGTATTTCGTTATAATTTTATTTTATTTAACAACTATTTATTTTTAATTTAGTTTTATTAATTTAATTTAATTTTGATTTTATGTTGTTAATTTAATTCGTGACTTTGAATTTTTGTATTAAATATCCGCCTTGAATAATGGTGGATGGCGTGAATGCGGCATGGTGTGGAGGTGAACACAATTTGTGTTGCACGACTTTCTTGAGCGGCTGGTTGGAGACGAACTGATTGGAACGAGAAATTAATTTAAAAATAAAATTTATTCGTTCTTCTTTGGTTTCGTTTTCGTCGTGTGTAATGCTCGTGGTGCTGCTTCCATCTTGAGTGTATATGTAGAACTATTGATGCATTGACTCTGTTTGCACGTACAGAGTGATGAATGATGAGTTAGCGATGAGTTTGCGAGATGTTATGCTTGCAATATGTATAAGATTAGAATATTGGTTTGAAATATTCTAACCGCTACAAGTCCCATTAATTGCCGTAGGAACTCCCTCAAGTCAGTGAAAAAATTTATTTTTGCTGGTTCTTCGTGGGCTTGTTAAATATTATATGCTTGGCTCTTATGATTATTTACGTAATATTAATAAATGTATAATCTCACCATTACTAAAAAAATTAATATCCAATTTGTGAAACCCATTATCCTTTTGTTCTTCACAAACATAAACAAAATTGACTGGCTTAACATGCACATGAATCCAAATTTAGCGTTTAACGGCCTTAAACTAAAATATTTTTACTTAAAGCTAAGAACGGACAGACTTAACAATACTTTCTTTAGTCGGTATTGGGAAGGCAAAAATTCAACTAAAATAAATTAAGTGAAGGAAACTGCGCGTAATATCTTTAAAACGGCAAATAAAACGTTTTTTCCTTATTTTTTATCTGCAATGATCACAATAATTAAAAGTTAAATTTATTCATGTTTTTATAGCAAACAGCATTTTTGTTAAGGGCTATCAGTTGGATTCTGAAATGAAGTGGAAAAAAATTGTAAGATTTTTTTATGTCGGTTGTTCATTCAAATGACTTGAGGTGATTTAAAAATGGTGAATGGTTATTTCTGTGGTTTTTTTTTTGTAGCAAGATAGTGAGTTTTTATACGTCTTGAAATGAGGAATGTTATGTGTTAAATTACGTATAAGTGAGGTTTTTAAATCGTATACCTACCCATAAAAAAGATAAAAGATGAATATTTTATTATTTTGAAATGTCCTGTAGACTCGTAATAGTTGCTGATTCGCGCATTTTTTTTTTGTTATCAATTTTATTTTCTACAAATCATTACACTTTCTCACACTTTACGATAGGAAAATGATTTTTCATTTTATCATTTTGCAATATAACATTGAACAATAATGATTTGTTAGGAAAAAAGCGAAATACAATTAAAAATGATTGTAATCATGACCATAATGAAGACGCCCAAATAAATATTGTATGAATTACTATTAAAAGTCATTTCCTGCATTTTATTTATACAACAAAAAAAAAATCTTCGGTTGTTTATTTTTCCATACTTTATTTTATGAAACAACAAGAATTACAACAAAAATAAAAGTGAAAATATGATCATGGTTGTGCATATTTCGCGTCTGTGGCTTTTAATTTTCATTTTGTACCAACGGTTTTTGGCTTCTCAGGAAATTAATTCCGTTTATTCTTAATTTTTTTTTTGCTGTACTTTGGTTTTGTTTTTCATCCACCCTTAAAATATTATATAAATCCACTATACCGCAAAAATGGTATTCACCACTAAATTCAATTGTGAGGAAAACAAATTAAAATCTTTTGTTGTATAATGTTGTGTGTACTCGGTTTCATCAAAAATAGAAAATTTTTTGAGCACAAAATTTATAAAAATTTCATAAGTCAACGTCAATAAATAAAAACAATTCAATCGAAATGAAAAAATAAAGAAATTAAACAAACACAACCCAACCAGGAACTAAATAAAAAAATTTGCATATCAATTTAATATCTCGTTTTTTTTCTGTTGCTGGGTTAGATTTGTTGGCTGGCACACGGTATTCGTATATGGGGGGAAATTATTTACAACTTCTTACACCCCATTTACGATAATCCAAAACCATTATTTTTCAAGTCAAATGCTGTGTTTTTTATTTATTTGAGATAAACAGAGAGATCTAAATAACTTTATTTGCGGGTAGATTTTTCAGTCGCGGGATAAATAAATCGTGTTTAAGATGTTTGGGTGCGTGTGGAAGGGTAGTTTTGCAGTTTAAATTTTTGTGGTTTTTAAAACGCAATTGACAAATTAGCTAATTTTAAATCCATGGCTATTTAATTCCTACTCGTTAAATAAAGATCGATGTCATAAAATAGAATGACGAAATTATTTTGAGTCAGAAATTTTAAGCCACATAACTGTGCTATTATACAAGTGCTGAATCTCTACAAAATAAAGGGTAGTCCAATCTGAGTTTTCTATGCAGGCAGCACTGCAGATCTTCTGTCAATAAGCGTATTGAAAGCATCAAGGGTTAGTTTACAACAAAATGAATCATTTTTAAAATAAAATCTTGTTCCTTGTTCGAACACATTTCCAGTTCTCTGACACGTTAAATTAAAAATATATTTAAAAATTATTAAGCGAACCCACTCTAGATTTTGAACGCTAGTTTAACAATCATTGAGTTAGACAAGTTAGTGAAAATACATTCCATTACGAGATGCGCCAACAATCTTGAAAAATTTCTTGGCTGGTGGGATCGAGGTGAAGCAGTTATATATTTGTTTAGAAAGAGCGTTAGAAATATTTATTTAGCCTAATTCCCTACCATTTAGAAACTGCATATCACATACTGTCTTTACTAAAGTAGTATGCGGATATAGTGGGATTACAGAGGTTGTGAAACTTTTGTTTAGGTGATTAGAAAAAAGAACTACGAAAACCTCCCTACCTCCCCCGCGTCAGGCGCCACCTATGGATTTCTGAACTTTCCCTTTTGAGCCTTTGATGCCGCTATTTCATTACTTGCACGCTTGCCATTCTTCTGCTTCAGTGAATGTTAAATATTATTATAATTGTCTTTACACTTAAACAAATACCCTCGGAAACAGCCATGAACTGCCAATAATTAAGACAGATTCTAGTTGGCTTATTCGCATCTCGGTTCAATCGAAGCTTTAATTCGAAAAACTAAGCGATGAGTTCAACAACCTTCGTTTATTTGGTCGATGTTCTAGCTACAATTTGTACGCTCCTAAAGGGTTGTCTGAAACTCGCAGATCATATTTAAAGTGCTAAGTTGATAGACGGAGTTTAGATTACGCCTATACAAAAATCTTTATTTCGGCGGCCTCAATTAGAGCTACATATTTCCGTTATAATAAAACAAAATTAGCTAACAGAACTCTTCGTTTTTGTATTCAGCATTATTTACAATATCCATATGTTCCTTAAAGTCTAATCTGATGTAAATGGTGAGATAATAACACGTTCGCCTACATCCAAAATAACTTGATTCCATAACCACCCACTATAAATTCTTAAATCACTGCAATCAGTGTTGTATCGTGCACGGGGCTTCAATATCGATGCGGATTATCATAATTTCTAGTGTTTAGCCAAAACACGCCATCATTCATAATATTCCAAAGCAATGGATCCAGCCCAGATCCTAGTGGAACACTTCCTGATTACAGGTGCATCCTTCTATCTGCGTCAGAAATCACTTTTTCCAATAACTTTCGCGTAATGTCGAGAATACATAATGGACTGTAAGGTACCTTTCGGAACACTAACTAACTAACCGCACTAACTTTTGCTTTTTTCACCTATATGGCAAAACACTTTCTCTTAAGCAGGCATCTAAACAGTTCGGATATCGTTCGAATTACTACTTTAAGCATCAAATTCGGTATGTTGTCAGGTCCGAGTGCTTTAATATCAACCAACATTTGCCATAAACATTCTACGACACTGCCTTGACCAGCCATTGATGAGTATAATAAGAGAGACGCGAGCTCTGAGAATCACGTTAACCACTTTTTAATAATTGTAAAGGTTAATCTACACACACCCCTTATTTAAACCTGTGGTTCGGCTGCAACGCCGATGTGTACGTCATCCGCGGAAACCACTATGTCTACCTTCTCTGGTTTGATGAACCTCAAACGCCGTCGTACACAAATTTTCAATGTATGGGCTACAATATTATGGTTCTTGAGGTACTCGCTCCGTAGCATTTTATTTTATGGCGTCGTCATCTGTATCATTTAGCAGCACTAAATGATACAGCAAAAACGACTGAGTATTTTCTATATGTACACGGGCATTGTCTGTTTATCTAGTCTTTTAAAATCGCCCTGTGAGACCGTCGCTCTATGAGATTTATTGCAATATTCACAGCTTTCTCCAATTGGATATGGATGCGCATAATACTTTACTAGCCATGTCCACCATACATTGAGTTCTGCTCTGGATATCGAGGGAACTCACTCCTAGCTAGATGCCAGACTAATGACATGGTTAACATAATTTTATTTGGGAGTAATGTGGCCTCAATTACATTTAGTGTCAAAGGTGGGAGACGGTGCATTTGGATTTGTGAGCCCGTACTCATAACGGTTTTTCAGAATCGCTCCTTGCAGATTATGATCCTCTTTACTGCAATTATATTTTCATCATTAATGCTTTATCGCTTCTATTGCCTAACTGTTTACCAAGTAAATTTCACTCATCTAGGATATGCGGCGTAACGACTACTATCTAGTATCACTCTACCATGGTTACACTGTAATTTTTATTACTCTATTCATTATCTGCATCTCGCATTTCCAGTTCCCGTGAGGATTTCCATGAATAGAGAAAATACGTGTTGGCCAAACTTGATTCATCTCCTGCACACCTGTTTCCTCATTTGTTTTATACGTCCAATTTCACTGTTAGTTTTAATTGAAAAGTATGAATGGTGGTCGCTGCACGCGTAATGTTAGTTGAATTCCCATATATAGTCAGGATTCGCAGCAAGCGGCTACCGAACCCCAAATGAACCGCATCGTCTCTGCGAATAGTCGGCGTATCACCAATGTTGAGCAACATAACGCTTTTCGGTGTGAGTACTTTCTGTTGTGCCATCTCCCTTCTATTCGTGGCTTCCCCTCCTCAGTCAGTTGCCCAGGCGCCGATGTCACCACTAGTGATAATAGGGTTTTGCAATCGAGGATCTCTAATCTATTGTTCCATAAAATACTCAAATCTTAGTTGATGTCACTAGGCATAATAGCTGTATATGTAACCCCATTCTGTATGATCTGTCTGCCAATGACCCGTTTTGAGAATTTGCCTGTTGGGTTGATTTATACGTGAATTAATCTATAGTACTGTGCAAAATTATACATAAAGATTTAGGTCGAGGTCGTTAGGTTGAGGTGGCTTAATTTGTTAGTCAAAGTATTTTTCACTTGAGTGTATGCCAGCCATGCAATGATTATTCTCTGCTAGATGTCCGACCTGCAGTTCGATCTATTTTGGTAAAGCATACAATTTGCGAACCCCAAGCGATCTGTGTTACACTTTTTTGCATTCATTCTCGTGATCACCAACCCAGTACGTACCTTGCGTACAACATTCATCATTTTAGCTGTCGAACTTGCCATAAGCATCTTCGGTATTTGGGTGTCTCAGCAGCCAACCCTCAAAAACCAGACGCGATATCTGGATACGATCTTATTGAATCTTTAAATTCGACTTTAATCGTTTCATGCTCCTCTGTTTTTTTGTAATCTTATCAATGTTTTTATTGTTGACATCACCCTAATTAATAATTGTGAATGTTTGGATTGCCTTAGCAGCAAGGTTATCAGATTTTAATACACGTTATCGTGAGAGCACCAAAACAAGGACTCGGAATCTTTTGTGCTGAATCCGAATTTTATTTCATATCAACTTCCAGTCGGAGAGCACCCCCATCTCAGAGTTGTTATAGGTTGCTGCTTGTTCATTTTAACGTTAGCTTCTGCCGTTTTTGATTCACGGTCCAAACGATGTCCTTCCTTTTACTTTTCGGCTTTTAGATTAGTTTCGTGGTTTGAATTTCACATATGTTATTTAGATTGCCATGTTTTGCATTTGTTTGTGCTTAGATGAGATTTGGTAAAACTTCGATATTTTACGGATTCAACACGTCCGCTGTTTGGTGCATTTGTGAATATTATTTCGATATTAGATTTCATGTAGATTCTCGGACGAACTCCAAGAGCTCTGTGATTTTAGAAATTAAACTTTCTAGCAAAATCTTTTGCTCGGATCCCTGTTTATAAAGGGTTATCCAATTCAAGCTTGATAAAGTAAACTTAAAAAAAACACACAAAATATTCGGAATGTATTGTAATTTTTATTTCATTTTACAGATTGATCCTTGCCATTTTTAGTTAAACAAGATATCATTCAAATGTCCTTCACGGGACTTCTTACAGGCCTTGATTCTTTTGCGGTAATTTTCAATGACTTTTCGGCACATTTCGGGCGGTATCTCGGCCATTACCTTACGAATATTAGTTTTCAATTCGTCAAGAGTTTGAGGATTGTTTGCGTAAACACGATCTTTCGCGTAGCCCCACAAAAAGAAATCCAAAGGCGTTAAATCACAGGATCTTATAGGCCAATTGACATCAGCCAATCGCGAAATCAAACGTCCAGGAAATTTCTCTTGCAAAAGATCTCGATTTGCTCGTGTTACGTGACTGGTTGCTCCATCCTGCTGGAACCACATATCGTCAAGATCATAATCTTCGATTTTCGTAAAAAAATAATCGGTTAACATGCGGCCATAGCGCTCAGAATTGACGGTAACGGTTCGTCCATGGTTGTTCTCAAAAAAATGCGGCCCAATCACACCACCAGACCACAATGCGCACCAAACAGTGACTTTTTCCGGGTGTAATGGCTTCTCTACAATCAATTGTGGATTTTCTGAGCCCCAAATTCTACAGTTTTGCTTATTAACGTATCCACCAAGCGAAAAATGAGCTTCATCACTGAAGAAAATTTTGTTCGAAAAATCAGCATCGACGGCCTGTTTTTCCAACACCCAATTTGCGTATGTTAAATGCTCCATATTCTTAAATGGCAGAATGTCAACTAAATAAATGACAGCGTACTTGACGTTTATCTTTGACAGATGTCGGTATACAGATTTCTACTTTATCAACCTCGAATTGGATAACCCTTTATTACGCTTTTCCTGAAAAGGATGAACGTCAACCCTATCGCTAAGCCCTCAACTTCTGTATCGTTGCTTTAATTTGGTTTCTACCGGTAGCTTGCTTTTTCCGAAACCGCCTCAAAGTAATCCTAGACTTTCATCCAACAAATTATTTATAAATACCAGAAGCAGCTGAAGTATTTAAATTTTTATTCCACTCTTCTGACGGCTCATGTATCGTGACTTATGTGTGACATGTTAACGTATTTGTTTCTATTAACATAAAAATGCTTATAAACGTGAATGTTAAGTTCTATAGCTTTTGATATGGCTCGAGAATGAGAACTCGTGGAAATTCCTGTAATTTCCATCGACTTCAGAAGATCAATCCATTATGACAATTACCAGTATTTCAAATCCAAAATGAGTATTAAAATAAGAAACTAAGTTCAATGCGGCTCATTTCAGAACTTAACCTATCTTTATTCGATTATACAAATCAACAATCCATTTAATTGGTTTTGGGAGAGTGGATCAATAAGGATCCGGGCTAGAAATATGAAGGCGTAAGTTTTTATCATTTTTTCATCGTAATTGCCTTTTATGGCGAAACATATTTACCATTTTTTAACCTTCTAAAAATATGGTTTATTGAACTGTTTGAAATACGCACCTGTCTTGATTATGACCTCCTTGTTCGAGATGAATTTTTTCTCTTCTTGATATCCACCTCCAAAAATATTGAATAAATAAAAATGTCAATATCCTTGAAATAATGTTTAAAAATATTTTTAAAATTACTTTGGACATTTTATGTATAATCTTTGTTAGTGTAGAACCTCCATGGCTAAAGCTGATTCTAAATCTTCGTTATTAAGATAAGTAGCATTGCCACCGAGCTCCTTTTTCAGTGGAAATAAAAGGTGTTTTATAAAAGGAAGTATTCCTTTCCAGATATTGCAGATGAAGATATTTTGGTAGGTATTTAGCATAGGATATTTCACAATGATTAACACCACCAAATTGTGTATTTTGATATTCTTCAACTAAATTCTGTAGGCAGATGCAAAAGTTCCGAGGCTTGAAGTAAAAATGGATTTGCTTCACAACTTTAGCGTCAGCATTCTTGACCTCGTGCTATGTGATCAATGATGTTACGTTATATAGATCCAGTGTATATTGTTTAGAGCTGATACTGGTCCTTTTAACTAATTTGAGTTTATCCAATGACACTAAAATCAATTTTAAAATTGCTTTGATCCACATCCTCATAAAATTTGACACGAAGGGCGAGTAATCCCCATGGAGCTTTCATATTACCTAAACAGTCAATGATAAAAAATGTTGTAAAAGATTTACTCATCGCCACAAAATCAGCTATGTGTGGCTTCTCCGTGGTGGTAGTTCCCCTTGAATTTATCTTAAAAAATAATTTAGATTTTAAAATTATTTTCTTTATCAACTCTAGCTGGATGCCATTGAACGTTTATTTATAGCTTGTTCAAGACGAACCCCGATGGCAGTATAGACGCCTTACTGAATTTTTCTTGTGACTGTAGATAACTAAAAATTAAAAATAATTATGATTGACCGTCAAAATGAACTGCTTGATTGATATTTATGATGAAACAACATACAAACACTTGTATCAATTAAATAATATTTTCAGTTATTTCTCATAGTTTTTAGGTTTTTTACACATTTTTATAAATTACAAAATTTTTTATGTAATTTACGTAATTTGCAAAAAAAGCCCAACAATGGATTTTTCCCTAAAAAAAATTAATATTGCCGGTTTAGATTCTCTCAAAAGCCTTTTATCCCGAGCCTCTTGATACCTGGTACCTGCGGTGCTATAATGGGTGATTTTTTTCTTTTTGGTTTTTCGTGTATATATTTTTGACACTTCACGCGTGATTAGCGACATCTGTCAAAGTCAATTGTTCTCAGTTAGCATTGTCATTTCATCATGCAAAGACTTCCCAAACAACGTTTTCAAATTATTGAAATCGTCATACTCGACCTACTGAGTAAGCAATTCAAGTGGCAAAATTTTGCACCAATTTCACATTATTGGACATCAATTCATCAAAGGGTATGCGTAGAGTGCGTCAGACGAAAATATTGCTGCTGAAGCAGGTAGTGTTGCTGAAGACGACAAAAATTCCATGCGTCGCAGGGCACAACAATTGGGATTGTATTATTCGAATATGTGGTAGGTCTTACGCAAGGATCTTCGCCTGAAGGAGTAAAATCGGGCAACAGTTGAAGCTGAATGACTTACCACAGCGTCGAAGTATTGGTAAGGGGGCCGATCAATATCTGTTTTTTAACAAAAAATTGTGTTAGGCGACGAAGCTCTTTTTTGGTTAAATTGGTACGTTTATAAGCAAAACTGCCGCGTTTAGTGTGATGAGCAGCCACAGCCAATGCAATAACTGCCAAAGTACCCAGAAATAAATCACTGTGTGGTGCAGTTTATGCCGCCCGCTATCGATGATTTCGTATTGTTTTTCCTAAAATGCATGAACTGAATCTGTTCGATATGTGATTTCAGCAAAACGGCGCCACAAGCCACAAAGCAGGCGAAACCAAAGACTTATTGAGAAATCTTCTGAGTGGAATCTTCTAAAACCCGATTGAAAAGGACTAATAATACCAGCAATATAAACGGTAGGAACGATACTTATCTAATAATAGAATTCTTCAAACCAAAATCAAGCCGTAGAAGCCTTAGAATTTATATTTAAAAAATTTTCATGTGATTTTACAGAATTCCAAATCAGAATTTTGAAATAAAATACATGTTAAAATATCAATTTCTCCAGTAACAGCATTTACAAAATACCGAATTAGTACAGTAAAGTACGTTAATACAGAACTTCAACATATAGCATTATGTGTAGGTTGAAAAATTGTTGATGAACTTCGAAGTTTACATTTTCTCCTTTGCCTAAACTATTAGATAGGCTCCTTAATACATTTCCCACGAGTACGTAGAATAAAATTGTCTAGCTTAAACTTTCAAAATATTTTTTACATTTCTAGTCTTTTGAGACAGTTTCCATAATTTGAATCTAGAAGCTAAATTGGAAATGGCGCGTCAAAGACTGCAATAACTTTAACCCTTTATAGTACGGTATTGCTAATCCTTTAAAGACGGAATATTGGTTAATTTCAAGATTTCATTTACCGAGTTCCTTTAAAAGAAGAAAAAAAAGATAGAAAACGAATAAAAAATTTCCGCTGGCAATTATATAACAAAAGTAATTCTCTTTTGTGATGGTGCTGCCACTTGCGGCGAGTAGCGAAATCTCTTATTTTCCGCTGAGAAATTTCCGCTAAGCATATAAAATATGCCGCGAAAATATTTAACGGAGGAAGAAATTTTGAAAATTGTGGAAAATTGGACAGATAGCGAAGATGGCATGGATGACGATGAAAATGAAAACACAGAAGTTAATATGGAACTTCAAAAAGTTCGTGATAATATACGAGAAACTGATGAAATGGAACCAACCACTTCTGTTACAAATGTTTTATCTAACGAATTGGAATTTGTAAATGATGGTGTCATTGATATAGAAAGTCTCCCTTTAGATTTTGTGGTTGAACTAGCACCAGTGAATTCTTCTCGGTTGCCAAACCCCGATAAATTAAATTTACTTTGGAAGAAAAAAACATTTAATTTGCCTGAAGAGGAAGTTACATTCTAAGGCTCTGAAGATCTTCCGTTGGAAATTAAAAATCTGACCAATCCATGTAGTTTTAACGAATATTTGTTTACGAAGGACCTAATGAAAAGGATTGTCCATGAATCAAACTTATGCGCCATACAAAAAAACCCTAACTCGACGGAAATTTTAAATGAGAGCACATTAAAAAGATTCATTGAAATTTGTATAATTACCTCTGTAGTTCAAATTTCCAACAGCCGTCATTATTGGTCACCAAAAATTGGAAATGACATGATTCAAAATAAAAAAAAATTAAGCAATACATCCACTTTAATGATAACGAGAAAGCACTACCAAAAACTCATTCGAATTTCGATAGAATTTTTAAGATAAGACCGCTAATTGATATGATTCAATCATCGTTCAGGAAAGTCCCAATATAAAAAAATTGTCGGCAGACGAACAGCTATGCGCTACCAAAACAAGACACTACATGAAGCAATAAATCCCTTCAAAACCGCACAAATGGGGATTCAAGCTATTTATTATATCGGGTATATCAGGATTTTGCCATAACTTCGAATTATATACGGGTCAAGAAAATAACGACTAAAATAGATTAGAGTTGGAGTTAGATTTGGGGGCATGTACTAACGTTGTTATCCTAAGATGCTATAACATATGTTCCGAACAAACAGAATTATACAGTTGTGTTTGACAATTATTCTTTAACAATACCACTTGTTAGAGAGTTATGTAACCGAGGAATTCTTTATTTGGGAACAATCCGTAAAAATCGCTTACCCAACTGTAAGTTACCAAGCGATAAAGAAATGAATAAAGCAGCTCGCGGGACATCCATGGAGTATGTGACTACAGTGGATACCAGAGATATAGTAGTGGTTTCATATAAGGACACGAAGAACGTGAATTTGACTGTAAATTTTGTCGGTCAAAATCCTTTTCATATAGTCGATAGATTTGACAAGAAACGGGGTATGATCAATACAACATGACCAAATATTGTTAAAGTATATAACAGTTTAATGGGTGGCGTTAACTGTTTGGATAGCGCAATATCGGCCGCTATAAAATAAGATTACGATCTAGAAAATGGTACCACCGAATATTTTTCCACTTAATAGATTTAGCAGTTTTAAATGCATGGCTGTTATATAGACGCAACGAGTCTAATAATCCATCCAGCAGCAAACAATTGTCTCTCTCCGAATTTAGAATGAATATTGGTGAGGCTTTATGTAAGTTTTAATGCCAAAAATAACCAGTGGTCGACTCTCTACGGAACTAAATCTTCAGATAGACATAAAAAGAAAAAAAAACCTAATTGCCTGTTAAAGAAGTACGCACGGATTCCTTCAATCATTGACCCGAATGAATGACAAAACTGTAGACTTTTGACGCAAAATTCCAAATTGTAGTGGCTATACGCATACGTAAAGTGCTTTATATGTGGCATAGCTCTGTGTCTAAATAAATATCGCAACTGCTTTGTTGCATTTCATAAATAATAATGTTAAGAATTAATTGAATATTTATAATTTTTTTTAATTCTGAATTTTTATTGTAATGAATTTTATTTTAGATTTTGAATTTTGTGATTTATTTATAGTTTATAAAATAATAATTAACATTTTAAATACTGAAAATAAAAATTAATATTATTTCATTTCCTCATCTATAATGAAGATTATAAATTTCCCTTTTAACCCACAATAGCTCGATCTTGCATATATGCAATAACAACAAAACTATATTTTCCGGCTAAATGAAGAAACCTACGGTATTTTTTTTTGTTACTTTCCTATTCAGCTTTAACTACCCGAACTTAAAGATATTTTTTGGAGCTAGAAAAAAAACTGTGCTATGAAGGGTTAAAACAGTCCTATTTAATGATAGGTAAATTTTGAATTGGCAGGAATTTAAAACTGCCGGAACTTGTTCAGCTGGACAATGTTACCTATATGTTAAAATTATTTTATCTAGTTTTATCCACAACTCGAAAATATATTATGCGAAGAACCCTGCTACACTTCCGTCATGAAAGCATTTACGATATTAGCTAATACTTTGCCAATATACTATTTAGTGACTTTCACCATTTGACAGGCACGTCTATTTACCTAATGTTTAGAATAAAAAATATTTTTTGATGTGTGATCTTCCAACTTTCGATCATTAATTAAACACTATCCCATACATAATTGGAAAATTTGTCAAACGGATATAGCGTACATGCAATTAACAGTACAGCAACAATAAAGCAAAAATAGTTATATGTTGATAAATCTATTGAAAATTTTATGTCACTTCACATCATATGTTAAATACACGAACATAACATTTTTTTTGTGACATCTATTTTAAAATCATTATTTTTCTCCTGGTCTCTATATACGAGTGAGTATATATATTGTCAAACCAGAATAATTATCTTTAAATATTTGAGGAGGTTTATGTTTGACACCAAAAAATAAAAATAAACAACCAAACATGAGATGATGATTGTTGAGTGAAGAATTTAATTTATTTTATCTAAATTTAACGCAAATTACAATAACAACAAAAAACTATTAAATCATACTTATGATGTTAGCCCAAAATATATATGTATAGATGTAAGCGCGAGTACCACGGCGAATGAGGTCATGCAGCATCGGCGACATATTGCTTTTTGTTCACGCAGTTGTGTCAAATGCGAACGAACATAAAAATATTGAAAAAATATTACATGTGATGTAGTACAACATTACGAATATTATTCTAACCTTTCCACCCTATATTTCAAAAGCGAAATTCCAATTCGACAACACAACATTTTGGAATATCACAATATTGAATTTCTTTTTAAAATCTTATAAATAATACATATTATTATTATTATTCGTATTCGCTATTATTATTTTCACTTAGTTTTTCTCCAGCTCAACGATCGAAAAATGAATAAATTTTAATATGAAAATCCATCGAAAAAATGTGTTTACCTTAAGCAAAAAAAAAAAATATTTTGTTATTCTTCTTGAGACTTTCATACTTAAAGTCATTGCAAGAAACGGGATATGATGGCAAAAAAAATTCAACGACGCTATAATAATATTACAATGACTTTTTGAACTGCAATTTAGTGAATCTGTTTACTGTATAAATTGTATCTCCGCACAAAAAAATATTTTAAAATTAGAATAATCTATTCTCTGTTCGTATCCTCGTTTTGTTGTTCATTGTCTATAGATTTGGCATTTCCAAAAAAAGTATAACATCGTGAACGATATGGAAATTTCGATGGAAAACGGGATCACCGTATTATTCAAATCGGAATTTTATTACGTTATTTTGACTCTATAATGGTTTTCAATGATTCCAGTTTTATGGAAACTATTAAATTCTATCGAACTATTTGGTATTATAATTATCGGTGGTACACCTAGGTCATTGATATGTAAAGTAAATCACGGTATTTTCGAGTTTATCATATTTATGAACTTCCTCATAAAGCCAACAAACCGATTATATAAATCATTATTGAGGGAATGATTTAAATAGTAGGTGTTCACAGTAGTCAGCGCAAAATAGTATTTATGAAAGTTAGACAGTCAGACGTTAAACGACTAATAACGTTTAATCGGATAAAATTGGATAAGCAATGCGTGTTGCGGTGCTTAACCCATTTGCATCTCAAACTGTAATGAAAAGTTTATCGAGTTTCCTTGAAAAGTATAAGTGTGTGTGTTATACCAGTATTTCATCCAAGCAACTCCCTCAACGCAATACAAAAAAAAATGTTAAGTAACAACTCAACATTCAAAATAGCAATCTGGGATGCGAATAGCATTATGCAACATATTCCAGAAATATAAATACAGTAAACGCTCGATTTAATGGACTAATTGGGGGTGTTAAATTAAAACCGAATGGTTTTAATTTAATCGATTCGATCGAATCTGGGAAAGTCAGGCATTTCTTAGCCGATTATGATCGGATTGTTTATACTGGATGGAAATAGGATTCTTAATTGATTTTTGGAAGAACTTCTGGAAATAAACTACTTGGAACGGAACGCGGCCAATTCTCAACCGACTATGATGGGATTTTGTTTGTTGGATGGCATTGAGATTCATAAACAGGTTCTGGAAGAAGTTCTAAAATAGGGCCATCTGGGACAAAGGAAAATCCAACGAAGGCTAAACATAACTTTCAGATTTGTAGATAAATTCCAAAGTAAAAATTATTTAAACCTAAAAACGAAAAAGGTACAATTGTACCTTGCCACCCACATAAGGGTTAAGTAATAGCCGTGTCCCGTTCTAGGTGGCCATATTAAAAACCTTCTTCTAGAAATCATTAATGACTCTGATTTCCATTAAACAAATCCAATCTCATCGTAATCGGTTATAAACTGAATGTGTTTTTTCCTGCCACCTTAGACGGGGTGGGAATGTTCCAAAACTTCTTCCCAAAATCAATTAAAAATTCCATCTTCATCAAGTATGCTTAGTCCCATCATAATCGGTTAAGAAATGAATGAGCTTCGTCCCAGGTGGTCATATGTCAGAATTCCATCTCAAAATCGTTTAAGAATCCCATTTCCATCCAACATACCCAATCCGATCATAATCGGTTAAGAAATGGCTGAGTTCCGTCCCAGGTGGCCATATTCCAGAGCTTCATCCCAAAACCATTTAAGAATCCCATTGCCATCCAACATTTCTAATCCCATCAAAATCAATTAAGAAATTCCTGAGTTCCGTCCCAGGTGGCCATATTCCAGAATTTGTTCCAAAAATCATTTAAGAACCCCATTTCCATCCAACATACTCAATCCGATCATAATCGGTTAAGAAATGACTGAGTTCCGCTCCAGGTGGCCATATTCCAGAACTTCTTCCAAAATCATTTAAGAATCACATTCCCATCCAATAATAGGTTAAGAAATGGCTGAGCTCCGTCCCAGGTGGCCATATTCCAGAACTTCTTCCTAAAATCATTTAAGAATCCAACTCCCATCCAACATACCCAATCCGATCATAATAGGTTACGAAATGGCTGAGTTTCGTTCCAGGTGGCCATTTTCCAGAACTTCTCCCCAAAATCATTTAAGAATCCCACTCCCATCCAACACACCCAATCCCATCATAATCGGTTAAGAAATTGCTTAGTTCCGTCCCAGGTGGTCATCATAATAGGTTAAGAAATGGCTGAATTCCATCCCAGGTGGCCATATTTCAGAATTTCTTCTAAAAATTATTTAAGAATCCCATTTCCATCCAACATATCCAATCCCATCATAATCGGTAACCGAAAAATGGAAAATAACAAATTGTGAGTTAAATCGAGCGTTTACTGTATTTTTCAATTTAAAAAAATCGACTTTTTTTAATATCTGACAGCCATCCAGTTAAATCTTCGTTTGCTAAAATACGGGGTTATAACTTATATCACTCCATTCATCCATCAGAAAGAGCAGAAAGGTTCGGCATTACAAATGAAAATATAAAACACCATTAAGAATTAAATATCGAAGAAGAAAGGATCCAAATTAAACACAGACAGCTTACTGTTACTGCAATATATTGTCCTTCCCGGCCTTGAAAAGGGAGGACTACCTTAAACTGGAGGTGACTTTAATGCGAAAAAACACCTATTGGACAACCAGACTTACGACGTCAAAAGGTAAAGAATTGTTTTAAGCAGGCAGACAATTTGGTGGTTCCCCAACGTACTGTTCCAGTGACGGAACGAAAATACCTGACCTAATAGACTTTTATGTAGCAAGAGTTATATCCCAGAACTAAATTCACATTGAAGGCAGTAATTCTCTAGTATCGGATCATTCCCTGTTATCATGACAGCCAGTGAAATGGTAGTTCAAAGGGAAAGTGCACCCAGATTAACAAAATCAAAAACAAACTGGGATGTCTTTAGTGAAGTAATGGAGGAAAAAATCAATCAAATCTTTTCTTAAAGAGGTTAAATATGCATCAATCAACAAATATCTAGTTAGCCTAACCGTGAAAGGCGTAAAAAGCACCATGGATGTTAAAAAAGCCCCAGGGTATGATGTATATGAAGATAGCACAAATTCCATTCCCGACAAATGCGATGGCAGTACTAATTGTTGCTATCATGACACTTTTTACTCTCAGCCCAAAAAATCTCCACATTTTTATTCTCAGCACCGAAAATATTTGCTATCACGATAGTAAAAAACTGTCATGACAGCTGACATTTTAAGGGCTGAGAGTATATATAATATGTACTTATAAAAACATGTTTGTGAAGTAAGACCAATTTTCGTATGTGTGTGAAAATAGGTTAAATTCAGTCTCATGACACACAGTCATGACACTTTTTAGCCCCGAAAATTTTTACTATCACGATAGTTAAAAACTGTCATAACAATCGAAATTTTCGGGGTTGAGAGTAAAAATGTAGTGATTTTTTGTGCGGTGCACATCGTTTGATGGATGAACGTTTAAACAACATTTATGATGTTTTTTTTAATTACTCTATGTTTAGGAGTTGAGGAATAGTCCATAGAAGTCAGGAACTATTCATTGGCATACGAGCAGATCGTTTGATAGGTGAATGTTTAAGGAGCACGTGCGATTTTGAAATTTGAAAAATTACAAAAATTGCTAGATCACAGTCTCAGTTGTAATTAATAAAGAAAAAAAATTCATCCAAGAAAAAAAATGTTCTGCCTGATGAACTACCTAATTATATACCAGGATTTTTTAAATCATCCTAAAAAAATTTGAAATGACACGAAATATGATAATAATTGATCTAAAGTATTTTTTCATGAAATGATAAAGAGATGAGAAAACAACTTGTGTTACTTGAGATTGGCGCAATGGGCATGTATGTGAAATTGGCCCAAAAAATGTTATGACCGCACTAATTAGATTTTCCATCATAAATTATATGTCAGTCCAAATAAAATTTTATGTCATGACATAATGATATCAACCCAAAAAATAGTTATTATGAAAATTATTTTAGAGTCAGCCCAAACAAAATTTACTATCACGATAGCAAGATATGTCCCGATTTTCATATCGTATAATCCCCAACTCCTACAGCCGCGACCGCACTGAAAGAATGTACATACGTTGATGATATTATGGCCGGTGCAGATAATGTCAATCAAGCTATTGAGTTAAAGAATCATCTGGTTAGGATGCTAGCAGACGCTGGAATGAGATTGAGGAAATGGATTTCCACCTCGATAACAGAACGGAATTGCTTACAGATTTGTCACAAGACTGATAATGGTTATAGTATTAAAGCTGTACTGGGATTTCAAACTGAACGTTTTTTTCTTATCATGTTAGACTGGGCACCCCGACATTGGCAAAGAGAATGATCCATTAGGATGACTGCAACCAGCAATTATATAAAAAAAATATTACAAATACCTTCATCAGATACTATTTATTGGACCGACTCAACTATAGTGTTGAACTGGTTATCGGGCATCCCAATAAGATGGCGGACCTTTGTAGGAAATCGAACGTCCCAGATGGAGGTGATTAAACGCGTTAATTAGCGACATGTGCCTATACCAAGGATAATTCGGCAGACTATGCTCACGAGGTCTTCTACCAAATGAACTAGTCAACCATCAACTCTGGCGGTATGCGCCAATCACAGCGATGCTTCAGATATTCGTAACCAACCTGCATAAAGAAACAGTGAAGCGCTTAGAGCCATTAGCGGTACGCGAGTTAGAGCTGAGTTGCTGTCAATTCAAAGGTGCGAAGTACTAAAGGGTCCACTAAAGTTGATACATCCATTTGTTGACGATGAAGGGTTAATGAGAATGGGAGGCCGAATCCAACATTCGAAGGTAGAATACGATACAAAACACCCAATCTTAGTACCACCATCAAGACTCTTCAAATTGATTATACAGGACTATCATGATCGATATCACCACGCGGACTTCCAGCTCTTGTCATGGTCAAAATAAAAACAACAAATTTGACAAGCAATTAGACAGTGTCGGCCGTGTTTCAGAGCAAAACCATTTCCAATGTCGCAGGAAATGGGAAATTTGTCAAAATTTAGAGTTCAACACATTCGAGCGTTCTTGCAAGTGAGTCCGGATTTTGCTGGGCCAATCCAAATATTCCATAAGAGGCGTAGAGGTCAGAAACCATTTAAATCATACGTGTGCTTGTTTGTGTGCACATCAACGAAAGGAGTACGTATATAGATCTAACAACGGATCTAACAACAAAATCGTTTCTGGCCGCACTAAACAGATTTGTGGGTCAAATAACATCGGCGCAGAAAAACCATTACGAGAGGTTTATAATATTTCAACGATAGTGAAGTCGATAAAGTATCATTTAAAGCGAGTTGTTGGAGAAACCATTCTTATCGTCGAAGAACTCCAGACTCTGCTCACCGAAATCGAAGCTATACAATACTCTCGGCCTATTTGTGCCATATATAATCACGAAGATATTGATGTATTGACTCCAGCGCATTTCATTGTGGGACATCCATTGATTTTAATACCCCAAACAAACATCACGTCTGTAAAATTAAACCCATCAAGCCGAAGGGAAATGATCCAGCAGATGAGACACAGATGGCATTTACAGAGTACCTTACGTCGATGCAAACAAGAACAAATAGGGTATCTGCCTAGAAGTGGCGGACTGGTTCGAGTGGCATCCGTCAAAACAAAGACTAGATTTTTTCGGCGAACAATACACGCGTTACGCAAGGTTCCTGTTGAATCAGACGATTCAACATGTCCGCCACGCCAGTTAGAATCATATCAGCCGGAACCAAAGAAATAAGGCGCTATTGTGCCTATTGTTGCGCTATTGTTAGCTCACTTTGTATCACACGTTCTATTGGACTGACTCAATCGTTACTCTGCATTGGTTCACCATTAAACATAAAACGATTTTTGGCCAGCAGTGTCAAACATATACAAAAGTTGACGCAGTCACAATAGTGGTATCACATTTATTCGAAACAAAACTCTACTGATATCGCCCCTCGCGCTTCGAGGCCTGCTGTCTTGTTAAATTTTAAATTATGCTTTTTAGGTTCACCAAGCTTAATTCAAATTATCACGAAAATACTACCATATATATCAATTAGCATCGACTCAGAACGCTGTTTGAACGCTGCATGATTATGTTAGTGAATGTCAAAATTGGAGAAATCGACACGAGTTCGTCCTTCATTCCAACCATTTAAAAAGTTTCATCAAGAAAGTGTAACAAAATTGTTCGCTCTTCCTAGATCAAAGAGGCCCAGTCCGTGAAGTGTTATTCCAGTCGATGAAAGATTGCAGTACTCTTCACCTCTTTACTACTCGAAACATTTTCTCGTCTACTTTGGGACGAAGCCAGTTCATTTGGAACTTGTTACGGACCTTTCATCAGCTGTTTTTCGTTCGACGGTTTTGTACTACTCGAGACTTTTGTAAAACGATTTGTCTGATAATGGTACAAACTTTCTGAGTGCCAATTCCGAATTGTACCAGTTATACCGTCTTCTGCGCAAGTCTATTTTGCCTCAGAATATCAGTTGTTTAATGTTGCTCCACCGCACGTTTGCCTCCTTTTGATGGACTCTGCGAGATGGCCGTATGTTGAATTAGTCTTATTAAATCCGATTCTAACTTCATTTTAGAAAAGTCAAACTTGTCACCTTCAAGTATCCACTCTCTGGGTGTGTTCACTAATTTCAACGTCAATAAAACCAAATTTTAACAAACATTTGTTTAGACATTAATTTTTCTTTTGCAAAAGGCCCATCAATTTGCAAAAATATTGATGATTACCGTTTGGTAACGCTTTGGTCATTTGCCACATATTCCAAATTGAAAGTTTCATCCTCATACCTATCTGTGATGAAATAACATCGCACGTCGTTTTTATGGAATTCCGGATTTTTGATGAGCCGAATCGCGCTTTGATTAACATAAGGAAATTTTGGACAATAATCGGTACAGCAACACCAGTTCCTTCATCGTATGCGCCGCTGCCTTGTATTCGGACACTGTTGTCGATAACGCCACTGACTTTTGCCGTTCTGAGCCTCAACTTACAATTCCATATACCAAACATTAATATAAACCCGACGAATGATATTCGATGTTGACTACCTGGTTTCGATGTCTCTTGCATAGTCTGCGTCAGTGTAGGCACACAGAGTCAAATTTATGCTATTGCAAAAAGCCGCCACTGGTTTCTCCAAGTGTCGACTTGCCATGCCAACATCAAAACTTATGTCTGGCCGTAATGACACGACAATATACATTAAGCTACCGATTACCTCGTGATACGGAAAATTTATATCTCCATCAGCTGCAAAATCGCCAAGGTTCTGTACGCTGTGCAATGGAGTTGCCATTGCATTGCATTCCGCTATGCCAACGCGGTTAAATACCTGTTGTTCGATTTCAAGCCCCAAGAAACCTTTGAACTCGAATACTTTAACCTCCACTTTGACAGCTAATCCCTCCAATTTCCACAAAAAAAAACTTTGGGTGGAAGCTGAAATTTTGAATTGACGTAAGCTTACAACGCCCTACAGACAACTATGGGCAATTAAACTTAGCCAATAATCAGCCCATATCGATGACCAACGGATGAAAGTGTTTTAAGCTGCGAGGACATTAATGTAAAGGTTATTGATACAAACCCGCGCATATTTTTAATCTCGCATATTTTTAAACTCGCTCACATCAAACCTTGGACGACAAATTGAGAAATTACACAACGAAAAATTGAATACGAGGCTTTATTAATCATAAGACATATGACAATCAGGAAAAGTGAAATAACTATCCGAATTTCAAACTCTAATCAATAGATATAGCAATACAGTTTACTATGTCTTCCACTAATTCGCAGCATTTCATCACATTCAAAAATTATTACAGTTCAACCGTCCTCTTATCTGTAGAGTATAGGTAAATAAACGAATGCTTGCACTCATCTAGGATCTCCTCAGCAGACTAATTCGTTTATATACAAGAGAAAACGACTAGAATTATCTGAAACTCTCCAAATTTTTTCGCGAATAGCACTGTAAAGGAGGTATAGGAGGTCTATATCGATTCATCGGCCGTTATCTCTCACTCCCTAAGTTGTCCTTACTTATGAACAAATCCAATAAGGAGTAAATGCTTTTATATTTCTTCGACACCATATTGGTTGGTTCATTGTCGCCGTATTCGTTTTGGGGTGGTCTATTTGTAGTAGCTATATTTTCTCAAGAGTTTCTACTGGGTGATTTAATTTTAATTAGTTCTAGTACAGATATCAATTTGTTGAAGTGGCATGTTACCTACAAAGACTCATGTTTGTTTTGGAGCCGCTTCACTCAATGTGAACTTGTCTTTGCATTCTTTCTTGCGACATTAAGGTAGGTATTTACGGGATTTGATAAAAGCGCTGTAGACATGTAGCTGCATGTCCTGTAAATAATATATTATAGGATTTATCCTCGTTTATGTTAATAAAGCGGCGACATTAATTATTAATTCATTCTCCCAGTTTATCTGCTCAACATACCAATCGAAGTTGATTACATCTGCCCTTCAGAAGCTGATAAAGCGTTCAGCTCTGGTAATAACTTTATTATTATCACTTTGCACAACTATTTCAATGGATTAATGGTCAATGTCCTTAATAACGAATGGCGAAGATGATTCTGGAACGTCAAATTTAGCTATAGTTCATTCAAAAATATAAAATTATGCTTTCTTAAATCAAATGACTTAGTTTGAATAGTTTTCCAAGTATAATAAAAATTATAAAGGTATTTAGCATACTTGTCGTTCGAAAAAGCTGGTCGAAATATCAGTACTGACAAAAGCGGCATAACCACTATCAATACATGTCAATACGTGAAAATTTAGAAAATTTTTACAATTCCTCGTCAAACATTAGAAAATTATCTGTGGAGATTTATAACATCGTAATAAATTACTAAATGAAATTTTTTGTCGAGAACGTTTTTCAAATCGGGCAACTATAGCTCAAACGTAGGTGTCACTTTCATTGAATGTAAATCATCAATTGGAAGATTTTTCGCAGATCTTTGCATTTTTAACGATGATGTTACTTTCAGTGTCAGTATTGAAAGAATTTGTGATAAATATGGAACAAAACTCGAAAGAAAGTTGTCAGTGCTTTCAACAGACATTAATGAACTGGATTTGAAAAATGTGAGCAACTCAATAGATAAATATTTGGGAATACGATGGCATTATATGGTTCGGCTGCAAAATCATATAGTGCACAATGATTCACAATGCATCGTTCCACTTGTGCAATACTTGCTTGGTTCCGGCTGATATGGTTCCGGTTGGCGTGATGGACACGATTCTACGTCGAGGAAAATATTGGATCCTAACCGCAACCGAAAATGAAACAAGAATACTTCACAAAGAATCACAACCTACAAGAAATTATATTTAGTATACTTATCTAACTTTTGTCAATGAAATCCAATAATGTTAAACACGATACAGATTTACCTAAAATGTTAAGAGAACAATTGAAATTAATAATTTATTTGTATATGATATGATATGATATGATAATATATGATATGATGCGTACAAGCCAGCCATAACGGCGATCCTAGGTACGTTACCATAATCCTGAAATATCAACAATCAAATAACAAATTATATCTGAATGCGAATAATATTTCAGCATCATGAGGGCCCAGGCCCTGCCTGCATCTTAACAGATAAGATTAGTTAAGAAAGGATGTTATTCACAGTACCGACTAGGGCGAACCGCAGCAAAGTCATTTTCTAACTACTTAAATATATTAAAATGTTAGTCTCAATTAAATTCACACTCTAGATTTGATTTTGTTAGTTTATTAATTTGGGATAATTGTGGTGGAGGTAAAGGATACTAATATTCATCATATGTATTCGGCATCAGCCATAATAGACTGGTTAGGTTATTTAGTTCACATCTACGGGTCATCTCATCATATACTGCTGGTAACCTTATTTTGCCCTATCTTCCAATCCAACACCGTCTAACCGAAGGACATCACGTTCCTAATGACTCGGCAGTACTATCATAAATATGATGACCTACATATTTCGTTAATAATGTCAAAAAACAAATTAAATTTGGTACCTTAATTTAAATTCATCCAACTAAAAGCAGGGTGGATTTATATCTAACACTCATACAACATCACTAAATCATAACCTGAATTCAACAAGAAAGATCGCCGAAAACAACGTTCCACAGCAAAAAGTCTTTGGATCGTTAACATATTTGATTGTATTGAGTTTATGCTCAAAGCGTAAGTAATTAAATAGACCCCCTGATCAAGAATGTTGCAATCACAATATTCCAAGTTCTTCCGGTATGTTCAAAAATATTTTTTTAATAATGATAAAAATAAATTTAATTATATTTGCCGACAACTTTATTGTTTTAAGTCATGACTTTCGCCAAAATTTCATTTTATGGAATTGTTTTCAATGACATATTACAGTAAAAATTCACTTATTCCATCTCAATACTAATAGTGTGTGATTAAACAAAATTTAAAAAATTTAATTTTTCCGTAAAATTTATCATGAAATTTTGGCTTATTCTGTATGATAGCCAGATATTGTTTTTTTAATCGTGGTGAGGTTACCAGCAGTTTCGTTTTGAAATACTGAAACAATGAATTCTCTAAATCAAAATAATTAATTGATGGCTGATTTTGTTACTTTAACGCAGTGTTTCCCAGCAAACGGCCTACTTAGGAAAACATACCATATATCTGAGGAGCCATATGGTAAATTCAAAAATTACAGGGCCTTGAACTTAAACAGGTCATGAACATTTTGCCATGGAAATTTTATTTACTACTAAATATGAAATTAAGATGTAAAAAATAAGGTTGGAAAACACTGCTTTAACGAATTCAATGGTTCAGTAGTTCGAGAAACTAAACTTTTAAATGTCTTAGTAACCACATCTCGGTGAGATTTATCAATAAAAAACACTTATTTTAATGGAAATTACATAAAAAACCAATTTGTTATAGAATTCGAAATAAAATTAAATATTTTTTTAAAATAATGTTACTAGATTTTTATATTTTGCACTGAATCAAAATAAATATATAGTATTTAACTAATTATTTTATTTGTCGGCAGATGTCTTAAACTCAGCATCTGTCAATTCGTTTTAAAATTTAGTTATTCACGAACTAATCCACTTCATCCACGGTCGAAATTAAATCCCACCTGGCTTCATTTTGAACAAGCTCCAAAACTCGGTAATATTAAAGCCTACTGACATCTAACGAAGCTTCATTAAAACCAAAAGAAAATAATTTAACAGTGTAAATCCTAAAGTTATTTACTACCACAGTAAAGCTGATCTTGAATGCATTATGCATCTGGAAACGAGCATGGAATCTATGAGTATAAAGTTATTTTGTGTCCGTCACGCCAGCCAGAGTCATAGCAGACGAAACCAAACCAACTATGCCACAATTATCACGATGCCTTGTGCACTATATTATTTTTCAGCCGAACCATATAAGTCCAGCCAAAATCTGATAAAGCCAGCCAGAACCATGGAATTAATAATTCATTTGTACAAGAAAAATTAAAACTTACTCCAAATTATGTAGTCAGCTGATTAGGTATCCGCTACAGTTGCACTTTTGTTTACTATGTCAAAATTTTATGAACATAATTTCGCTATTGTTAATATCGGTAATAGGTTAATATTTTTGAGTTCTTGTTGAAAAATTGTAAAGATAAGAAAAACACGGATGTGAAGTTCTTAACAAAACAACAAAATTAACAAAAACAAACAGTCGGTAAAAGCAATGTTAACAATGGAAACCTGACAACAGACAGATTTCTTTTAATTTTAACTATTTACTTTAAATAATCAAAACTTAATTTTGATTGAAATAAAAAAAATAAATTAACTATTTAAAAATATTTACATATAAGTAAGACAAAACATTTTATGTAATTTAATAATGTTAATAAATTGTAGTACGCTCTATTAAATATTCAGTGATATGTATATTGGCATAGCAATCAAAACCAGTTGCATAAACGTATATCGAATGATGGCATAAGAGGTGCTCCTTGAAATAAAATTGGCCGAATTAAAAAACTACGAGATTTTCCCATTTGTTAATGCGTTGGAAAATCGGATCGCATAGAATATTTTGGCGATTTTTGGTTTTCACTGTATTAATTTTTGTCCAGATCACAGAGATTCTACCGAGTAGTGGCTAGTATCAAATGATGGCATAAGAGGTGCTCGGCGGCTGAGATGATAGGAGGCTTTTTAGTACCAGGAAGCGATTGTGATGGGTCTTGATTTCGAGAAAAATCGTGTAAGGGCTTGTCTGGTGGGCCCCGTGTTTATTTTTATTTTTTTCTTAGCTGAAATGATTTAAATGAAAATTGCTCGAAAGTGGTTTTCTAGTACCGGGAATCGATTGCTGCCACTTTGTCCGGTGGGCCCCAGGTTCATTGTTAATTTTTTTTTGCTCTGCCCAAACGATTTAAATGATAATTGCTTAAAGGCGGTTTTCGAGTACGACCCTGGATTCATTTTTAATTTGTTTTCTCAGTACCAGGAATCAATTGCGATGGATCCTAGTTTCAGGAAAATTTGTATAAGGGCTTGTCTGGTGGGCCCTGGGCTTATTTTTATATTTTCTCTTAGCTCAAACAATTTAAAACAAAATTGCATGTAGGAGGTTTTCTTGTAACAGGAACCGATTGCGATTAATACTGATTTCGAGAATAATCGTATAAGGGCTTGTGTGGAGAGCCCGGGTTCAATTTTAATTATTTTCTTAGCTCAAACGATCTAAATGATAATTGCTTGCAGGAGGTTTTCTAGTACAAGTGGGAACCGGTTTCAAGGGGTTGCCTGGTGGGTCCCGGGTTTGACAAATTAAAAAATCTCGTAGTTTTTTGATGAGGCTAATTTTATTTCAAAAAGCACCTCTTCTGGCATCATTCGGTATACGTTTATGCAACTGGTTTTGATTACTATGCCAATATGCGTATACCTGAACATTTAATAGTGCTTACTACAATTTATTAACACTATTAAATTACATAAAATGTTTTGTCTTACTTCTGTAAATATTTTTAAATTGTTAATTTTTTTTTTTTTTATTTCAATCAAAATTAAGTTTTGATTATTTAAAGAAAATAGTTAAAATTAAAAGAAATCCGTCGGTTGTCAGGTTTCCATTGTTAACATTGCTTTTACCGACTGTTTGTTTTTGTTAATTTAACAAATATGATTTTTGTTAATTTTGTGGTTTTGTTAAGAACTTCACATCCGTGAAAAAAGGGTATTGATTGAAATCCTGTCTTGGAAATAACTTTCACTTAAGTTTGATTAATAAATAATAATTTATAACGTTGTGAAAATCTTTAGTATTTATTTTTGTGCTACGCTCCCATACACTGAGGTGATTAACGTTAATGATCTGGGATTATAGTTGTGGAAATCATCAAAGTAAAATACAAACAATTTGCCTGGACGAGCTGACTGAAACCTCAAGAGCAGTTGAATTCAAATTGAAGGGGAATTTTGTATTTTGGAACTAAAGCTTGGTTACGTTTTCCAAAACACGTTCCTGTTAATTTAAAAACCTTTCGAAGCAAACCATGTTGGTGGCATTGCCATGTTTTGTGTACTTTCTGATTATTGTTATAGACTTTACTAATATTTTACATCATTTTTACAGTAGAACAAAATAAAATTTATAATTTCAGTTGCTTGTTATTTCGTCGGGAAGTTTATAAACATAAATCAATATAACATTTGACCCAATTCCCTTGGCAGCATGACCTTAATTTTCCCTATTTATTTTACACCATGATATTAGAAAAAATTACTTATGTTGTTTATAAAAATTGAACTAATCTTTTGAAGCGAACATATTATATTTCCCACTTTCTATTTATATGTGGTGAACACCCATTTGATCCTACTATTTAAAATGCATCATCTACTGGAGAATACATAAAATTTATGTTAAATCATCTATTTTTATAGATACGTACTATGTATGTAATATATTGAGCATTTATTCGGTATGTAGGGTGGAAAAATATAAAATTCTGTGTACCTATTTTATGAATATGTATATCAATTACTTGTACACAATCACCGTGAATATAAATTCAGTTATGTATTATTGTACATTATTAAATCCGAACCAAAATCTAACCAAATTCTATTAAATCCAAATTAACATATCAATTTTGTGTACATATATGAGAACCAAACCATATACATCTACATATAGGTGCCTATCCAAAAACACTGTGTAATGTGTTTAGAGCTCACATATCCATTGTACTGGAATTGTATCCAAAAAAAATGAAATAATACGAATAACACAGAATGTGTATCCAAAATAAATAACAATATCAATAATATAAAAAAAAACAAGATGAAAAAAAATCTGTCAAAATGACAAAAAAAAATTATACATATTTCTGTTACGGAAAGAAAGAAATCAATCATTCTTAAAAAACATTATTTTCTTTTTTTGCCTGTGTGTGTGAGTGTGTTGTGATTCGCCCAATATCACACAAAACGAAAACTGTGAAAAAATGGAAAAACTTTCACACTCAGTCTTTTCTCATTTTTTTTTTTGGTTTCCTTCATCGTTAATATAATGATTATCATTGTCACATCTTTTGTATTGTCTAAAGATTTAATATTTAACATTTTTTTATTGTCATTTGGTTGACATATTTAGAATATTAAAGTAAGTACAATATTTTTGAATATATCTGATAAATATGTAACTAATACTCGCCGGTACTGATTCCAAGTATAAAAAGCATATTACAATAAATTCATAAAGTTGAACGATTTCCTGAATATACGGCCGACAGGTAGACCCTAAATTAAATAAAATTATAATTAATCAAAAACATTAAATTTCAATGTGCTAAGCTTCCACATCCACACACCGCGTTCACAACAAAAACAGAATAATATTATAATTTACAGGTGGTTGTTGTTCTTGGCTTTATTTTTGACTTTTAAAATTAAATAATTTTCTTTGCGATGGGAATATACACAACAAGACAACAAACAATAGTAATAAGATGTAAGAAGAAATATATAAGTTCAAAGTAGAAAACGATCGAAATAAAATTTAAAAAAAATGAGCAACATCCATTAATTATCTTGATAATCTGCCATCAATGGAAATCGGTAACTTTTTTTTTTATTTCAATTTTATTAAAATAGAAAAGTAGATTTTATATTTACAATTAATTCACAAAATAATTCTATTTAACGATATACAATATTTATTTCGAAACAAAAATTTGTGATTGGTGAAGAAATTTTCGTACGATCATTTTTCACAATTAACAGCGAGAAAGACAGCATCAAACCATTTAACAGCAATTAAACAGTTTATTTGATTAATTTGGTTGTTAATTATTTTGTTGAAGGAAATGCTCGATGAATGTCGATTGTCTAGACTGGAATTCTTATTAAAAACGAGTCTGTCTTAATGTGGACAAAAAAATACGAATCATTAACACTGTGGGTGACAAAATACTGATATACGATTCTTTGAAGTGTTGCAATATGTGGTTAACTAGTGCCCCCTTTTTTAATATTTTAAGTTGTATACTTGTTTATTTATACTCTTAAAGTTTATGTTACTTGTATAAGATTAAAACATCTAACGGTCTTCTAACGATATAACGACCACTTACGTAAATATTAAATAAGATAATTTGTAATTTTCATTCAACCTTAATTGGGTGTATAACTTAGTTTTTTGTATTTTCTAAGACATGGCGTAACTTAAATACTAAACATTATTTTACAATGACACCTACGGCGTTTTAAAGTGTTGCCATTCCACATTAAAATTTAGTTTGCCATTATTCGTGAAAGCGTAAACAACATATTTTTTAATCCCGTTTAAACATGTCGAATTTCGTACCAACAAAACAGCATTTGCGGGAAGCTTTACTTTTTTGCTTTAGTCAAAAGAAAAAAGCTGCTGAAAGCTTTCGTTTGCTTCAAGATATTCAAGATATTATGGTGGACATGCACCAACTCAAAACACTTGCGAAAACGGGTTTAAATGACTGAAGAATTGGAAGGATTATTGAAGGAAAACTCGGCTCAAACAGAAAAAGAACTTGCTGAACATATAAATGTCACTCAATCAGCCATCAGCAAACGTTTACATGCCATGAAAATGACATGCCATGAATAGTTTGCAATTCTTTGTTTACAAGACACCGAAGATGGCATTTTTTGTCTCAAATTGTGACTGGCGGTGAAAAATGGGGTTTCTACAATAAACCTAAATGCAAAAATTATGGGTTCAGCCAGGCGAACCATCCACACCAACAACAAAACGAAACATTCATGGAAGTAAGGTTATGTTGTGCGGTGGGACCAGAAAGGAGTGGAGTACTATGAGCTGCTAAAACCGAACGAAACTATTACTGGTGAACGTTACCAACAACAATTGATAGATTTAAACCATGCATTGAACGAAACTCGACCGATTCCAGCCAAAGTGATTTTGCTACAATTTTAAAATTTTGTATAAAGATCGTCGAAGCACAAAATGCGTAAACACTCCTCTTCTTCAGTTTAAAGAAACAATTTTCAGAAGATTATTTACGCCAACGTAAATTCGGATGGGCTGCTATTTTTTAGAAATTGAATGCTCTATGATCACTCCAGTTTCACCATTTGCACAAACGAAAACATGCCCCCATGTCACTAATGCTGTGTTACTTATTTCTGCTCTAATCGATCTGATTGATCTGAGTACTAAAAGGCTGTTTCTTATTTCCGGTCAGATCGATTTGATCAATTTTTTTGCAGATTGATTAGATCGATTTTTTTGATTTGCAAAAATAAGAGGGCGGAGTGAGAAGTCTGGTAAAAATGAAACAAGGAATTATATTTTCGGCTCGATACACTTAGCCCAACGTTTTTACAATTTTTCAATCCCTACCGAATAATACAATTTCTCCAACCCTTCAAAATAGGCGTTTGTTGCATCGATGATCTCCACATTAGAGCCGAATCTCTTTCCGTCGAGCCATTTCTTCTTCTAATGGTCCAATAAGTTGCAGTAATATTCGCCGTTGACTGTTCTGCCCATTTGAAGTTTATCGATCTGGGTTATGCATCCCAAAAAACTGAGGTCATGACCTCGTTGACCGATAAAACCGCCTTAGTCTTCTATGGTGCAGATTCGCCAGCAGCAAGCCACTGTTTAGACTATTCTTTGGTCTCCGGTGTATAGTGATGGATCCATGTTTCATCCACAGTTATGAAACGACGCAAAAACCAATTTTTATTTCGCTTGAACATCGCCAAACCGGCCTCTGAAGTTATCACACGAGTGCGTTTTTGTTCGATTGTAAGCACATGCGGCACCCAACGCGCGGATAGCTTTTTCATATTCAAATGTTCGTGATATATATTGCGCACACGTCCATCTGAGATGCTTACACTGTGGTCTTGCAATACCGTATCATGAATTTTGTCAACCATTTTTGGTGTGGTGACTTCATTTGGGCGTCCAGAACGTTCGGCATCAGTTATGCTTGTACAACCACAACGAAAACCAGTAAACCACATGTGAATCATTTTAATCGATGGTAAAGAGTCCAGATAATATTTATCAAGCTTTGTTTTGGTTTGCGTAATGGTTTTTCCACCCCAAAAATAATGTTTAATTAACACATGAAATTTACTTTTTTACATGTTTGGATAAAAACAATGGGTTGTCTGTTATGGCTGTCAAAACTGAACTAAATGACAGATCTGTCTGAAAATTTTAATTTGGTCTAGTGACCGTATTACCTGTCACAGTAACAACATTTTCTATTTTTCCTTGACGTGATGTTTCGAAAACTTGAACTTTTAAAGAATCAAATGAATCATGTAACAGTTCTAGAAAATGCTGTGTAAAGTTGACCATGTGTAAAACATGGAAGATACAGACCAACTCTTTCGAACGTTTAGCCTTGCGATTTATTTATTGTGATTGCATAAGATAGGCGTACTGGAAACTGATATCGACATTGAATATATTGATTGATATTGACATTGAGAGGTAATGCGATCTGGTAATTATTTCTACCTTTCAGCAATTGGCACTAAAATCAAGAACCACTAACCGTGTTCCATTGCATAATCCCTCTTTTATTTCGCAACAACATAACTATACAACCCTTTTTTTATTTAAGGCAATATGGTGGTAATCCTGATGGATTTATTGAGTTAAGATATTCTACTGGAAAGTTAACTTGAATATTTTCATCATCAGAACTGTCATCTGCCGAGTCGATTGCATAATAACATGTTTCATTTGAAATAAGTTTTTCATTTATTAGTCGGACATGCTTATTTTCGGACACAAAATTGCGCGGGATCATCGGAAATATAACCTGAAGATATTGGAATAGAGTAGTGAGATTTTTTAGTGTGTGAGGTATCAAAACTCTTCCCATCAAAAAAATTCAAAAGCAAACTCATATTTTTATATAAACTTAATACTAGAAAGTTTTGCCATAAATGGGACTTTTTTATGGTAGAATTTATAATTGTCGCACGATTCCCCCTTCTAACAACAGGTAACACTTGCCAAAATTATCCTCCTAAGATCATTACCTTTCCGCCAAACGATAAATCATTTTTCATTAAATCGCGAAATATTAAGTCCAGAATTGCAAGTGCTCTGAAGCCATTAGAGCTCGGTATAAAAATGTTTTTCCAATTCCACCAGGTTCATCTAAATAAAAACACTTTTGAGAAATCCTATTATGTAAGGACGAAAATATCATGGAAGCTGCGATATACTGATCATTATTGAGTAATTCCCACAGATTAGGTTGAGTTCTTATAAAAGGAGCAACATTTATTTTCCGATTTAAGATTTATGTTGCATTGCTCTCACCGTTCTTTTATCTGAAACACGCAATGGTTCAAAGCTTATTTTTCAGTCATAACTTGATGTATAAAAGCTTCTAGAAGATTGCTCTTAACATTATTAAAAAGTTGTAAAAGATCTGAGGGATTGCAATAGCACAGTATAAAGTAACGAATAAAGCTCTCAGTGATTTTGGCAAAATATAAGTGCTAGCCTCTGATAAACCGGGCATCGGGGCCTAGCTGCTTTTTAAATGTTGGGTATACACAACTATTAAAAGGTTTTAGGGTATCGAAAATTGTAGCCTCCGAGCCCTTCAATGTAAGAAGTAGTAGCCTTAAATGATACAATTCAACATTTTTGGAGAAACTGAAGTGATTCTACCGCTAGCTTTCGCCCGAAAGTGTCAATTTTGAGAGCGTTCTTGCCATTTATTGTTTTATTTATAATGCATAGGAATATTCTGATATATATAGAAAGTTATGGGCAACAACGTTTGAAGAATTTAATTCGAAGAAGGCGGTTAAAGTTGTGGCCCTAACAGACTTTCTTCTTAAGGCACATTTTCAATATTATCTTGCCTGATCATCTTGTACAAGAGCAGACAGTGTAACAACATTATGGGATTGGTCATAAGTTGGAAGCTCCTAGATATGAGCGGTCCCTGCGAACTAATATATCGACAATTCAGGTATTGATTTATTTCATCATATTCTACAACATTGCTTGCATTGTTTGTAGAATCAACCAATGCAACTCCAATTCTGGCGCAATCTTGGCCCTTTGTTACGTATTTGTGTATATACTTTATTGCTTTAACTAAGCAAAACTCGACGTTTATATGGTTATATTTTAAACTCAGAAAGGGATTATAAGGAACAACATAGCGATTATCAATTATAATATTCGATCGTGACCTTGGTTGATTTTCTAAATTAGTATGAGGTCGTCGGCTATACTTTCGATAATTATCGATGGATATGTCAGTCTCACTACAGTAACTTTTTGGGATTTATTTCGAATATTTCCCATCAACCATACAAACACAATTTCGGTTCAATTCTCCACGTGGACCATGAATATTTTGTTATAACATTCCACACGAAGAGATTGCTGGTTGACTCGTATAAAATTTAATCTATTAGCTTCAACTCTAGCGTAGCAATAAACTAAATATTGCTGGCATAGTTTCCCACCATAATGCAACGGATTAAAAACGTTGAAACGGACTGCAATTTCATGGTAATAAAATTGTAGTGGCGTAATTTTGTTTCGGATTGTAGTGGCATTTTCCGAAGAATGATTCATATTCGTTGTCCAGCCATATTGTCCACTAGGAAAAAAAAGTGGAAATATCATCAAGGTTTTTGGATAATGGATTAAATCTTTTCATGATTCTAGAGTCAGCTGGATGCACAGCAAAATCGAGTGTAGCTGGTATATTACCATCGCCATCTTCCAGTAAAAATTAATGATACGTTTACATCGCATAAGAAGAATTTTCAAGAATGTTAGAAATGATTGTCATTATTTCACTATTGCAAGAAGCATTAGCTAAATTACTCATGCGAATATTAATAGCGGTATCTAAGTCGTAGATAAATAACTCTACGTAAGCTATATCTCTACAGTGACTGTGGTAGTTTTCTAAATTTTAAATTCGAGAGGTCAATAGGAATATTTTCAGCTGATCGATGATACATTTCACCTGATATTTTGACACAATAAACGCTCTCTGGCATATCATGTGTTTTAGCACCCATAGAAGAATATGGATTGGCACTATTGAATTGACGAATAAAATTCCAACAAATAAATTTTTCAATTCCACGGGAAAATTGTCGTCTCTTATTGGTAAATGTGATAATTTTGCATTATGACAACAATTGCTGTTATCTTTTCTTTTATTTCTTTTTATATCACCCAACCTCGAAAATGAAAATCTGTTACGAGTACCATACGAACTATTCCTTTATCAACTACAAGATTCAGTTTGTCGATGCTATGTCCAATGCAATGAACTAACGATGTTACTCCGCTTGCCAATTCTCTGGTGGATCTGCTTGTTTTTGTTAAAATACATTCTTCTCTACCAACTCGTGTAAATACAGTTGCCGCATAAACGCATAAACATGAGTCGACCTCCTAAGCAGAAAACAAATTCTTGATCAAATTTAAGATTACAAAATGTCAATATTTATAGAATACTTTAGCGAAGTGTTTGCTAAATAAATACTAAAAGTTGTATCCACTTTAAACTTTAAACAAAACAAAAACGAGGAATACGGTAACCAAAATAAAACAAAAACATTAGAGTTACAAGTTGGTCCTGTAGGAGTGGTTCCAGAGCTGACAGCAATACCATCTGCAACCGTGTTCGCTTAATCACCATAAAATCGTTAAAATTGATCTGAAAATTAAAATCGTCCCCCAAATAGAAAACTTCTGTACCTAGATAATTTGTATATCTCCCGTGAACTAAATCTATTCGCGAACAGTTTCATGATTTTTTATTATTTTCTAACACTCAATAAATTTTAAATTATGTATTATTTTTATTAATATTAGAGAATTTAACTGCGCTAAAATCCACTCTCGATTTTCCCATTTTTTGGGACAAAAACCATACCGAAACGTATAAATCTAAGGCTGCAGACCGAGGATGCAATGAAGCCAACTGCGAACATGGCTATAAGTAACAATATAGAAGAGACCACGACTCATGTCGCGGTGAATGCAGCAACCGTACCAAGTTTCCAATCAGGAACCAATCTGGAAATCTACAAATATGCAGAGTGATGCTGTACTATGGATCTCAAGCGTCATTCATTACCGAGGCGTGTATGCAGCAATTAAATCTTTAGAGGTCAAAAGCAAATATCGTAATAACGGGCTAGACATCTATAAAGGTCATTACGAGGGGTTCACTTGTGCTACACTAAAATCCTTATACTCGACAAAGGATGAGGTACAAATAGATGCACTTGTAATCGGGCAACTTCCAAATATAGGCTACCTAGTTTTGATTTTAAGTTATGTTAGATTTCTTTCTCTGGAAGGAAAGCTACAGGCTGACAGTCTATTAAAAAATAAATATTGTAAATTTATTAACGAGTTCATAAATTTAGGATACAAGCGACCTATCACTGAAGCTGAGCATTGAATTGAGCAGTCCAAATTACTTCGTTTACCTCATCACTGTGTATTAAAGGAGTCTAGTAAAACGACCAAATAGAGAGTGGTGTTTGATGAGTTTCGCTGAATGAAACAATGCTAGTGAGTCTAACGATTCAGCCTTTATTATGGTCAATTTTGATAGGGCTCCAAAACCACAAAATAGCATTGACCGGCGACATTGAAAAGATGTACAACCAAGTTTTAGTTGCTGAAAAGGACGCGTAATTCAAACGCATACTATGAAGAAGTGAGCCAACAGATGAGCTCAAGCATTACAGGCTCAACACTTTCACGATCGGACTGGCCAGTTCCGCCTTCTTGACAACTAGAACCATACACCAAATAGCCTACGATAATCAACACGATCATCCAAAGGTGGAACAGCTGCAGTATTGCAAACTTCTGGATTAAAATTGAAAAAATGGAAGCCCAATTCAGCGAGCATATAAGGCAACAAAAATTGCTGAGCAAATTTTGATGTTCCAAAATCTACAAGAAACGAGAAGGTTGGGCCTTCAATGGAGCACAGTTGATGACGCTTTCACTTTCAAGTTGAACCTGAACAATAATTCAAAATCGACGAATCGGTTTAAACAAAATCGTCGAATTTCGAAGTATTTTAGAGTATTTTATCCCTTGGGTGGCTATCTGCATCAATAATCATAATGAAGATCATTTTCCAAAACCTGTGGTTGATGAAGCTGGGCTGGGACGATGAACTGCCAGATAACGTGTCATATTTATACAAAAAAATCAAAGTGAGCTGAAATTAATTGAAAATCTACGGATTAAGCGGTACGATTCACAAAGTGGTAAGGTGGAATTACTTGGGTTCTCGGATGCAAGTGAAAAGGCGTACGGTGCTGTAGTATATTGTAGAGCAGTGAATGCATATGGTATGGTGACTGTAGTGGCATTCAAAACCAAAGTAGCGCCCATTAAGCAGATATCCCTCCCAAGAACTATGATTATGTGGCGCACATTTGCTGAAGAAGTTAATGAAGCAACCAGTAGAATGCTATGGGGACGTATTCTACTATTGTTTTGATGTGGTTATCGAATCATCCAGCTAGATATAAAACGTTCGTGGCCAATCGTACATCGTACATTTTAGAAGAGCTACTCCGAAAGTTTTGGAATCATGTACGATCTGAACAAAATCCAACTGACCTCGCCTCTCGAGGTGTGCTTCCTTCCAAATTGGTAAGTTTGTGGCAATGATAGCAAGGTCCAGAATAGCTTCAAACTCATGAATTGATTATTAATATTGAAAGTGATGAAAATATCAATTCAGCTTATCTGAAAGAACAGGGAAGCAACGAAAATATTCTCGCGTTTAATGCCGAAAAAAAAGATAGTATTGATGTGTTTCTCCAAAAGAGATCGTCATAAAACAAGCTTGTTCGAGGCCTCGCTTTTTTCAACGATTTTTAAGAAACGCGAGATTACTTAAAACTAGAAGAAATTTAGGTTATTTAACTATATAATGGTTATTTCAACGTGTCGGGAAATCGAAAGAAAGGCAGAAAGAACAGCGATATTCTATCTTTGGCGCTGTTTATAGATGCGAATGGTATTTTGAGACTGCGGGGCTGACTGAAGCATTTAGACCGTTAATATGATTAAAATCATTCGGTCATTCTACTAAAGCGACACTCATTCAGTAAAATGAGTATACGTCACATAGTGTATCAAATCTGCACCTTAGTCTATCACTGACGAGCACCATTCGAAAAATTATAAAAAATGCCTCGTATGTTTCAAAAAGAATGCAAAAACATCCAAACTGCTCATGGGTGACCTGCCAATAGCAAATTGAAATCAGTAAAATCATTCACATCGTGCAGTGTCGATTATGCAGGCACAATGCAGCTTGCATCGAAAAAGACCACCTTGTGAGTGACTTATCCACTGACGCTTTTATTGCTGCTTTAAAGAGATTTGTGTCGAGGACAAGATCACCAGTCCATATATGTAAAGCGATCAATAAAATGCAATGGCACTTCAATCCACCTGTCTCTCCACATTTTGGGGGATTATGGGAAGTCTGCTGTCAAGTTCGTGCGAAGACACACATTTCAAAATACTCCGCAAATACTCATCTTACTTTTAAGGAGATGGCAACTTTACTGAGTCAAATCGAGGCTGTTTATAATGAATTTTTTAACGTTTTAAGACCAGCTGATTGAGGAAGAAACAAATGAAAATATTCATGTTGGCAAACTCTCCCGATGGCAATTCATACAGCAACGCATCCAATCATTTTGGAAGAAATTCAGCGCAGAATATTTTCACAAAGGGTTTAATGGCAAAAAAGCGGAATACAACCTCAAAATCGGAGATTGTCAACTGCATCCTGATGATCGCGGTTTAGTTAGAGCCGTAACACTCAAGACTGCAACAGTATTAAAACGACTAGTAGTTAAACTCTGTAAGCTACCAGATCAAGATGAGGATTAACGATGGGATCGACTATAACCCGCAGTCAATTGTATTTTATTTTTGTCTGTTTTTGTTTTAATTTGTAACGCCTTTAGCGATGTATTGCCACGATCAGTTCTAATTTTGTTTGGTTTTCACTCGAATTGATAATTTAAAAAATTCAAGGGACTGCGTCAGTATTGCGTCTAATTCGAATTTACTTCGCAACAACTAAATCACAATAAACCAAGAGACATGGATGTGAATGTTTACTGTTCGCCCCTTGGTGTTTCCGTTTGAATTTTTCCGCATATATCGTTATTGGATCAAAACAGTTCCTTGCTTTTTTATCTAAGATTAATCAAATTCAAAGGCGTCATTGATTTGCTGTTTTCCATTCATGTATTTCGTTTTATATCACCTAAACTCGATAATGAAAATATGTTACTAACCAAATCTTAAGCGAATAAGACATCGCATTCTTTTACCATACGAACTATTCCTTACGAACAAGATCCAGTTTGCCACTGCGGTTCATTCGAATTACCACTGTATTCGACGGAAATATGCCTCGTTCATATATGCCTTTGAAATTCTGCAGTAACGTGTTCTTGAACCATTGAAAACGTTAGCTCATCTCTTAGTCGTGTATCCAAACTGGTAATCAAAGTATGGTACCTTCTTTATAAGCTCCCCATGAGAATAACATTCGTAATATTTGATCTATATGAACACATCAAACGCTGAACTTCGTTCGACTTGGATCTGGTTGTTTTAGTTAAAATACATCCTTCTCTACCAACTCGTGCAACTACAGTTATCGCATAAACATGAAACGACCTCCTAAGCAGAAAACAAATTCTTCATACAATTTTAGACTACAAAATTTCGTTGTTTGAAGAATACTTTAGCGAAGTGTGTGCTAAATAAATATTAAAAGTTGTATTCACTGTAAACTTTCAAACCTAAATGTATTTGTGTTAATTAAATTAGGAATCTAAATGTGAATTTCCAATTACAACAAGGCAGGCATATTCTGAAGAATACGGTAACCAGAATAAAACAAAAGCATTAGAGTTACAAATTGGTCCGGTATCAGTGGTTCCAGAGCTTCCAGCAATACCATTTGCATAAAATCGTTAAAATTGATCTGAAAATTAAAATCGTCCCCCAAATAGAAAATGTGTGTATCTCCCGTGGATTAAATCTATTCGCGACAAACAATAATGACATAAAAAAACAGTTTTATGATTTTTTATTATTTTCTAACATTCAATAAATTTTAAATTATGTATTATTTCTATTAATATTAGAGAATTTAACTGCGCTAAAATCAACTCACGATTTTCCCATTTTTTTCGACAAAAACAATACCGAAAAATATGTCACCAAACAGCAGCAACAACAAACGTGAAAATTCCATACTGTACAGTTACTTTATAGCTTATGCCAGTGTATATCCTACCATTGTGTTATTTTTCATTGTAATGCTCCGCTTTTATGGGTTTTCCATTTTAGTATGAATATTGGGAACAAAAAGAAAGTTATTTATTCAATTTTTGTGTGTAAAAATATAAATTTTATAAAAAGGCGGGGAAAATATTATTATTATTAAATAAAAAATTTACATATGTTATTTCTCGAATAAAAATGATATACGAGCGCTATATTATAAAAAAAAAAATTTAACTGATAGCGTTGTTAACACGTGCTGGAGTAATTCACTTGTCCCAAAATAGAAAAACATTTTTCAAAAAAAAAACTTTTATATACAAATCGATACCGTATATTACGTGTGCAAAAAATATTCTAAATTCCAAAACTCTAAAAAAGTTTTTCATAAAAATGGTACCACATCAGAAAATTAAATACGTAGGAATAATTCTAAAATCTAAATCAACACCATCATATATCATATCTCTCAACGAGGAACAAAAATGATGCTGGAAAAGTTAAGTTGAATAAGCAGAACAAAAAATGTTATCCTTATTTTACTTGCCTTAACTAATTCCACTTGAATCATCACAACAATGATTTTTTTCACATATCATCATCCTATATGTAATGTATATGT
The DNA here is from genome assembly GCA_963691935.1 of Nephrotoma guestfalica. Lineage (NCBI taxonomy): Eukaryota > Metazoa > Arthropoda > Insecta > Diptera > Tipulidae > Nephrotoma > Nephrotoma guestfalica. The sequence continues at coordinate 215,546,765 of OY829913.1, read as the reverse complement.
ATATGTATGATCATATCAGGATATTCACATCCCTTTTGTTACACTCGCATATATGTTTTTCATTCGGTTGGAAAATAGATATGGATAAATATCATACATTTTTAACCCTTATTTAAATATTATGTGTTATATCCACATAAGATATAATTCCTTATACCGTTATTGTTATTATTATGATTTTTATTAGATGCAAAGAAACAACAGATTTGTTATGTAAACTTTAAGATTTTATGTTTCTGATTAAATGATAATAGTAAATTTATCATAATTTATGTGTGAGATGAGTGGTGAAACTCTATTTATTACAAGTATTTTGAGAAATCTTGAAGGAGGGTTGCATAATTTATAGTTACTTTCAACGGTCGTTATTAGGGTCAGGTATATGCAGTATGTAACGGCATTCGACAACCGTAAATTGAAATATCGACACAGCCTTACGTACGTTTACGTTTTGACAATTGTGAAGAAAGTGCAAATTTATATCCCCGAAATTTGAAAAAGTTGCTTATGGCAATATCATACAAGCTTATGTATACTATTACGACATTTAATTAACAATTATAGCAATAAATCTAAATTAGAGTATAAATATTTCCGAATAATAGCTAAATATTAAATAAAAATGTTGAGAGTTTAATAAAAACAATAAAAAGTAGTGATAAAACGTGTTAATAAAAAAAAATCTACTCTCCAAGAAATATACTGACACATAATCAAATCAAGATAAATATTTTACTAGCATCTTTATACAGTATAAATGCCCGTCACGAAAATATCACGTCGTTTAAAAAAAATGTAATCGAAGGAGTTAAGTAGAAGTATTCCTCGAAACGCTTAATAAACACATTAAAACACTTCTTTATTATTTCGCAAAAAACTTTTCTTTTTTTTCTCTTTTTTTCCAAAATATTCCTCGAAAGCAAAACTATTCGTTGGCTGGACTATCGGCTTATGCCTGGTGATGGAGGAAGATTTAAATAATTTCATTAATTTTTTCAGAATTTTTCTATTTTCCCCTAAAATCACTGAAATTACTTTATATCTTCCACCATCGCCAGACATAAGCCGATAGTCCCACCATTGAATACTTGCTGAGTTTGAAAACTATATCTCAACTCCACCTCATAGAACAATTCTGAAAAAATAAATGATATTATTTTAAATCTTTCTCCATAAGCAGACATAAGCTGATAGTTTGGCCAATTAGCATTTACGGAGTTTGAAAGACTATATCTCAAAAAAAATCTGAAAAACTACTTTAAATTACTTTAAATTCTCCTACATCACCAGTCATAATCCGATAGTCCGGCCAACGAACATTTCCTTAATTTAACGGACTAGATCTCAACTCCATAGAAAATTGCTTAAAAAAGTCACTGAAATTAGTTTAAATCTTCCTCAAGCGCCAGACATAAGCCGATAGTTCAGCCAACGAATAATTGCTAAGATTAACGGTATATATATACAGGGTGAGCCATAAGTCACTGAATAATGTATTTTCGGTATAATTTTTTTTTATTTTTTATTGAAAATTAATACATTTGATTACAAAAGATAGTTTTAATCATGAAGAGTTTTAAAAAAAATTAAATTTTAAAAATAATATCTGTTAAACGCTTGCCATCAGCCTCTTCGCAAGCTGCTGCTCTTTGCTGTACCTGGTCGATAACTGAAGCCAAAACTGGTTCAGTAATCGCAATAATTTCATTTATTATGTTGTTGCAGTCCTTGCGGTTTATTTGCGTATACACGATCCCCACAAAAAGAAATCTGGTGGTGTTAAGTCGAGTGATCCTGATGGCCAATTAATATCTCCAAATCGTGAAACGATACGGTTATCAAAAACCGTTCGCAGCAAATTCATTATTTGCCTTGCAGTATGGGACGTAGCTCCGTCTTGTTGAAACCACATTTCTTGAGTATTATCAAGTTCAGATAACAAAATACTTTTTAACATAGCCCTGTAACGCTCACCATTTACTGTCAATGAATTGCCATCTTCGTCTTAGAAGAAGTATGGGACATAATCTTGTCTGCTGATATTCTGAACCAAACTGTATCTCTAAGTGGATTCAACGGACGCTGTTGAATCACTCTTGGGTTTTCAGTGCCCCAGATTCTAAAATTTTGCTTATTAACATAACCACTTAAATTGAAATGCGCTTCAGCGGTCATTATAATTTTTTTCGTAAAATCAGGATCATCCGCTAATAATTCGGGCAAATTTGCACATAAGTGGGTTGCATAGTCTTGCGGCAAAATTGCATGTACCATTTGTTTCTGGACATTTTAAGCTTAAACGTGCCTTACGAGTTGATGTTTCAGGGTTCTCATTTACGATCTCTCGAACTCGTTCGATATTATCTTGGTTTCGTGCTTCATGCGATCTTCCACTCTGAGATAAGTAACTACTTGATTTCGTGATGGTGCATTTCTAGTGTTAAAAAAATTTCGAAAATTTTCTTTGGGTTTGAATTATTGAATTTTAACTAGCAAAATAAAACTCAACAATTTTTACTCGTTCCTCAGTCGTATACATAGCTACTGAATCTCCCAAACGTTGTTTCTAATACTGAAAAATTAAAAGAGAAAAAATACAAAATAAAAAAATTATATCAAAAATAGGAGTACAACGTTCAGTGACTTATGGCCCACTCTGAATCTCAACTCTACCCCACAGAAAAATTCTAAAAAAATAACTGAAATTTAAAAAATCTTCCTCCCAGACATTCCTCCCAGATTAAATCTTCCTCCATCACCAGACATAAGCCTATAGTCCGCCAACGAATATTTGTTGAGTTTGAAAGTCTATATCTCAGCTCTACCCCATCCTTCATGACCAGACATAAGTCAATAGTCCGACCAACGAATATTTTTGGAGTTTTACGGACTATATATCCATCCACTCCACCCCATAGAAAAATTCTGAATAAAATCACTGAAATTACTTTAAATCTTCCTCTAGTATCAGACATAAGCCGATAGTCCGGCGAACGAACATTTTTTGAGTTTAACGGACTAGAAATATTCTGAAATAATAATCACTGAAATTACTTTAAATCTTCCTCCATCACCAGACATAAGCCGAACCTTTTGTGCAGTTAGAATGGCTGGCACCTTAAAGCTAAATTCGTCTCTTTGAGGATCCCGGTATATACCTAATGTTTTTACATTTTGATCTTCTGTGATTTCAAATTTCGTAAATTCTCGATTTTCTTCCGGATTTATTTGTAGTACCTCCCTACCCCCCCCCCCCCTGATTGCTGCACCATTTGCTGGATTGCTGCACCATTTTGCAAGTTATTAGCTCGTTCTGCGGTATCAGTATTTCGTCTAACGAATGCGCCCCAGTCAAGACATCATCGACATAAAAATCTCTTTTTAAGATTTCTGCTGCTTTGGGATATACAGTTTCTATGTCGTGTGCCAGCTTATGTTACGTTCTAATGACCAGGTATTGTGCTGAGGCCATGCCATTAGTTACTGTTGTTAATTTGTACTCCTGCAATGAATTTTTGGGATCATCCTGCCAGACTATTGTTTGCAGATCCTGATGTTCTGCGGGGACCTTTATTTGCCGATACATTTTCTCGATATCGGCAGTGAAAACATATTTGTATCTTCGCCATCTTAGCACGATTGAAAAAAGATCTTGCTGTATGGTTGTTGGCTCAGTTAGTTGTTGATTCTTCAATAAAGATGTTTTTATTGAAGCATCAAAAACCACTCGAACTTTAGTTGTGCTTGTCTCCTTCATGACTGCATGATGTGGTAAATAATTGTTTCTCCTTGTTGAGTCGTTTGCTGGAACCATATGTCCTACGTTCAAGATTGTTTTGGAATTGTTTCTCTATTTGAAGGAATCTTGCAATTACTGGTTTTTTAGAGTCACCTAGCTCTAGGTTTTCTTTTACTGAAAGCTTCACTTCATAAGAGCCATTGGATAAACTTCTATATAGTCTTCTTGGTAAAGTTTTTCACGTTAACTTGCTCAGTCGTTATATGTTTGGGTGACTGAATTTTCTCGATCTCCCAAAACCGTTGTAGATCATCATCTACATCATCATCATCATAGTTGAAATCACAGTTTCTATCTGATGTTCATTGGAGACTGCGTTTATAGCTAGCACAAAATGCAACCCAATTTCGTACGTTGAGCTGTGGGCCCGTTTCACCCTTTATTATTTCTGGCATTAAAATATCAGAAATGTAATCCACTCCTAATAGAATATTTATGACTCCTGGAACATTAAACTTAATCGTCTATGTGTCTCCAAGTTTCTGTGCTTAGATACTCATTTGGCATTCTTGTAAATTTGGGTAAAACATGCGCATTGACATGAAGTTAAAAATCAGAAGCGAATCGGGGTTTTATTGTTATACTTGTTTTCTTGGTTGATGTAAGTCTTTTGATGCCGATTCCGGATATTTCCACATTCGTATTTTGTTTGTTGAGTCTTAGCCTCTGAGTTGTCGATCCATCGATGTATGGTTGTTCAACTCAAATATATTTGCTGGTATAGGATGATACTTGAGAACATCCTACATTTCACTGCGAGTTGTCTCGAACCGTAAACGGCCAGGAAAATGTATTCCCCAAAACAATCAAGCTCAGTTAACAACTGCGTTAAATGTAGTTAAAATCAACTTTTCGATGGATAGTCTGCGAGGATAAGTGCACCGGCCGCTTACGAGCTTTCCAAATGTTTTTACCATGTGGCTGTGATTCATTCTGATGCTTTGCTTCCTGATTTTCTCGACCCGAAACCATTCCGTTTTTTCATTTCTAAACAGCTCGATTATAATCATCCCGACAATAACAAATGTAACTCATCGGATACTATGCGGAAACCACATTTTCCTCTTAGATCGCAAAGGTGGCACACCAGTTATTGTACCAGTTATTTGTTCAAATTTGAGTAAGTTGCCAACTTCCAAAATCCCAGTTTGTCCCAAGAAGTGCATATGCTGGAAGTGGTTTTTTACGTTTTGAGCTGGCAAGTGGCAGTGGTTGGGTAAAATGTGGTAAGCTCTTGAGTACCGTACGTATGTTAGGAATGGCGCAATCTTCCAAATGAATACTGACCGGACGTATGCTCAAATATAAGCTAATGATGGAGTACCAAATATTATATAATGGTTTATTAAAGCAATTATCATTTCAATCCTTGCTAGGTCGGAAATACCTGTTTAAGTTTTCAGTTCTCAGCGGTATGTAAGTGTAGATCACTCTGCTAGGTCTCCAGCTATTTTCACAGCTTTCTGCAACCGGTTGTAGACGGTGCGCTTTAATACTTTGTCATCGTACTCAGCATATACAATAGTCGGTACTCCGCTACATCCTTGGAGGTTTCTTTCCTTTTGTCAATCAACACCTTCTCTCACAGATATCGGTTGTAGACTTCTATGAACGTTCAGAGGTTCGGGAGGTTCAGAATCTTGGATTCATAATTCGTTGACATGCAACTGTAAGCTATTCTTCGGACCTAGCCGGAACTTTCTGTTGCGGGAATAAGGCGGTTACAATTCTGTTTAGCATTACTGAGCAGGTGGAAGGCAATGTATTTAGGGAGGCCGTGCGTGCCTTTCCTACTTTGATACTACAATATTTGGAACGATTTATTTTATTTTAATTTTATTTGTTTTAAGAGAACCAAATTAATTTAGTTAATACTAATCATTACATTACATTTATTATATTCATGCATAATTTTATTATATCGTATATTGTCCTAAATAATCAATTAACTATGGTTTCAGGAAATTCTATTGTAAGTTGTGGAGAATTAAATTAATAAATTTTTATATGATTTAGGTAGCAGGAACTTACGAGTATTAATTTAATATCAGATTTCAGGAAACCTGCAGATGCTTGTGAAATAATGTTTCTTTGTATTTTTAATTGCTGATAGTGTAGATTAGAATTATATTGTCATTGTGTTACTAACTGTCGACTTTATCTAGGTGTCTGTAACTGGGCCGATTCAATCAATCAATTTTGTTTAGGAAGCCGGAAATTATTAATGCAGAATTAAATTTCAGGCAATTTCAAGATGTACGTGAAATAATAATATTTTTTTCTCAGGTTGGTGTTTTAGAGAAGCAATTGTTGAAGACCAATACCATCATTATCCATTAAACCTATTAAGCCTTTATCATTCCTCTAGTAGATTAAAAGTAGATTAGAATTGAATTGTGCCGTACGATCGCTAGGTGTCTGAAACCGGGTCGTTCTGTCCCAAAAAAAACCTTTCCTATCCTTCCTATTGTTATGTGTAAACAGACTGTAGGAATAGGCCCGGCGTTATCCGGGACACTTGTCCAGTACTTGGTCCTACAGTCCAATCAATCAGGGAAATGAAATCTGCAGTTACTATCAAACGATTGGTGCCAAGAAAATAAGATCTGTTATTTTCTATCAACCAAACACGTTGAGGCTATTATGTTACACATGTTCGTTGGTTTTGTTGTATCTCACTTTATGCGTTTTTATGATGTTTAAACAATATCTCAACTCTACCCCATAGAAAACTTCTGAAAAATTCACTGAAATTACTTTAAATCTTCCTCCATCATCAGATATAAGCCGATAGTTCGACCATAAATTGTTTGACGTAAAATTTCTAAAAAAAATAATCATGAATAGGAAAATAATTAATATAATTTATTTGCCCCACCCCGAAAATTTTTCTGTCGTCATATTATCATGGAAATGCAATATTTTTACCCTCAGCCCTGAAAAACGTTTGTGTCTTGACAGTTTTAGCTGTCATGAAAGTAAATATTTTCGGGGCTGAGAATTTAAATGTGGCATTTTTCGGGGCTGATAGTCAAAAATGTCATGATATTAATAATTAGTGTTGTCACTGCATTTTCTGGGTTGGAAATTGGGCTATCTTCATATATATCAAATTAGGCTTCCTTCAAAAACATGTTTTAATAAGTATTATTTCTACTCTCTGCCCCGGAAGTTTCAACTGTCATGACAGTTTTCCACTATCATAACAGTTTTTAACTATCGTGACAGTAAATATTTTCGGGGCTGAGAGTAAAAATGTGGAGATTTTTTGGGCTGAGAGTAAGAAATGTCATGATAGGAATAATTAGTATTCCCACATCTTTTTCGGTGATGGATTTAGGCTATCTTCACATGCATAGATATATTTGAACAGGTTATAGTTTTTTACATCAGGTCATAGTTTACTTGATACCAACATACCAAATTTCAAAGATATGATTTTTTAAACTGTTGGTCTGTATATTCACTAATACAAACGAAAACATAAAACAAAAATTAGACAAAAATTAAAGTTCGTAACAAAAAATCGACGCCTGAACAAATGTGGTGAATTTTACAAATTGTAAAACCCAAAAGTGATCCCCAAGACCTACTAAAATTGTAAAATAAGATTATTTGTAACCTTCTCCCTGATCTGGCAGTGTCCAGCTAATATGTAGTAGACCTTTGAAAGGTCTTTGAGTAAAAATGTAGTAGGCCTCTGATTTTAAAGGATGGTCGAACTAAACTGTATTCACCGAACAAATTTGTTGTAACACTTTGCTGCATTTTATATTATATTTGGAACCACCTTTCAAAAAATCCTTCATTAAGTTTAACCCGTCAAGTTGTGCGAGCGATTCAGCTGAGTGATTTTTAACTAAACCAAGAATTTTTTTAAACAAAGTTTTTGTTGCTGGGTAAGTTCGCTTTTGGCAATAAAAAATGCAATTCTAAATAAAACAATAATTATGGATTTGTTACGTGTTGTTCATGTAGTATCCATTACGATCCATTATGCAAATAAACAAATAATTTAGTAATGCTAAGCATGAGGACAAGACCAAGTGTTCTTTCCGAAGCGGAGTTTTTGTACCATATAATCGATGGCTGGGACGAGAATGAGGATGAATTTTGTAATGACATTGATGTAGAGGATTGCGCTCAGGAGGTTACAGTTCAACATCTAATACTTGACGAAAACTTTGTATTAGCAAATGAGTCAACTTCTATCAACATAAATGAGGCAATAAATATTAATATTGAAGAAATGGCGTTGATACTTGCCGATGACCTATTAAGTAAAAAATGTCGATAGCTGGCAACTAACAAAAACGCATCAGCAAGTCGTTTAGGTGTTACAAAAAATGAAAGAACTTGCTTTTAAATTACGCTGGCGAAATGTTCCATTTGTAATAATGAATTATTGGAACTGAAAAAACATTATTAATCCCTATAATATGACAGTCGCAGATCTTCAAAAGTTTATTGGAATTTGTTTACTATCAGCGGTCGTCCATAATTCAAGCACCAGGAAATATTGGAGCCAACACATCCGAAATCAGCTAATCCAACAAACCAAGTCGATTAATAAATTTGAAAAAATAAAGCAAACGGATCTGGCAAAAACGAAGGTCTGGTTATATTTTTTCAGTGACCAATTGAATTTAGTCATCTACTCGACAATCATTCAGAATATTTGGAGTCCTAAGCAGTGGAACGTGGATTATAAAGGAATTATTGTATAATTATTCGTTCGATTTCTAGGGTGCCCAAATATTTTTAATAATTTCTGATCGGAATATGTTGTAGTTTCAGAATGGAATGCTGTTGTAAATATATATAAACGAAACAAGAAAAAATTAAAATTATTTAACTTTTATCCTTGGTATACAGAATCGCACTTACTAGTCGATACAGAAATCCATCAGATATACCACTTAGAACATAATAACTAGATGCTAAATTTTAAATTGTTTCATTTTACTTTGAATCCCATTTCAAAAAATTTCAATCAACCTACACTGTAGAAGTTTTGCCTCATATAGTTTTGTTTGAATATTAGTTCTCAACTTTACGTGTGTGTGTGTGTGTAATCAAGAGTGTTACTGTTTCATTTATAATGAATGATGACCTAGTTTTAAAAAATCCCAAAAAGCTTAAAATTTTCAAATTATTATTGGAACTAAACTTTTTCACTTAAACGAAAGACACAGCAGCAGCAGTTTTGAGTTTGAGAAAAAGTTTTACCCAATCAAAAATAAAAATCTTTTATATTTTTGCATCCCTTAATTTATACGAGTACATAGAGTACATAATCACAAACTTTCTGTATATAGATTTAAAAAAAAATTAATTCATTCATTTTGAGCCTCTTTATGTACATTTTTGAATGATTTTGATTGACAGTTTTTACCCCTTGTTATACGAGAAGAAAAATTCCTCGATGGTTGTTAGAAATGACGTACAATTTTCGTTTATGAAAATTTTCCTGTTTGACAAAATTTAAATGTATATTTTAGTATTTTGCAATACACGAGTACACCTTAAACTTATACTTAGGTATTATAATAACAAATAAGTAATAAATTAATTCAAAATGGGTGATGTACTCGTAAGTGAATCGATTTTTTTTGAGTGTTACACGGAATATATTATTTTATGGAATAATTAATTAATAAACTAAAAGGGATACCCAACGTCCCCGTATAGAATAATTTAAAATTCAATATTTATATAAAATCAATAATTCTGTTTGGTAAGTCAAATTTCGATCAAGTTGAATTTTTCATTAAAATACGAGTAACACCCAAAGTAAAAAAAGTTATGATTAATTTTGTTTGACCAAAAACATTTTTTTTTTATTTAACTTTGGTGTAGTGGTTATTTAATGGTTGTGGTTGTTTGTTTAACCCTATCAAAAACAGTAGTACAAATATGACCCTTTTTATTCCCAACAAAAATAGAAATGTATTATAAATTAATAGCAATCATGAATTTTAATTTCTCATTCATCATTTTTCGGGTTTTCTCTGTTTGGTGGGTTATTTGATCCCAGCGCAATATTGTGTAATGGTTTATGTCTATACTTCGATATAATCAGTTTTTTGACCTTTTACTAACTATAAAGTGTTTGGGAACAATACCAAACATTACATCAACTGCCACAAATATATGGCCTCGAGTTATAATTTTTAATATTCGTTTAATTCCATTCTTACTTTTTCACTTATTGTACTCGTCGAACTCTAACTGTATATTTACTTCTAAAATTACATTTCTTCATTTTCTAAAATAACATTTCTACTCATTTTCCATTCATATCAGTACAGCTTTTTTTAATATTATTTAAACTTTGCAATATGTTCTGGGGCCGAAGCACTCCCAACTCTTTCGAAACTTTTCACGTCCTTATCATACGCAGTCGCCCGCCAAATCGAGGACGTACATTGCATAGTTCCATGACAGGGCTCATAGTTGTGTTTCATTTCATCACAAATCGTAATCTGTTGATGAAAATTCCGTTTTGCATCCTACCCTTATCCCTAAAATGCGTAAGATATTTCCGTTTTTCTAACAGTGGTGCAGGAACATTTCATTTTACTGAATTCTTTAGAAAGGCCTAAGAGGAGCGCTTTTGCGCTAATGCGCGATCATTTGGTATTCTACAGTTTCTAATTCACAATTCGTAATCTGGAATTTTCAACATGTTGGTGTCGTAATTAGCGTCGACAATTCAATTGGGCATAGAGAATGTAGACAATTCTTAGAGTATTCGTAGACAATGTATAGATTATTGCTTATTATTGATGTTTTTCAGTTTGGATTTGCGATCTCAGAGTTTTCCAATATTGTGTAAAGTTATAATTCAATTTTTACAAAACAAATAGATCATAATAGTTTATGTTTAAAATAATTCAAGATAATTTCCAATTTTGTATTTGCAATGTCATACGTTTTATCATTAACAATTTCTAGCGCCACATATTGCATGCATTACTGGCAAATGGGTATAAACTAATTACCTGCTTAGTTTAGTGCGACTTTTTTTTCGCACGTTTAAAAGTTTAATTTAAAATTGCCAACTGCCACCAGCAAAATACAGAAATAATGATAGAGAAAAAGCCGCTTGGTTCATGTACTTTCGGTATTTCAAATGTTTACGGAAAAATTTAATAGACTGTTTGGCTTAGACCATTCTTGAGTTTTTCTTGTTTACCTAATATTTCATTTGTTTTTGGTAGGCTAATATTCATGGCGCAACTTACAGCATTCATTTAATTTCGATAACAGTCATTTGCACACAATAGCCGACTTCCATAGTGTTAGCACTCTATTTGCTAGTACTTGTGAGTAGATGTTCAATGGAAAGCAAATTTGTTGGTTAGAAGTAAAGTATAAAGGTGCCCATACACCTGCAAGCTTGCTTCACAATAATCGTGTCTGCCCAATCATTTTGAGCATGTATAACGTTAGCCGCCTTTAAAGGAGAATTTTATTCTGTGTATGAATGTAGTTTTCCAGCATTAAAATAATTAAAGGAGACTGAACCTCGCTCAGACCGTGATATGTTGAGCAAAAAATTAAATCTATTTTGCAAAACTAGGTCACGCCTTAAAGTAGCGAACGCAAAGTAAAAATTGACACGGGTACAGATGATATTTATTTCCCCAGTTTATAGTATTCAATGATCTGTTATTTCTTCAAGATCATGAAATACAGCACGAGAGCATTTCTACAATGTACGAGGTAACTCAAGAGGTGAACTTGCAAATTGGAACAGGCCTAGTAAGTGTATTTTTTCAAATATCTATTATTAAAATAGTACACTAATGTGCCATAAGGGTTGACATTTTGTTTTCTATTATTTTAACATACTGTTTTGTCATGGAACTGCATCTGCTGTAATGAAATACTCGCAGAATATATCCCGTACTAAATTAACAGAAGATGCTGGTTTTAGGTTTGTTAAACCTTTCAAACCAAAGAATGGTGTCCTTAAGCTACAGCTACCTTGTTCAATTTGACCAGAACAATCTTCCACATCTAAACCTAGTTTCAAATGGGCGTCCTTCTTCCTTCGTAAATAATTATGTAAGTGGCAACATGTCATTACTAGTTTTGATGCTTTTTCTGGATCAAGGTATTTAATGGTCGTTAAAACAATTCAGAATCTGCCTGCTAGAACATCGATAATTATAGCTTCTTTTCACGCTAAGTATGCGGCTATGAAAGAAAATCTCTGTGAAATGCTGGCTGTCATGTCATGTACATTTTCGAAACGGATACTGTATCGACCTTCATTACTCAAGTTTAACATCCGTTTCTTCAGCAAAAGGACGGTGTACAAATTTGGCGGCACAAGCAATTTTTATGCTTGATAGGTTTCTGACCTTTTTCGCAATAATTGTACTAACCCAACAAAAGTATTAGTATATGCAAGAAATTATTTTCCGAGAAAAGCATCATATAATATATACTACTGTGGGCAAAAAGTAGTAAGATTTTTTAATTTAAATTTCGCGCGGAAAACCATTCGTCGAAATATTTTTTTTTTCTATGTTGGTATGACTGTCAGTGACATTTGTGCTAAATGTCACATCAAAATAATCATTAGTGTTTAGTATACTCTTGTCTTTCTGAAGTAAAAAAGTGCATTCGGCGATTTTTACAATGAGTGAAATTATTCAACAAAGAAGTTCCATTAAATTTTGTGTGTGGAATAAATTTTGTAGTGGAATGTTGCAAAAGGCTTTCGGTGATAATTGTATGTCGCGAGCAAGTGTTTTTGATTGGTACAAATTGTTCAAAGAGGGTCGAGAACGTGTTGACGACGAACCACATCTAGGACGGCCATTAACATCAACTGATGATCAACACGGTAATAAAATCAAGGAATTGGTGCTCGAGAATCGACGATTAACAGTCAGAGACCTATTTGTAAGATCATTTGGTCCTAAGAAAAGTGAAATCACTATTGGTTCCAAAATCACTAAATTTTTTGGAAAAACAGCGTCGCGTTGACGTCTGTGAAACAACGCTTTCCGACTACCAGGATGTCATGAAACATATTATAACTGGCGATGAGTCTTGGATCTGTGCTTACGACCCGGAAACAGACGATCAATCGGCCGAATATCGTGCCGAAGGTGAGCCGAAGCCGAAAAAACCACGTCAATACAAGTCAAAAATCAAGGTGATGTTGACAGTTTTCTTCGATTATCGAGGTGTGGTGCACTCCGAGTTCCTTCCGACCGACCAAACTGTCAACAAGGAATACTATTTGAGTGTTATGCGTCGTTTGCGCGAAGCTATTCGTAAAAAGAGGCCGGAAGTATGGCTCGACAACTCTTGGTTTTTGCACCACGTTAATGCACCTTCTGGAACCACCGTATTCCCCCGATTTAGCTCCGTGTGACTTTTGGCTGTTCAGCAAACTCAAACGACCGCTCAGGGGAAACCGTTTTGAGTCAATTGAAGACATTAAACGTGAATCGCTACGCGCATTTTAGGCTATTCCGGAAATTGACTCAAACAACTGTTTCGAGGATTGGAAAAAACGTTGGCACAAGTGTATTGAGGCCGGGGGGGGGGGAGATTACTTTGAGAGGGACGAAATATATTTGGAGAAATAGCTGGTATAGGGGTTGGGTGCACGCAGGATGCCTGAGACCAAATGTTACTGACTTCACTCTGCTGTCATTTGTGTAGTTGTCATTTTCGCGCGTGAATTTTTCCACAGATTGAAGTTTGGTTAGTTGTTTACATGTGGTCAACAAATAATTGTTCTAAATTAATATCTTCATAAAAAAATCGTAATGGAATTCAAACGTAATAGTGTAATTGCACTGTATTTGGGTGGAAATTCACAAACAGCAATACTTCGTCAGCTCCAGCATTTGAATGTGAATAAAATGTTTGTGTATCGAACCATAACTCGATACAACGAAACTGGTAGCATCGCTAAACGCTACAGAGGCAGTCCTAAAAAGACGGCAACATCAAAAGAAATGATACGAAATGTGATGAAACGAATCCAACGAAATCCTCGTCAAAGTGCCAATCAGCAGCCAAGCATTCAAACCATATTGAAAAATGAACTACACTTGAAGCCCTACAAGATACAAAAAGTTCAAGATCTTACGGAGGCACAAAAAAAGTTAGGCTTGAAAGAACAGGAGCATTGAAGGCCTTGGCCGAACGTGATGAGATTCCAAAAATTGTCTTTTCTGATGAGAAAATTTTCACGATTCAACAGTATGTAAATAAACAAAATGTTCGTGTTTGGTTAGAGCACAAGTCCAACGATAATTTGGACACAAGAGTTGCCATGCGCAAGCAGTCACCAGCTTATGTTATGGTTTGGGCTGCAGTGACTGCAGATGGACGCACTCCTCTGGATTTCATCGAACATGGAGTCAAGGTAAACCAAGAGGTGTACCGCCAAAAGATCCTAAACGATGCTTTGCTACCTAGGGCACGTAAACACTTTGGTACGAACCGTTGGACATTCCAACAGGACTCGGCACCGTCACACAAAGCTCGAGCGACACAGAAACTTTTACAAAATTGCGTTCCACGGCTGATTTCGTCGAAAGAATGGCCACCATATTCACCAGACTTGAATCCCATAAATTTCTCCATATGGTCCATTTTGGAGAGTAAGGTGTCCACTAAAAAATACGAAAGGGTTGATGCATTGAAGTCAGCTCTTGTTCGAGAATAGAATAAAATTCCACAAGCTCACGTTCGGTCAGCATGCAATGCTTTCTATGGAAGACTGAATCAAATAATCAGAGCCAAAGGAGGTCATATCGAGCAGTAACATGTTTTTCATAAAATGTAATATGTTTTCAACATATTCCACGAAACTTCAATAAAAAATAATCAAAATTAAAAAATTACAGCGTTTTCATTTGGTAACACTTGGTCTCAGCCACCCTGTATACAAAAAATATGCAAAAAACCAAAATGTTATTACAAAACTGGACATTTCCGCTCAACTATTATAAAATCAACAGATTTTTTTTAAAAACTATACTTTTTAAAATATCTGCCTACGACGTAGAGAGGATACAGACCAATAAACAAACAGACACCACTTCGAAAACCATGTTTTAAGTCAAAAAATTTCATGATTACTATCAGTGTTGTGCAATTACGCGTAAAAATAATTGTTTACATTTTTTACGCAAATAATGTAAATAATGATTAATTTACGGTAAACAATTGTAATAAATGTAAAAAATGTAATAAATTAGTAATATAATTTAAATTATATTATCCTCTAATAGATAAAACAACCATTACAAGCAGGGACACAGGGAGCTTATACAAATTTGATTGGATTTCTGGAAGCGCGCGAATAATTATTCTGCGGACGGTGGAATAGTTATTTTAGAATTTCGATGTACTGATACTTAAAAAAAATACTTTAGTATCGAAAATTTTTATTTCGTTATGAAACGCTGGATGTGGCACATTTGGCTGAATTCATCAGGTAGATTGTGTGGTATGGTTGCTATATTGGAATAACGCTGGGTGATTTATTTACGACTGTTTTTCGAATTTAAAAAAATAGGAATCACATCCATTCATCCAATTAGAATTTTAACGTGTATGCGTTTACAGTTTTACATTAAATACATGCGTTTAAAAAAATTCGAAAAACCTGGATTTACGAGTATTGGCATGGAAAGGAAATTAGAAACACAAAAAATTATTTCAGCCAACAATAAAACGAAAATTCAAATTTCAAAGTTTCAATAGATGTAGTTGCATGTAATGGTTGTATTGTCTACTAGAAAATGACGTATTTTAAATTATTTGACTAATTTAAGTATTTCCATGCAAATGTCGCTAATTAATTACATTTTTGCTGATTACTATACTTAGTTTTTCAGTGTTCAAGAAAGTAACATACATACATAAAATTTCAATAAAAAAAATTAAATTTGCAATTAAAAAGTTTTAGTTTTGCATTTCTTTACATCTCAGGTTTATATGATTAAAATTTCAAATTTCTAGTTGTAAAAAAATGCGTATTGATGGGGTTATTCAGTTCAGAGTTCAGAGAATGAGTACTAAGAAAATGAGTATGAAAAATGGAAGGTTGAATACGTTGTGGCCAACGCACAACTTTATTTACCTCGAATGTATACAAAGATCTCGAATACACCACACTTGATTTCTAAAGCGAAATATTAAACGTTCCGGACTTTTCGTCAAACTGTTCTGTGAGTATACAGAGAAAACCTTATCTCTGTTGACACAAGTTTCAAAATTTGTCATTTCCGTAAAATTTAAAATATGATCTGAACCAATTTCAAAATATTTAGAAAAAAAGAAAGGATTCCTATGGAATGTGGCACTTCCGGTAACGATTACAGGCAAAAATCACTGGATCTTCCAATTTATGGAAAAACTTAAGTACAAATTGTAATTCCAAACAAGTGGGGAGCACTGCCCAGTGACCGCATTTTTGTTGGAAAACAGTTTTATGTTAAAAATCGGCATTTCCACTTAAAATTTGTAAAACTGATCTGGTACTCTATTGTTGAAAAATTAATTAAACATTTTTTAGTTTGTAGTCCTTTTTCTGTTAAATGGTAAACTATTCAAAATATTTGCATAAAAGGAAAGAGCTTCTATGGAAGCTATCAGTTATAGAAAAAGCTTAAATATGAAGTTCATCCGCCTCAATTAATCTAATTGACAACAGACATTTAGTCTGCACATAGAAACGAAAACAGGGAATTTTTGGATAATTGTTAACCAGTTACGAACCAGTTACAAGTGATCATCTTCCGATTTAATTTTCAACTAAGACTTAATACAATAATTTGTCGCTTAAAAATATTTGGATGTTATGCTAACTTCGAGTATGTGTCAAATATATTGTTCACAGATACATATTTAGGTAGCGACGTTTATCAAAATAATAATTTTGTTTTGATTTTAATAACAGAGCGGATAATTTCCGAAAATAAAATTTAAATATTTAGCTGTTGCAAAGAAAATAATTGCAGAAATTTCCCAATTATCTTTTTCTTTTTTACTTAAGACCTATTGCTGATTTAGTGAATTCACCAAGTGAAATATATTCCGCCTATTAATATGTTTTGTTTACGTTTACGTTGTCCAAGATCATTTTAATAAAATTTGAGCTATGATTCAAATTGTGGATGTTTTTATTATGTACTAAATACCATTGAATAAAAAGCTCCGCTGTGGTGTGAGTCTGATGTGAAACACCTTCTCGTGTTTGTCGCTTTACGATGCATGATAAATTCTAATTTTTCGTCATGACTGATTACGTTATCGTATAAGAAAGGTAAGACTCCGTTTACTTCTACTTCGTGTGTAACCTGGATGATTTCATATTGCAAATTCAACAGACTTAGTGTTTGATTAACGGTATTAGTTTGGTGTCCATGCACGTGTCGAAGGTCTGTTCGTAGTATTTTTGACGAAAATAGAAGAAGCTTTGCTGCTTGCATATTTCGGTTACTTTTCATATAAAAAGATTTTGTTGTCATAGATGTTCTCCTGTTTCACATAATCTATCGTACAATTAATTGGAATATCGACCGACATTTGGGTACAATGCTCTTACATCAAATGCATCCATTATTGCTTTCCTAACAAAGTTCATGTTGTTCTTGACGTACATTCCAGATGGTTTTTGTAATTTGCTGAGCTCCGTTAGTAGTTTTTTCGTTGATGTTAAGGTGGTAGCGAGGAACTTCTAAAATTTCTTTCAACGGTAAAATCGTTTCTTGAGCAAATTGATCATTTATGGGAGCGGGGTTTTTACGTTTCCATTCTTGTATTTTAACTCCTTGTTTAATATGCTGCTTTTCTGTATATTCTGCTCGGTCAAGAATTGCCAAGACATTGCCTTTATCTGCCTTGATCTAAGTTGAATTTTTTTGAGAAGTCTGATGCCTCTCCGCATATGTTTATTTCTCTTTTTAGGTTCTAAATTATCTTGTAGGATAATATACTGCTTGCTTTTCTTGTAGTTTTACTCTGAAAGCACATGTTTTCAAGTTTGTGAACTGTCTTACAACGGAGCTTGTATTGGTATCAGAACAAATTTCAAGCCTCTATTTAGCAAATTTGTTTCTTTATATGAGAATTGCAGAGATTGATTGATTTGATTAGCGAATGAAACTTCTGCAAATATCTTGAGGTCAAAATTGTTCATGATTTCTATGCTTTATTTAATTATACGCGAAAGAAAGTAAAAACAAATCTATGGCAAACGAATGTTTTTATTTCGCCAGTGCTACATCCCATGTTTGAATTTCACCAACTCATACGGGTTTCTAAACTCATTTTGGTTTTCAGATTACTGAGTGAGTAGTCCTTTTCATCATAGCCACCTGATAAATTATATTGCCGTATCTTGGTTCAAAATAGTTTAAAAAAGATAAGTTCCGAAAGTGTGCTTTCATTTTCTTTATTACACCGATTTTATTGGAATTTTCTTGAAGATATTCAAAGAAACGAATTAATCGCGGCGCATGAAATATTTAGCAGGTAACTATGAAAGTAAACATAACTTCTGAATATTATCAAAAGTGTGAATAAACCGATATGAGGTGCTCATCCTGATGACTGATGGGTTGCGAAAGCCATTGATATACTCCAAAATTTGTTTGGAATATGTGTGTTTTTATGTAGATGGAACGAACGGCGCTTTTAAACAATTAATGAGAATAGAGAATTTATATCCTTAAGTAGTGTTGGGAACGATTACTCCAACTCCAATACGCACCCTTTATTCCGGGATGGATAATTCACCCCTCAATTTTAAAAAAGTAGTGGATCGAAATGGAAGAAACTGTACGTTTAGCTTTTCGGATGAATTTGAACGAAATTTGAATGAAATGATGGAAGGGTAATCTAGATGCAATGTTGAGAATCGGAAAGACAACAAACAAAATTGAAGGATTATTCCAAGATTGTGCATTAACTAATGATCCACAGGGTGTTTTTTATAATCGTGTAATGGGATTTAACTTCCTAGAGTAAATGCGGAAAAATCATTCTGAATCGCTGGAAGGTATCTCTATATTGAATGCTGAGTTCAATGCTATGTTGGAAAAAATTAAGTTGGCCTTAAATCATAGGTGAGGAGGAAAAAAACGTGTTCTAATTTCCCGAGCGGTATTTTAATGTTGGGTACTGCCGTACACCAGTGGAAAAGAAGTGAATTTACGAGTATTTGTAAAAATGATTCAAAATGGATTCCTACACATAGCGATATAGGGCCGATATGTTTGCAAACGGAGTAGAATACTAAATTCGGAATAGAATAAAAGTAAAGTCTCGTGAATTGTGTGATGCTCTCTGAAAATGCCTTTCTGTAATAAATTTAATGGGAGTACTAAAATAATAAAAATAATTGAGAGAGTTGTACTGAATCGTGCTAGCTGGAGTGATGGAGTGAAAACAATGAATGCTGGATTTGTAGGGTGAATGGGTATTGAGATTAAACATGGAATGCTATTATAAAATCCAATTTTCAATCAGTATTAGGGCGGCAGTGTGAATGCTTAAAATGAAACGATAATCGCCGAACAAAACTATAGACTCCTGTTGGACTGTGGTGAAACTTGGCGTTGTGTGTTGAAATTCGTCACAATACACCGTGTAACCAAATTTATAAACCTCTTCCTTTTCAATTTACTTTACTAAGAGTTGCCAAAGCAAAGAAAATTTTTACTGATCTTCAGCAGACCTTCGAGTAGAGATAATGCTTCCAATAGTTCATTAATATTTTGAAAATTTTCAATAATGTAATTCACAAAATTTTATGTAATCGTCGAAATTATTTAATATCGGTAAAAGAGGCGTTGTCCGTATTGTAATCCAAGGTTTACCCTCGTTTTGCGTGGCACTGTTGTTGTGTTTGCTGTTGAACTAGTTTTGTTTTATTTTAGTCCTAATATGAATATTTTAAATTAACGTAGGCGGTACAATTAATGATTCCAAATCAAATTTAATTTACCTTTTTTTATCTTGCAATCATAATAACTGTAACTCTCTTTGCGTCCCAATTGACACCGTGAACTGTTTTAAATATCTCGGGTTATTCTCAACTAAATTTTAAAGAGCATTTTTGAAATATTTAAAATTTTGTAAATTATATTTTTACAAAATTTTAAAGTTTTAAGCTAATTGCGCTTCTAGCGTTCTATTTTAATTAACAATTGTATTGTAAAACGAATCGTAGCTCCAAGAGTTTTATTCTAAAATGTTATTTTATTACATTTCATATAGAATTTTCTCAGACACCGTGATCATCCTTCTATTTGTAATATAGGTTCCAGTGTTGTGCGTCTACGCATATTTCAGAGTTGACAGTTCTGAACAATGTCAACAACTAGTAGAGTATGTAGAATATTCGTAGATAATGTAGATTATTGATTTTACGTTGTTTTCCCCATTTTTTACGAGGTTGTCATCTCACATGTTTGCAGTTCAAATTGTGTTTTTCCAATATTGTGAAAGTTTTTCGTTATCAAACTCTATGGAGACATAAGCATTACTGGACAAATATTGGTCATTTTTTTCCTCTTACCAATGAAATTTAATTGTTTATGCATTTCAGATGTGACCAATTAGTGATTACTTTTGGAAACATAATAATTTCGAATAAATATTCGAACTTTAAACTATTAAAAAGTTTATTTTGAAATTGTTAAAGTGTCTACTGCCGCCTGCAAAACACAAAAATACTGACATGCCAAAAACCAGTAGCTTCACCTGCTTCCGGTAATTCAAATCAAAACATTAGTTTGCAATTTTACTGTAATATTTAATAAACTGTTTCGCTTAGATCTTGCCGGATTTTCGGCATTTTCTTATTCACTTCTTCCAATTGGTTTGGTACGCTATTATGCGTGGCACCATCTTCTGAAATCATTAACTTTCGATATCGGGCATTTGAACGCAAATTGCACGAAATTTTTATAGACAACTGTATACTAAAATTTGTTTCTGCCCTTTGAAACACTGAATTGATACCAGTTCCAATGTTCATCACTGCGATATGTAGTAATTCATATTCGTAGATTTCTTCGTCTCAATACGCTTCTTCACTTTTGGTTAAATGTTATCCTTTTGAGTGTGAACGGAAATCACCCAGCCAAAATCGGTTTTTGATGATGGTTGGTTTCCGCTTTGATATTTGATCACTAATCAAATTATCGTAAACATCAGCCCTCAATAAAATATAAATAGGGGCAGACGTTTCGAATCTTGGGACAGCCAGAACTAATTGACTCGATTTCTGATTTAATCAAAATCCCATTTATAATAAAATTAATCCCGTTCCGGGACCTCCATCGTAGTTTTCGGAAACAAGTTTGCTTCAATATCTAACCGATATCACGGTGTCTGTCCACTTCTTCTTATGAATGTGCATTTATATGTGCTTGTGTATACTTTTATGAATAGCGAATTAGACGTTTTATGGCACGAGGTACCTTATGGCCGTTTCTGTGATGCGCAGCAATGCACAGTCTTGTGACTTTACAAGAATACGGTATGAGGTAAAGAGTGCCTCTTTTTGTGCGCTGGATTATTTATTGTTAAGTGATTTCTTGAGTATTATGGTCGATTTGTGATGGACTGATTTGATGATTACAGTATGCAAGCTATTAAATAAAATATTTGTTAAGATAACGTTGAGCTAACCAGACTTCCTGCTTTGAGGATGCTTGTACTTCTTTTGACGGCGTCCTCCTCCTCAAACAGTATGTCCTTCTTTGTCCTTCTTTGAAAAATATATGCTCCTTGTCCTTCTCAGCTTGTTTGGAACATACATTTTCGTATATAAATTTTTTTTATATTTGATATTTTCATTTTGAAAGAGAAGTTCAAACGAAAGTTTTGAGTATGGAAGCACTCACAGCTGAAACTTCTGAAATTATTTGAAACAATTTAAAACAAATATAACTTAAGTGATGAAATAATTGCTATTTGCGCTGATAATACTAATTTAAGCAGTGTGTATCGCAAAGGCGACAGAAATGCCCAGAAAATTATTATGGAATTGATCGACAAGACTCTTTTAAAAATTGGTTGTAATGCTCATATTCTCTCGAATGCAATAAGCAATTTGTTTTAGCAATGTTGTTAATTCCTCGTAGGTAAGTGTTGCATTTCCTACGATCTTTTTAAGGTTGTTTTTAACTAATTTTTCACCAACTTTCTGTGACCTACCAAAATGGCATGCTGCAGGCGGTTGAAAATGCCAGGTTATTTCCTCTGCTGACAGTTGATAGGCAACAATATCGTTGAAGTTAGCTGTTTGACCTTTTTGTAGCCTTTTCAGCAGATTAATGGCTCCAAGAAAATTCGTGCCATTGTCACTATATATATGTCAGTGCATAATGCACGCCTATATATGAATCTTTTAAGGGCCGCAATAAATACTTCGGCAGTGAAATCACTATTTCCACGTGTATTGCTTTGGTTGATAGACAAACAAAAATTGTTTGTTGTGCAAAAATAACAAGTGTTGGATCCTCTTCCTTTGGTTGGTTTTATTTGTACGGCACCGTCATATCAATTCCTGCGTAAATGCCCCATCAGTTGATGATTCCCTGGACTGATTTTGAGCCTGAAACATGTAACGCATTTTGAGATTATTGATTTGGTTGTGGTTCTGCCTCTTATAATCAAATATTTCTATGCACGAATGAAAGGTTGAGTTCGATATCTCCATGCGTCATTTTCAAATGTTCATAGGTGATTAAAATTCTACTCACAACTGATGATGAAGAATGGTTTTTGTAGTCTGCCACCTACTCGTATAATTCTCTCTGGATCCAGAAATGGTTTCAGTGCCAGTAGCTTGCTTTTTTATCTATATAATTATTTTTCAATACCTGAGCTGTGTTGTGTGTGCTTCACGATAATCTTCCCAGCTTCATTTAAATCGTATTTATTCAGTTTTATTTTTTTACACTTCCTTATAAAATTTATAACAATTTTTACAATCCTCTTCAGTATAGTGAAACTGAATATTTTATTTATTATGTAAATTATCCTGACATCGTCCTCTCCTGTATAGTGGTAGTTAAATTGAGATATGTATTTCTGTTGTTTCTGGTTACTAGCACAGAGCAGTTTTGTGTGTCAGACCAGTTGTCATACTTGAGCTATCAGGGTCCTGACCCTGGTGCTATCAGCTGAATTATCTCCTGATTTGATGTGTGCAGTTCAGAACATTCCTAATTTCTGATATTCTGTGGGCAACATAAACTTTATACTTCTGGATATCTCCTTGAATCCATATGACAACACCGTGGTTGAACCGGATCATGCGATAGTTGGTGCTTGCTGCACTTCTAATGCTTGTTTCACTTCTTTAAGTAACTTAGCCAACTGAAGAGTGCCATTGAGTTCTAGCCTTCAGCGTTGTGCGTTTACGCGTATTTCGGAATTGTATACATGTTTGTGTCAAAAATAGCGTAGACGTAGAATGGTAGAGTATGTAGACAATGTAGATTATTGTTTTCTGATGATATGTTTCCATTGTTTTTCGGTACGAAGTCATCAACTTATAGTTTTCTAGTCTAAATTTGGGTCTACGTATATTTTGGTTAAAATTCAATTTGAAGAAAACAAATAGGCCAAATCTTGGCCATTCAATACAGATGTAATAAAATAAATTAAATTATAAACAGTTGCCATTTCTGTAGCGTACAATGGTAGCTCCAGTAACTTTCAGACTAGGT
Source organism: Nephrotoma guestfalica (assembly GCA_963691935.1). NCBI lineage: Eukaryota > Metazoa > Arthropoda > Insecta > Diptera > Tipulidae > Nephrotoma > Nephrotoma guestfalica. The sequence goes on along the minus strand of OY829913.1, from coordinate 215,523,230 downwards.
GTTTACACGATCCGGTTCTTTAGTGGTGTCGAAGGTATGAGAATCTTCTAAGATCGGTATCCAGCGAGCTTTATAGAAATTAATAATTTTCACTCAGGTTGAAATCGTGTTAGTTTTGTAACGCGATCAAATAAAATGTAGGTATGCAATGTACGTTCACGAGGCTGAATTCGGTTATAGGTTTTAAAAGAAATTTGCTCCAAATGTGCCATCTGTCATTAATATTTTCGAAACGAATATTTCATTACTGATTTTAACATCCGTTTCTTGCTACTTAGTTGGGGTAAGTAAACTTACAAGATAAGCTTATAAGATAAATGAGTTTCTTGATTTATTTTAGTCGTTTTGGTTGTGTTTCGGCCCAAATTGAAAAAAATTATAAAAAACTAAAAATGTGGCGTACATATATGGCGGCCACATGACGAGTTTGAGCACAACCGTCTGATAACTTTGATTAATCTTTTCTTAAAGAAGAATATATATGGGGATTTTTTAATATAATCGGTGTCCATTTTGTGCAGGTTAACTGAGGAATACACATGTCTGAGAGATTCACCAATTGGTTAATAATCGACGTTTGATTATTCGGGTACTTTTTCACTAGAGTTATGTTGCCCAAAATATCCAGTGAGTATTCGATCTTATTTTGGCATTTATTAGGATTACTAACCGACATAATGTCACCAGGAGCACGCGGCAAGTTGCTGCATCTTCCTTTCACCGCTTAATCCTTCCAAGGTGAATAAAGAATCATATTTAGGTAAAGAGCTCAGTAAATATATAGGTAGTATCGATTTCGCACTTTAACCGTGACATATACCTAAATGTGCCTCATTACTATATAAAACCTTGGGTTCAAATTTTAAATGTGAAGAAATAATGAACTCCATCTTGAAATGGCCCAATTAACAAAAAAACTATAGAGTTTTGATGATTGCTAACAAAAATAATAATTTTCGACATTGTCTAGATTCTCTACATTGTCAACGCATTTTTTTAATTTTCTACATACATTGTCTACGCGTGTCGAGTGTTAATTATCTACGCGGTGTAGACAATACGGCACAACACTGCTCGTCAGAACGAAACGAAAATTTCTCGCATAATGTCGAGTATACTCGTCATAAAGGTAAAAAAAAATATTACATTCGTATTATTATTCAACGAATCTTTAAATTTAACTTTATCTAGTTTAATTCACAATAGCTTTTATTTATCGTCTTCGCTGAAAAATAATTAAAGCAGGGAGAAAAAGTTTCTCGAAGCAAAGTGAACGGGTTAAACGACGCCACTCTACACTAAAGTGCTTAAAGTACATGTTTGAAAATACAATTCCAAGGTAACTAAAGCCAACGACCCTGACAATTACAATGCGTATAAATGCTAGGTCCGAAAATGTAATTGAAAAATAATCCGATTCAACATGCCTAACTCGAAATCTGAAATTCTTTAATATCCACTGTTCCCTCGTATATATTCAAAAGACATAATGGTTTGATTTAAAAAATGAATATACACTTGGATAAATTTTAATATTTTATTTATTCATGTTACAATTTTTTTATTTCTATATACATTGTTGTTGTCAGCCAGCATTTATGCATAATTCCATATAACAAAAGGACCTGTCGCCAACACATTTTTTAACATTTGTCATTTTTCTTCGTCTTATATCTTTACTATTTTTGTGTGACGATCGTGATTCCTCCACTAGCTCTATATACAAAATACGTTTACTAAACAAAATAATAAGACGTTTTTGTACGTCTTCTAAATTTTTATACAATTTCACATCATTAATCACTTTGATTTCTTGATTTTATTTTGCGCGCTCTTCAAAAATATTTTAATATTTCGTTTCTTAAAGAATCCCAAAAGCAAAAAAAACAAAAATTCGCATCCCTCTTTGACGTTTAGTATACAACACATACACAAATAATAAATTTCATAAATTAAATATTAAATAATAGTATTTAAAATTAAAGGTTTTATTAAGCCGAATTCGAAACAGAAAGATGATATGTCAGTCCAAGTTGAAAGGTGAACAATATTGAAAAATTCGGCAAAATCCACTGTTCTTTAAATCAAAGTCATTTATCATTAAACGTTAGACGTTTTTATTTTGAATTTAAAACGTTTACGGTGAAATTATAAAGGATATATTGATGAGTATCGTATAAAAGGGGAAAGCATTTATATTTTTGGTGACCTTGAATTTTGGTATTTAGATAATTTATGGATTTTCCCTTTTTATTTGTAAATATTTCTTGGTTAAATACTTAAGTAGAGGAAGGGGGTGACATCAAAATATTATTAGATGATCTAATTTTGGATTTGGGTTAATTTAATATGATTAATTAGGTTAATGTTTTAATCATGTTTAAAGGTGACGTTTTTCATTCTCTGAATTTAAATTAAATTTTAGCAATTTTAACGAAATAGGATTACAGAATATGCCCTATTATAATGCGTGTTTTTATTTTTTCCAAAATTTGTTCATTCTAGCGGAATTCGTTGCTGAAAATGGTCTTCCAAGACGCTTACGTACAGCTTACACAAACACCCAGCTCCTGGAACTGGAAAAGGAATTTCATTTTAATAAATATTTATGTCGTCCCCGCCGAATTGAAATAGCTGCTAGTTTGGATTTAACGGAACGTCAGGTAAACAATTTTTATAATTACAGACGGCACGGAATAATAATCTTACAAATTTATATTGGGTTACAGGTTAAAGTATGGTTTCAAAATCGACGAATGAAGCATAAAAGGCAAACACTGTCAAAAACTGACGATGATGATTCAAATAAGGATGGGCTCAAAGGCGATGATGATAGTCAATCGTGCAGTAAGTTTTTAATTACGGCATTGGAAAATCAATTTTGATTAAATGTTAATTAAATTTTACAGATTCAAATTCGAAAAAATCGTGTCAAGGTTGTGAACTACCATCGGATGATATTCCTGACTCAACATCAAATTCACGTGGTCATAATAATAATACACCAAGCGCAACAAATAATAACAATACAAATACAACAAATATTCAAGGACCAAACAGTAGTAACAGCTCATCCAGTAGCACCAGTAGTAATAATAGCAATAGTAATTCAGCAATAATAAATTCGACAAATTCAACAACCATAGCCACGCCCAATTCAACGTTAGATATTGTTGTTTCACCATCGTCGGGACCCACGTCTTCTGTTCAAAATGGTATCGGTGTAACAAATATTATAACGGCTGATTCGTCGGTGGCATCAAGTCTCGATGAAGAAGAGGAACAAATACCAATGAAAATTAAGAAAAAGGAAGAAACTGGGAAACTTAGAGTAAGAAACGTGCGTATTTACCACCGATTTATTTCCCATTTAATTTTATACGACAAATTTTTAGGTTAAAAAGGAATCGCTAACTTCCGCCAAAACATCTCCGTTCTACAATAACTTTGATGTATACCGGCGTGATGGTGATCCAAATACATCACCAATGAATTCAATTCATCCACCAGGTAATACAACACTGGCTCGCAATAGCCAACCATTTGGAATGGGGCGAGGGAATAGTCGATTTACTGGAAATCAAAATGCGAACCACCAGTTGCTACAGCAGGAGATGAGTGCAATGGGAATTGTGCCCAGTAATACTGGATATTTCCCTGCGTATTATAAACATCAAGAAGGTGCATTTTATGGAAAACAGCATGCCACGCAACACGATCTAGACTTTCCGAGCGCAATCAATAACAAACCAATTGGCCCCCATCAATTGGAACTGAGTCATCATCATCCAAAAATTCATGATCCGCTCGGATTTACCGGACCACATAATCAAGCTTTACAGAAACAAGAATTTAACAGTCACCATATAAAAGCAGATTTTCATTATAACGTGAAAGCGGGAGATTTTAATGCCCACCACCAAAAAATACCTCCACATGAATTTCACCATCTCAAAAACCATCATCATCCATCTTCAGTCGGTTTGATCGGACCAAACCATCACCAGTTTCATCAAAATCATCACCATCAGAATTCAATATATTATGGAAATTCACATGTTATTGACGGTACGACTAGTGGAACTGGTGCTCCAACATCAGCACCAGCCCTCACACAACAATCAAACGGTAGTGGGGCAGCATTACAATATCAAAATCAATATTATTCAAATGAATACGAAAGTGCTGCCGCACTCGAACAATCCGGATACTATGAATCAAAAACGCAAACCGCATATTACGATAATTTAAATTATCATCCAAATAATAGTGCAGAATATCCAACTGGACAACATCCGCACCACGAACCAAACTACATGACACCGCCATCAAGTCTTCAAGCCGATAGCTGTGATAATTTTGGATTTACGCAATATTATGAAACACCACCACATCCACCGCCACCAGCAACGAGCGCAGCACCACCAATAACCACCAATAATCCTAATACGACTAACAACAATAATAATCCGATACTTGGTCACAACGGTGGCGGTTTTATACATCACAATGCAAATATTATACCGCCACCGCCGCCACTTTCGAATCACCATCCTGGCCAGCAGGCTTACCCAAATAATACGAACGAAGTGGTGACCATGGAGAATTCAAATAGTTCATCAGATTTTAATTTTTTGAGTAATTTAGCGAATGATTTTGCGCCCGAATACTACCAATTGAGTTAGTTCAATTTTCGTTTAGAAATGCAAATCAAATTTGGTTTATTATCCTTTTAAAATTCTGTTTACGTTAAATATTTTTTGTTGTTAAATTATATATAGTTTGTACATAGATTTTAGGGAACCTAACAAAGGTAATTCCAAAGGAATTCTACGATACCATTATTTGGAAATCTTTCAGCACAACAGTGCAGATTTTGGTAATTTTGTCATTTGCCGCCAGGCTATATGTTGTTTGATTTAATAATCTGGACATTGGTCTCATTCGAAATACTAAGATCGCAAGCTACGTTTGATTAATTAGGCAAAACACATAAACTAGCTAAATGTGACTGGTGTAGTTACCAGGACCCTTTCTCCGACCAGGGAGTAATCATAAGTTATGTACAATTTTTAATGCGTGTGATTGTTAACTAAAACTTTGTTTTGTGCATTTGCGAGTTAGACTCAAATCTTTTATTTATTATTTATTCAGATATGGATACAACGCGAAAGTGCTCAAATTTGGAAATGTGGCCATGTACTTAAAACAACATTATATTTGGTCCCCTTTAGAATTCCACAGTTTATCCTTTGCCTTCATTTAGAATAAATATTTATTTTTTCGAATTTCTAATCAGATTGGAACATAATTGAACAACAGGCCGTACCTCATCTCTTAATTTCTAAGAGTTTTTTCATTTTTTAGGCCATTATGTTGGGTGAGACTCCCTAGAGGCATTGCCAGACGCAAATTAAACCATAAAGCACCTTAGGCAATTTTGAAAAGTGCTACGTCTCATAAAATTGATTTAATTGTGGCTAACTGATATGAATTTCCCAGTAACATCCTAGATTGCTCATGATCAAAAACATAAATAATTACAAAAATTACGTAACTCTGTATAGCATTTCGGAGAAATCCGATTTCTACTGCAGCCAGTATTGTGCCTCTGCGAGTACATTTGCAATTGTTTGTGTAGACAATTTAGTTTTGCGTAGCTGATTTCGACAATTGGTAGATATGTGGACAGTTTGTAGACAATGTAGAATCTTCCTTTCTTATTGTCCCCGCTTGTTTTTTTATAGAGACATTGCCATCTTATAGTGAACAAAATGAAAGAAGAACAAAATGCTGTTTTCGGACTGTACAGCTAGCCGCTGCTCTTGGATGCTAAGTGTAGATTATTTGTTATTATTGTGGTCATTTATATAGCCTGTGATAGCTGATTGAGCAGCTGTCGGAGTAAAAAATTCTGAAATAAAATGTTCCAGAAACCAATAAACTTGGAACTTCTGAAAAATCTATTTGCGGAATTTATACTAATCCAGAATTGGTTGAATTAACGATTTTCTGACATAGTGTTCTAGAAATCGAATAGCTGACAGGGATATGCAATATAGTGGCCGAATTTGTGCTAATCCGGAATTCACTCAATTTTATTGAAATACAACGACCTTAACGGTAAGCAATTTTCTGATATGAAAATTCCTGTGAAGTATGTTCATTTCCATGCGAAAAGTATATTGGACGAATTTGTGCTAATCCAGAATTGGTCCAATTCCATTGAACAACAAGGACCGTTGAATGACTAATTTTCTGGATTCAGCCACTATGCTTTTTGGATGGCAATGAACCAATGATGAAATATTATTGGTTTCTCGAGCACTTTACGTTAGAGAATCGTTCATTCAACGATCTTTATTGTTCAATGTAATTGGTCCAATTCTGGACAACCACTAATTAAGCCACTGTATGTTTCGGATGGCAAGGCCACTAATTCCGAATTTTCGACATGTTGGTGTCGAAATAGTGTAGTCAATTAATTTTGGCGTAGACAATGTCGAAAATTCGTAAAGTATGTGGAATATTGGTAGACAATGTGGATTATTACTAGTTTTGTTTATTTCTTATTGTTTTTCTGTACGAGGTTGTCAACTGAAACTGACAGTTTTACAGTTCAATTCCGAATTTTCAAGATTGTGAAACTTATAATTAAATTTTTACAAAACAAATATGTCAGATTGATACTCTAGCGCCACATATTATATTGCATTACTGAGCAAATGGGTACTTTTTTGCTGTTATCAGGGAAATTTAATTGTTTACTAATAATTTCGAAAAAAGAATAGAACTAAACCAAATGTTTAAAAAGTTTATTATTAAATTGTCAACACCACCTACAAAAAAACAGAAATACTGGCAGATCAAATACCACCAGTTGCATCTGCCTCCGGTAGGTCAAATCAGAACATTAGTTTTAAATGTTTGCAGTAAAATTTACTTATTAGACTGTTCGGCTTAGATCTGCCTAAAAATTTTGTATTCCCTATTATATGTAGCACCACTGCCCTTCCAGGAATCATTTACTTTCGATATCGAGCATCTGCACGCAATATTTTACGAAATTTTCATAGACAACTATGTACTACAATTTGCTTCTTTCCATTGAAACGCACCTTCAAAAAGCTAAAGTGATCACCATTGATTTGCTTAAAATTATATCTATAGCTCTGGTAGTCAGGATCAATTTCTAATGATTTTAAAATAGGTACATTGCCCAAATTTATCCGTGAATTTACGGAATTCAATTATGTTCAAATTTACGTTAATGGCTAATGCAGTAATAAACAACCTAAATCAATTGTCACGCCCTGTCTACTGTCTCGATCGGCACTTTGATTAACCGATGCTAGCCGTCCGTAAAATTTAATTTTTTAGGTTTTACGTGATTTATATAATTATTAAATGTTAGTTTGGGCGTATTTGTTGGATTTAGCTCATTTCTCGCGTATATCACTCGGTAAATTAACTCGCGCAATTTGCACATCGGTAAATAAGCGTACATACCTCCCTTAAGTCTTGGACATTATTCGCCGGATATTAACTCTGAGAACAACACTCCTGCCTTTACCCCAAAGCCAATCGGGGCTACTTCCGGCCCGTACCCCAAGCCTTTACCCTCCGGTTAGTACCCCAAACATTACCTGCCCACCATTACCTACCTAGTTAATACCCTCTTCGGCCATCCCGGCCATTACCTCCCGCCATTACCCCAATCATTTTCCCATATGGTGTTTCTCCAAGCTAAAATGCTCTAATCGTCATGAAAATCCACATGTTATTCTCAGAAAATATTCATAATAACAAAAATGCCCTAACTGATGGTCCAGATTTGGGTAGTTTAAAATGATGTTATACGCAATTGCTCAGCAGGGCATATAGAGAATAGCCATGTGCATTTCCATTACGATTGGAGCGTTTTTCGATAATGGTTATTTGTATGGGAAAATATATTGTTGAAGAGCACTTTTCGATTTTAGAGCATTGATTGACGAGAAAAACCATAATCTCAGCTCCTAGTGAAAATATCATGAAAAGGCTTACTGCTCTAGATAGAGGAAGGATCATAGCACGACTATGTTAAATAACATATTTATGTACGTTACCTGAAATTTACATAGATTTTTACAAAATGGGAGATCAAACCGACGCGTAAAAGATAATTTGAATTTATAGAGATCTAACACAGGTTTGCAATTTTTTACGGCATATAGTATGTTATAGTTCTAGATTGAGCTTTTCAAGCTGAATTTCAGTCCGCCATAATAATCCGTCTGACGAAATGGTATATTGTTCCGTAATCATCATGTTTCTTCTAGGATTTGATAACAAAGCTCACGTATTTATGAAAACATTTTTTAAAAAAAAATTTTTTCCGAAGAAATGGTTTCAGACGATCCCTTAATCATCGAATAATCGGGGCGGATGACGAACGGATAATGACCGGAGAGTAATGGCGGGGAGGGTAATGACCAGGGTGTAGTGGGGAGGGGAGTGCAATAACCGGAGTGGATAATGTCCGGTGGGTAATATACAGGTTGTTAATTTCCTGAGGTAAAGATACGGGTAATGAGCCGGAGGTAATAGCAGCGAGGTATTGTCCGCGGTAACATCCGGGAAGGTAATATATATCCTGTTATGGTTTCTCACGATCCTGTAACTTTTCGTTTCACACGATCGTGTTATTTGTATTATCGATACTACACAATCGTCTATGTAATCCACTTCGAGTCTAGTCAAGGAACCCGGCAAATATTAGCATATTCAAAGAATTTTTCTGCATCCAGCGCTACACTAAAAAATTAAAATTTTTAAATCTAGTCGGAATCGAGTTCCAAGATCTAATTTACCGAAACCAAATAGAATACGGTACGGTGCTAAATTCGCTACATTGAATGAAATTCTCTGTGCCATGCCGTCTGTTATATACATCTTCGAAACGAATAGAGTATCCACTTTCATTATCCAAGTTCAGCATCCATTTCTTAAGCAAAAGGGTAGCATACAAATACGGCGTCATACGAATGGGTTCTCATTTCAATCGATTTATTGGCTGTTGAATAATTTTTAACATAGGTTTTTGAATTTCATCGAATTTTTTAAAATTTTGGGTTATTCTGGGTGATAGCCAGATATTATCCGAGGTGAGGTTACCAAGACGTTGGAAGTTTGATTACCTCACCTCGATGTAAATATAATATCTGGGTATCAACCAGGATAACCCAGAATTGCATACAGAAATCGCGTGTGTGCTTTAAATTACAATAAAATTAGAGGTTACGAAAAGATTAACAATTGCGTAGCAAAACATAATAATTTGCTAAGGCAAGTATAATCGCAATACTTTGTATTCAAGTTCAAAGCATTTTCACTTTTTCTAGTTTGGTCACTGCAGTGTAATGAGACAATCGAATATTTTAATTCAAAAAATCCAATGTTTCATTAGTTCGAAGCCAAACTTCCAACGACTTGGTAACCTCACCTCGATGTACTTTAAAATTGTGCTGACACAACTAAGGTATATGCAAGAAATATTCGTTGTTTCTTATCATTCCGTTTTCCGAACATAGCAACACATATTATATACATACGGGTACGGATACGTCATTGGCATATAAAGACTTGGGTTACAATTTTTCAAATGTGAGGTAGAAATAAACAACAACAAAAAAATCAAAGAATTTAGCTGGTTTCTAACAGAAACAATAATTTTCAACATTATCAACATTCTATACATTGTCGACGTCACTGTTTTAATTGTCTACATACATTCTCTACACATGTAGAATATTAATTATCTACGCGGTGTAGGCAATACGGCACAACGTTGCATGTTGGTCGCTGCCACTAGATTTGAAAACAAAAACTGCATGTATTACATTTAGTCAAGACACAATTTGAAGACATTTCTGTGTAGACGCAGGTATTCAAGTAAGTATTCTCGCGATATAATTTATTTGAGGCGCCTTTGGAAAGTGTGGAACTTAGGCTAAATTTGTTTTTGGTTTTTTCTAGAAACCGAGTTTTATTTGTTTCGTCTCTGGGCTTAATTGGTATGTAAAGTTTCATTTTGAAATTCGAAAGTTTTCCTGCTGTAGTTACCCACACAACTAATGCTTATTTGCCAAACAAAAAACATTTTAGTTATTTCTATAAAGTTTTGACCAAATTAGCAGTTTATGAAATTTAAAGCATTGTAGAAAATGATGTAAATAATTAAAGCGCCGTTTTCATCAAAAAATTACTGCGTAATAAGTCAAACCGGTCAACAATAAGTTTAACAAAAACATTTCAAGTAAAAGCCCAATCTAATTTTAAATAATTAGGGTTCCACTGTATACCACACAAAAAAATGTTGAACGAAAATTTGTTTTATGCCACCAAACCCACTCCATTAAACGACAAAAAAACAAATTCCGCCTTCAGTTCATGAAATTTCTTTTCTACATTTTTCTTTCTTTCTTCAACCGATATTTTATTTCTTCTGCTTTCTGTACTCTCACTTGGGTTGGATTTATATTCGAGTATTTTTTTCCTATATGCATTACAATTTTTTTCTCTTTCGTGTACACATTTTTTTTTCGTTTGCTTCAAATTCTTGATTTGCTCGAATTGCTGCTCGCCTGGTAAAAAATTCAATGTTTTGTTGGAATTTTTGTTTTAAATTCAAAAACAAATTGTTTTCAACTTCCAATCATTTTTTCTATTCAACTTTTAATTGCAATTTATTTGTTACGATTTGTTCTAAGCAAAATAGCAAATCTCGACTGAACAACGTCACAATGTGATCCATTTTTAAATGTTTACGTATTAAGCGGTCAGAATCGGCAGGAAGGTAGAATTTTTATCAGGTTCATCATGGCTTGGACATTTGGTATTTTGTATTTGATGAGAGTTTGTTGTGTGCTGTGCAACAAATTTGCCATACAATTTTAAAACAAATTGAGCAACACGTGGACATATACAATTTTTAACTAGGCGAGAAGAACGTATTTCCATTGTTGGCAGAACATCCGTATTTTTTATTTTCAGGAATGAATATTTTTTTCACATTTTATTTTTTTTCCCCCGAAAAGTGGTGTGATGTTAGAGGGTATATACAAAATCCACCCAGCAACCGGTTTTTGCGAATATGTATATCGTGTCGTTCGTACACACAAAAAAGTTTATAATTTACCAAATCACAAAAAATGTATTTTTCTCTAATACACATACGTACTTATAAAAATAAATAAAAAATAGTACATAATTTTAAATAGTAAATTAATTAAAAATAAAATGCTAGGATATTCAAAATATATAAATAAATAAATCAAAATTAACTTTATAAAAACAGTGTATAAAACTAATATTTTAATTTAAAAACCAATTTTTTATCTCTCTTTCTGTAAATAAACATTAATTAATAAATAAATAATGTTATTTATGATCTAAAAATCATTTTTAATTTAATTAAAATTCAATATACGTAATAAAGAATATGTCTTTCTAAAATTTAAAAAATTAAAACTAAAAATTTAAAAAAAATATTTTAAACTATTTAGCTATATGCATAAATTAAATTAAAACACAGAAACAGTTATTTTAAATAATAAGCAAAATGCAAAACAAAATATAAATATTTAAATCAATAATAAATTATAAATATTAAAAATTAATAAAAAAATAAAAAAATTAAAAATAATAATTATATTATTGTTTCATTTTCTAAATAGAATTATTAAATATTTATTTTATTTTCGATTTATAATTTTAAATTTAATTATAATTTAAGTGCGATATAGAAAATTACAATTTAATCAAATTATTAATTACACATAAAATATGATTTTCTTTTGTTTTTAATAATTCATAATTATATTTAATTATAAATATATTATACATACGTACATACATATGATGAATTCGTTTTAATATTATTATATAATGATAAATTAACTATTAAATTAAAATAATGAGAATAAATTTTATAAATAAAAATTTAAAAAATGAAACAAAATTTTAATTTAATTAAATGTATTTTAAGTAGAAGAAATTATAATTTGTTTATGAGTTTTATTTAAATGCATTTAAATGCGCATTGCTATCATTGAATTCAAATTGGAAAAATTTTTATACGGAATATTGCGAAATGCTGTAAAAAAAAGTTTGGTCCTGTTTCCCTTAAAAGGTGAGTCTATCGCTGATATGTTAATTTAAGGCATTTACGGCTACCATTTTTTGATTAGTTCGGGTAGCAAACCCAATTTTTCGAAACGATAAGGAGATAGTTTCCGACTATCTCATAATTTTTCTAAACGGAAAATGTATACGAAGAAAGTCAAATTTGGACAAAACTGATTCAAAAATTCTGAATGTAGTGTCCATCTATTTGACTATTTATTCAACTATGGTATTCCGTCAGCACGTTGCAAGCTCCTTTTTAGCGTACGAGTACATTGGTGTACAGTACATGGAACATGATTCGGCGTTGTGTTCGGCAGTTGAACAGGAGCTCATGTGTATTAACATGTTAGGCGTAACATAACATCACTAACCGTAATCAGATGAGGAAAATACTGGGAATTTGTGAGAAAAATATTTGGAAAAAAATTCGTCTTTAGAATTCATATTGCGATTCAAAGTTAGTGATGCATGCTAATCAGATCGTAAGTTTTCGGATTGTGTTAGTTTCGACTGCTAGTTCAATCTATTAGATGTGCAAGACGAAACTCGGCCTTTTTTTGGTCAAATTCAACTTTATTGTCACTGAGATTATTGTTGTCATGCAGCAATAGCACCTTCCACCTTTCTTGGTCCGTAAATGGTTTGTTTTCCTAGTAACGGATCGTCAGCGATTACAGACTTAAATTATCCAAGTATGAGGAACCGTTAACAGATATCTGTTCAGAGGCTTCTGCGCGGAAAATTGAACAGATCTTGAATATACCACGGGATGGGAAAACTACGAATCGCCCTCGGGCGCGTAGCTCACATTATATACCCAACATCATCACGATTTTTAAACTTTTAATTATTCACATTGCATACACAACAAAACAAAGCGAACGAATTGCAACATCCCAGAATTAAATTGTTGCTACCAATAAACACTAACATGTTTTGTATTTCGATAATATAGGGTTTTCCAATAGAAATGAAATGATTTTTAAGTGACGTTTCGGCCATTTGTAATATGTCATGATCTGTCATTTTTTGTTTCATTGTATTCAGTAATGTTTACAATTTTGTAACGACCAACATTTCTCGCGAATGATGGAAATGATGGAAGTTGTTACAGAATTATCACTGCAGTTGTTGTGCTTGGGGCGGTTGCATTGTTTCCGGCTAAAGCTCGTCGGATCGGTCGTGAGTATCCCAAGCCTCCAGTGATCTAGTGTTAACCGCGTGAACTTCGATAACTTAAACACAAAGTTTACCACATTTCAAACCTATCTACCAACAACGTCAATGTCATTCCCCTCATCTGTACTATTCTTCTATCTCATTTCAAAATCTGCGACCACGAACTACTCATGCATGTTTACAAATTTTGAATATAAACATTAATAAAAAAAAACAAGAAAAAAGGTGCAAGTATAATTAAATTACCAACGTAAACAAAAAGAAAAAAAAGGAGAAGCAAGAAAAAAAATTAAATAATATAAATAAAAGTAAAAAAAACAAAGAAAAACTTGCGGTTATCCACTATTCGACCAGTATTCGTCCTTGCCTGAATATGTCCAAATCTTCCATTGGTTGTAACTGCTTCACGTCGCCGCTCCGTTGATACGAGTAGCTGCTTTGCACGTGCACCCCAGATAATTTATATATAACCACCGTTTGTGGCAGTTATCCGCGAAAACTCCCAGTACCAAGGAGATTAACAACTTCTCTCTCATTCGTTTATAACTGGCTGACGTTAACTATGCGTGCCACCGAAATCTTCTTTGGGATATTATTTTTTTTTTACACGGTTCGTATATCGTCGCTTGTGATTTTTATTAAATTATGAGTTATTATGTGGTTTTGTCATAACTGATACATAGACCCGGTCGGTGTATGAATTTTGTTTAAACGACCTTCATGGGACAACCAACCGAACGCCACAAAAAAATAAACTTGAATAATGTTAACAATATTATAACTTAGATTTATTATAACTTAGATTTGTACACATAAATTCCACTGGTCACCGCAGTTAATTGTTAAAAAGACCAGTACGATATTTTGATTTAGTTTCAAATTAAATTTTGATTTTTAATTTAGTTTTTTGGTTTTTTCTTATTTTCGTATTTAATTTAAGAATTTAACTATGCACGTTTCACATAAACAATACTACAGTACTTTAGGATTAATTATACATGCATGCGGTACTTTTTCCGACATATAAGGTCGATTCACCTTCGAACCATTAACAATTATCCCGCACTATTTACTGACGTTTCAGTATTAAGAGTTCGTATCACTTATGAGTTCTCTCACTATTATTATTATGACGTGAACTTTAATTTTAATTTATTTATTCGTGGTGTACCCTTTTATTAAATCAAAAAAATATGCTTGTACGAATATTTAACCAAAATGTACAAAAACAAGCATTGACCGAACGAAATACACAACAACTTATAAACTGTCCAACTTTACAACTTATACTGTAGCGAGAATAAAACCAAAAAGAACTGATCTACAATTCCCAACTGTACTCCCATTTTATAATCAAAAGTTTTTTTTTTTTTTTTATGTTTGTAGGCTGTCACACACAAACGTCGATTCATTCCATATTTTAGTACAGAAATTTTGAACGTGACCACATTTTATGTCACAATTTCATCATGGTGAGATATACGCAAGAATAACGTTTACAAATTATTCAGTTTTATTATCAAAATAATCGTTCTCCAATTGCAACTTTTCGTGCGCTTTTGCCATTTTATAGTCGTTATAATCGTCCAAGTGTGCTCGCTATTCGTCGAATTGTTGAAAATTTTTAGCGTACATTTTCTTTACAAAATGTTGAAGTACCAATAAAGATTCACTCGAAGTAATGCAAATATTGCTGCCGTTCAGGCAAGTGTTGCTGAAGAACGCAATTTATCGATTCCAAGACGTTCTCATGAATTGGGACTGTCTCAAACCACAACCTGGCGGATTTTGAGAAAGGATTTGAGTTTGCATGCGTATAAAATTGTTCTCACTCAAGAACTGGAGCCATTGGACCACCGTAAACGTCGCGAATTTGCTGGTTTTGCCTTGGAACAACTTGAAAATGATAACTATTTTTTTTAAGAAAATCATCTTCTCCGATGAGGCTCACTTTCATCTGAGTGGTGATCTGACTGGTGCGAATAAAATCCACATATTATTCATGAAAAACCATTACATTCACCTAAATTGACAGTTTGGTGTATTTTTTGGTCTGGTGGAATCATCGATCCGTATTTTTTCGAAATGAAGCTGGTAACACCGTTACTGTCAATGGAGATCGGTATAGATCGATGATAACCAACTTTTTATGGCCGAAATTGGAAGAAGTTGATCTAGACAACATTTGGTTCCAACAAGACGGGGCTAGGTGCCACATAGCAAGTGCAACAATTGAATTATTGCGAGAAAAGTTGGAGATTCGATTATTTCAAGAAATTGTGATATTGAATGGCCTCCAAGAAGTTGTGATTTAACACCATTAGACTATTTCTTGTAGGGTTTTTTGAAGTTATTGGTCTTTAACAATAAACCAAACTCTCTTCAAGCTTTACAAGTCAATATTGAACGTGCTATTCATGACATATGACTTGATTTAGTGGAAAAAGTGCTAGAAAATTGGGTTCATCGAATTCGTTCCTGCAGAAGAAGTCGTGGAGGCTATTTGAATGAAGTTTTATTCAGAACTTAATTGTATCGATTGTACTTCACATTAAATAAAAAACATTTCAATTTCCTTAACAATTAGTGTGTTGTTTTTTTAAAGAAATCATATCACTCTTATTGGAAAACCCTATACAATTGGCCGTGTGAAAAACATGAGTTTGTCAAATTTAAACCAGCAATAGCCAACGATTGCCCTTTTGATTTGTTGATGGTGATTACGAAGGCCAGACGCAATGGAAACTGTAGCCGCTTTAAATCGAAGGGTAAATCATTTGAAATCATCGGTATACGTATGTAATCAGCACATCTTCCCCTTTATATTTACCGCTGATGATTGTTGCCTCGATCAAATTTGGTGTAAGTTTTTTATGGTCAATCTGGTTCCGTTACATAACTTTGGTGCGTTCAAATTTCGAATGAGCATGACCAGAGAACCAACTTTCAATGTCAATATGTGTGGTGGCATTTCTGGTGGCTCCATTGGATAATTGACTACTTGTTCCACATCCGAAATTGCTCTTTCGCATAGCCAATCTTGATTTTTGTAGTTGCAACTCAAGTTTGCAAATACCTTGTCAACAACGGCCTGAATACTCGGCTTCATTTGGCAAAAGTTTGGCGGAAACGTAATCTCATTTGTTGAGTGATCAATTGGAATTTTGCCGTTTCCAATGCCCAAAAGTTGTTTGGAAAATGTTTGGGCAGAGGCTTCTTTCAACAAATGCACACGCATGTTCGTTGGGAGAGTAATGTTCTCAACTTGGTTCCATAAATAAGATGCTTTGAGGCATGCGTTTAGCTCATCAGCGGGTGTTGATCGAGGTATAACGGGTAAGGTTTGGCGAAAATCACCTGGAAGAAGTATAAATTCACCTCCCGGTTGGTTTTTACCTCTGCTGTTTTTCCGGTGCCGCCAGGAGCATCAAGAAAAAAAATCCCGCCATTTCCATTGTCTACACGTTGCTTGGCTTTGTCGTAGGCATATTTTTCATCATCAACTAATAGTTTTGTTTGTGTTTCCACGAAATGACGTTGCTGGTTTACATCGTAATGCTGTTCTCGCAGCAGATCTCTGTCTTGTACATCGTTTCTGTCCCGTGTGGATGCCGGCATACCAAGTTGATTTAGTACTTTGTTGTTAATTGATATGCATAACCTCAATCAATATTAGCACTTCAGTAAAAATGTCGTCGGAATATTGTAGATTTGGATCACTTCTTGGTGCATGCCGCAGAATGTCTTCACTGAGAATTTCACGATGCTTTTCCCAGAGTTCTTGTGGATTCGATGGTGCGCATGTTGTTAAAATGATCACAAACAAAATACGTATTTGTTTTGGATGCCACGTAAGCGATGCCTCTGTTACCGTTGTATTCCATTGATTGTCATTTTCAAGTAATCCAAGCTTGATACATGCTTCTCTATACGTTTGGCATTCTATGCCATCGATGCTTTTCAATGCAATTAATAATGTTGGACCTCTGACTGTATGCAATAACAATCTTAAATAATTACATTCAGCGTTGTTTGGATGTACTGTATATACACGTCCTAAAGCATCTGACGAACGTACACCAGCATTCTCTAGAACAATTGCACCTCGCTTTCTTCTCATGAACTTTTTTGTCGATATGTTCCAAGTGTAGTATTTGGGCACTTCGTGATACAGCAACGTTTTAGCGAATTCATCAGACGCACACAATTGGAAAAAGGCGGAGAGTGTTGTGTTGGGTGGTTGCTCAGCTCTGTTTTGTGCATTTTGATCGGTGAAGTAGACACGCTGGCCATTTTCTAAGAAAACAGCGAGATGTTGAACAGTTGGATAGCGTTCGTGGATGTTGAATACAAATATTCTCCAAACTGCTTCATTGCCGCTGATGTAGCGTCCCATCTGGAATTGAGTGACTTCATCGCCTTGGTTTGCTAGTCCGAATACTGCCATGTCACTGCCTTTGTGGACGTATTTGCAAATGTATTTTATTGACTTCACTGAATTGCAATACTCAACATTAATGTGGGCATCAAACATTTTTGAAAGCAGCGGTGAATACGGCACGATCCATCTGCTGTCGATGTTAACATCTACATCTCGCATTCTGATTGTGGTTGTGTATCCACCATCATCTGTGTTCCTTCTCCTATACATAGGATATCCATCACCTCCAGTTTGAGTTTAATTGATCAACTCACGTGGACATCGCTTTGTACACTTGCCATCCTTCATGCATGGTGAAAAAGATGGTGTTTCAAAAAGAATAGGATCTTCGTCTCGGTTGGGAAGCTTAGCAGATATCACGCTATCAATTTGTGTTGAGACGATTTTTAGCTTCAACCATATTAAAATTTGTGCGTGTGGAAGACCTCTTTTTTGCCACTCAACTGAATACATCCAGCAATGGGTTTCTCCAAAAATTTGGTTCTTAGTGATGACGTCCATCAATCGAAGTAGCTTTTGCTTGAATACCTCTGTGCGATGAGTTTTGGCCAGTGAAAAGTAGGTCTGTGATTTCACTCCACCTTGTATTGCATGTGAATGTGATGAACAGATCTGGACGTCCTTACTTTCGAACATAAGTCACGGCATCTTGTGCGTATTGGTGCATGTGCCTTTGTCATTACCTTTTGTCCAATGTTAGCAGCGAGTTAATTGCTATAATAACAATAAGTTAATTGTTAGTCAATAACAACGATCGAGTTAATTGCATCACGCAAGTGAATGTATTCTTCAACACGTAGCTTCTGTTCATTTAACCGAATGAAGAGAAGACGTTCACTTTCAACTTTTGCATACATGTCTACAATGAACTGATGGAATAGTTCACGGCATTTCAGTATGTTATTGGATTCATTTGGACAAATCACAATGCGGTTTGCGTAATAATCCCAGTATTAGGGTTGATTTGCATTATGTTGGAATGGTAACCATCTTCTCCACGCGAAAATAGAAATGGATATTGAAGTGCATCATACGAACGATGTGTTTCTGAAACGCGAACCACATTTGCGTTCCGGCGATGAATGATTATGTCACGTCGATCGAATTCGGCGCCCACCATTATAACTGCTACATCAAATATCACCGGTGCTTTAAAACGTCTTTCGTGTTCACCTGCGGTGTTTTATCTGCTCTGATTACATCTGTAGGCATCTTATCCATAGCAGTTTTAAATAAATGTATCAAACTGTTGCGTTCATGAAACATTGCTTGTAAATTCGAAATTATATCATGTCTGGTAGCCGTACTAATTGCGGCACGCAGTTCGACATCGCTTTCTTCGTTGCCAGTAAAATATATTTGCAAAAATGTTGCCTCTTGATTTAGCACAGAAAGCAACGAACCGATTTTGTGATATATTTGGCCTTGAACTTGGAAAGTTAGCATGTAACAGGCGCTATTAACAATGTTTGTTGCACCGAAAGAAGTCATTTGAAAGCATGTGTTGTACTAACGAATGTTTTGCAGAAAGTGTTTCGAAGTTGCAGTTGTGCCAGAAATGTAACTCAGGAGCGGTTCAGGTGGCTTAATCAGCGGTGGCAAAATAACTTTTCAATTCGAACAACACATTGCAGGAGGTTCTTTAGCGAACTTCAAAGCACGGCAATGCAAGTAAACTTTAATCATTGATCCAATAACTACGTCCTCGTGATTCCGGTAATCAGAGTTTAAGTCGTAATTAAATGCTTCCAACTTCAAATGGATTCTTTCTCTTGACCGAGCCAGTCGTAAGCGATTGGTATCCAGTCGTTCGATTTTTTGTTGGGGCGTCTGTGATTCTCTTGAAGTTGAAGCTCTGTCGCACATTTCCTGAAGACAATATTCTCGTAGTTCTTCAGTTTCGTTTGCTCGGGAAGTTGTAGCTCTGTTGCGCTCTTCCTGAAGGCGAGATTCTCGTTCTTCTTCCGTTTCGTTGGCTCTGGAAGTAGCAGCTCTGTTGCGCTCTTCCTGAAGGCGAGATTCTCGTAGTTCTTCAGTTTCAGCTGCACTTTTTTCATTAATTTTGTGGCTTTGGCCAATTTTCTCCTAATTGATGCTTTTTTGGTGGCATTATTTATTTAAAAATAATTATTCTTCCACAACTAAAAAAGAAAAAGAAAAAATTAGCATGCATCACAGAATCAACTAAGTCCTGGTACGCTATAAAACAAATTTTTCATACATTTTTTTATATCCGAGGAAAATTTTTTGGAATGTTTTTTCGATTTTCCCGCTGCACAGTTATATCCGAGCACTTTGTCACACATGAAGCCTTTACATGAGAAGAACCACTCGTCTACAATTATTATGGAATAGTCCACAAATTTTTTTTCAATTGACATACTTAGATGTTACAATATAGGTTACAAAAAATTAAATTGAATACACATCACTTTTGTTTAACACTAAAAGCAATTAGCACCAATTGTTTAATTGTTTTAAAGAACTATTGTAGGTCAAAAAACTTGTAAAACACGTCCAATTTGGATGAATGTCGAGTATAAACTCCTCCTATTGTGTAATATGGTACGATGAGAAACAATTTTTACATAATGGTATGTCACACTGCTGACACAACGTGGTAGTGCGTTTTTGAATATTTTTTTTAAAACAGTTTGCGCAGCGACGTCTTGAATTGGTTTCTATTGATAAATGTTTTTTTTTTTTTTGTAACTATTGCCAAAGGCTTTATTCTTGACTCTTTCTTTATACGAAACTAACAAGAAGTGTGAAATTCTTAAAAACTATATATTTTTTTTTTACTTAAGCCTTAACCTATGTTAGTACTTAATATTAGTATGCATTATTATTTTTAAATTATTATTAATTACTTAATTTAAGTGTGTTAGGTCAACATGCGTGTAATTATTAAATATTTCAGTTGATTAAATCTAGAGGATCTGCTCTGCGAAGCCGTTTGTATTCCGGTTGCCTTAGTATTTAGTTCTCTAGCTAATTCGTTAGGGTGTGATTCCAGTTTCAGATGGTATTTTAGACTGCATGATTTTATTGTCTCCTTAACCGTTTTGATTCCTAGGTCTCTATGGATGTTGCTCTTTCAAATATACCAGGGCGCATTTGTAATGATACGAAGTATCTTTGCTTGCGTTCTTTGTACAATTTCTATATTTGAGGCACTAGTTGTGCCCCATAGTTGGATACCATATGTCCATATGGGGATTAGGATCGCTTTGTATAGTAGAACCTTGCAGTCTAGAGAGAGTTTCGATTTTCTTCCGATCAACCAGTACATTTTAGAAAATTTTATTTTTAGTTGATTACGTTTTGTTTCAATGTGCTTTTCCCATGTCAATCTTCTATCGAGATGAAGACCGAAATATTTGACGTTTGTTTGTTGAGGAATTGTGATATTGTTTAATTTTACTGCCGGACATGAGCGTTTATTCAGGGTGAATGTTACATGTGTTGATTTACATTCATTCGTCCTTATCCGCCAATTTTTGAACCAATCTTCTATTTTGCGCAGATGTTCTTGTAATTCTCTCGATGCTGTTTGAGGATTTTTGTGTGAAAACAATATAGCTGTGTCATCAGCAAAAGTTGAAGTGATTATGTTTTCAGTTATTGGTAAGTCAGCTGTGAACAACAAGTATAGCACAGGTCCCAATACACTACCTTGCGGTACTCCTGCCTTTATCTCGGTTAAATCAGTAGTGGCCGTACCTTGTTTCACCTGGAACATCCTTTGGGCTAAGTAGTTTTCAAGAATTGCATGAAATTGTCTAGGCAGAAGAGTTTTAATTTTGTAATTTAACCCTTCATGCCATACTTTGTCGAAAGCTTGCGCAATATCCAAGAAAACTGCCGAGCAATATTTCTTTTCTTCTAAGGAGAGCTTAATTGTGTTTACAATTCTGTGCACCTGTTCTATTGTGCCGTGCTGCTCTCTAAACCCAAATTGGTGATCTGGTATAATCCGACCTACAGTTAATATAGGTATTAGTTCTTCTAGTAGCATCTTTTCAAAGAGCTTTGAAATTATCGGAAGTAGACTTATTGGCCTGTACGACGAGACTTGGGTTTCGTCTTTACCTGGCTTAGGAATCATGATAATTTGAGATATTTTCCATTTTTGGGGAAAGTATCCACATCTCATAATCGCATTAAAAATATATGTTATATATTTTATGCATCTATCGGGTAATTCTTTGATCATTTTTCCGGTTATTAGATCATGGCCTGGAGCTTTCTTAGGATTTATCCTGTTTCTGATAACCGTTTTGACGCATTTCCATTTAAATTTTACTGGATTTGGGTTCGACTCGACCCTCGTAAACTGTGGTAGTACGCAGTCATTATTTTTTTCGTTTTGAGTGAACGCTTTTTGTAGATGGTTAGAGAAAGCGATAGCCTTTTCTAAATCACTTCTGGCCCAATGACCATCTGGTTTCCTTACCGGTGGGTTCGATAGCTCTGGCCTTTTTAAATTTCTTGCTGCCTTCCACAGTGAGTAATCTGTTTTCTCTGTTGCTGTGAGCTCATTTAGGTAATTCTGCATTCTTGAATGTTACTTGAAAGCTTACTATTTTTTTCCGAATTTTTGTACTCCGGAGTAGCTTTTTTTGCAGCCATTTCCATTATTTGTCCATAACCCATTTCGTTAGTTTGTCTGTTAAACGTTGGGGTGGTTCAGTTTTTAATGCTTGCGTACTTAGTGTTACGATTATTGGTGAGTGGTCTGATGATAAATCATAACAGTCAACGACTTGAGCATTGGTGCGTGCTATTCCTCGTATTACACAGAAATCTATTAAATCAGGAATTTTCTTTCTATCGGTAGGCCAATAAGTAGGATGTCCAGATGATAAATAATCTAGGTTTTTCTCGTTTATTGCTTCGTAGAGTTGCTTGCCCTTGGGTGACGTCAACCTCGAACCCCATTGCACATGTTTAGCGTTGTAATCACCTCC
The DNA here is from genome assembly GCA_963691935.1 of Nephrotoma guestfalica. Taxonomy (NCBI): domain Eukaryota; kingdom Metazoa; phylum Arthropoda; class Insecta; order Diptera; family Tipulidae; genus Nephrotoma; species Nephrotoma guestfalica. The sequence goes on along the minus strand of OY829913.1, from coordinate 215,500,472 downwards.
TGCTAGAAATTTGATTCCCAACTGATTAAAGTAGTCGATAAATTGCTGTTTTTTAATTGCATGTTTCGGTGGACAGTAAACAGCCGATATTACAAATTTCCCAGACCATTCGTCTAAACAAATAGTTGTAGCTTGGATGTGATCTTTAGCATATTTCTGGAGCTCGTAGTGCTTTAACCTTCTTTTTATCAAGACTGCGGTGCCTCCGTGTGCTTTTCCATCCGGATGTTTGGTGTCATAAACGGAATAGCCGGTAATATTAAAAAAATTGTGTTTGGTGAAGCTGCTATTGATAAATGTAGAGATACTTTGCCCAACAGTTTTCTAGGCAAGCGTCTGTTTTTTCATTGCACCTTTGCAGTCTTTTTATCATTAACTATTAATATTTCTGACAATGATGTTAGGAATTCAATTAGTGGAATTTTCTTCTGTCTTACCTCACGCTGTATAATCCAAGCATTGGCAACTGCTATCATAAGTAAACGATAGAACAATTTTTTCCACCATTTGTTGGATTTTTGGTCGTATTCATATATACCACAGAATTGATCCGCTAAATCCACACCACCCAATATTTAGCGATAAAATTGTTTCATTTCTGGACACGCGATTGGGAGCTTTGATCCATCTCTCTTTTGTGTCTTGCCACTTTGCACAGAAAAGGCCAGTTGTAGAAACTTTAAATGTAGATTCCCCCCGTTGTAGTTGTCCTTGAAATTTCCAGTAAATGAACTGATGTAAAGAACCGATCAAAACAAAATGTAACGTCAGGTTTCGATACAGTGCTACTCGTACACTCTGTCCTAGAGTACTTTCCATCGCTTGTTGTTCCTTGCCAGTATAGATATTAAAATCATATGTAGATCCAGACACCGCATCACATCTTTGCCACATTTTGATTCGTCTTTTTACAGGCTAGAGGGGCATATATTACTTCAAGGTTGATCGACCCTTGAATTTAGTCATTGACTCGTCTATACTCTGAAATACACTGTCTTGACGGCATTTTTGGAATGTATTTTTTAGACATGCAACTATATCATTAATGTAATAAGTTTTGTTGAGGATTGCTGTTTTTTTTGGTGGTGCGGAATACAGTTTTGAGCCTAAAAATACATATCTATCGCGAGACATCGTTTTTTTAATGCATTCATTGCCCATTGATTTACGTTGAGACCAATAATGGACCAAGATAAGCATGCACCCAATAACCATTTAAATTTCGCCTCCATCTGTATCTCCTTTATTATTCTGGGTTGATTGATTAGGATGCGAAGTTTGGAAGAAGTTAATTATTTCGTTTGTACACTGAGCCAATATAAATGTACAAAGTTCGCAGAATCGTTCATGTTAATGTTTGAGCCAATACTCCATAGACGATGATAACTTATATTCTGTTTTGGATTAAAATCCCCACCACCAGGTGGTGACCAACTCGTTGTTGCTTCGGCAATATCGACATCCTCATCTTCATTCGCAGATGATTTATTTGCACTTCTCTTCGAAGCTTCGTTTACATTATTGTCCATTATTTTTGTGTATACGTTTATCACTAATTTAATTTTAAATCTAAATAAATGAGAAGTGTATTACTTAATTTTTATTTGAAACTAATTCGGCATTCTAACGTTCAATAGCTGTGGGTTGCTCCTATGTTGATAAATTTTCTACTCCTCTATTCTATTTGTTCGCCCTTTTTCATTTTATGTAGGATTTCTAAATTGCCATCATATCCTGTGCACGTATACTGTGGATGAGTCAGATGTTCTGCATATTTGGACTGTGTGATGGGGTTTTCCACATCTTTTACGTGTTCTTTAAATCGCGTAATAAAACTCCGACCAGTTTGTCGATGCAGAACGCCTCACATCGTTACATTTTACTTTAGGCCTGTATTCATTTAATGCTTTCCCTTTGATTGTTTAGACGGTTTTCCATTTTATTTATTGTCTTTCATGCTGGTATGCAGGTATATTTTCTGAGAGCGTTGCGTATTGCTTTTGATATACCTGTGTCGTATTCCGTTATTATGTATTTATTGGTTTTTTCAGTGTCACTTTTTAGTGTGGTGAGCGATCTTAATCATGCTGGTGATATTTCCTCTTTTTTCTATTTATTAATCATTTTATCAGAGTCGTCAACCAGAATTTACGACTGTTACAAAAACACAGAGAGATGGATCAAAGCGCCCAATCGCGTGTCCACAAATGATAAAATTAAAAAAAAATTTAAATGGTCGAATATATATTTGTTTCGTTTATCAATGATAGCAGTCGCCAATGCTTGGATTACCCAGTGTGAGGTAAGACAAAAGAAAATTCCACTAATGGAATTCCTAACATCATTGTCAGAAATGTTAATAGTTGATGGTAAAAAAACTGCAAAGGTGCAACGAAAAACAGACGCTTGTCTAGAAAATTGTTGGGCAAAGTATCTCTACATTTACCAATAGAAACCAAATCAAGACGTCGCTGCACAAACTGTTCTAAAAAAATTCAATTTTTCGATATCCAAAATAAAATTACAGAATAAAGATAAAGGTACTAGAGGAAATTTTGGTAGAACACTATACTACGCTGGCGCCATTACATCCTCCAGAGCATCACTTAATTTGATCAATTGGGCCTGGTAACGTTCAGTTGTAACAGCTTGATCCGGTTCCAGAAGCTCGTAGTAAATGACTACTTTCCACTCCCACCAGACACACCGTAGCACTTTCTTGGCATGAATTGCAACTGATGTTTATGGCTGGCCTGGATCATGGTTTCCTGCGTTATTATCATATTTTTCTTCTGATTTTGTGCAAAAAATTCTTTCTTTTGTACCGAGAAAGCAAATTCATGCAGATTTCAACTTTTCGGTTTTTATTTTCTTCTGTCAGTTTATGAGTAAACCATTTTCCTTCCTTCTGTATTTTTTCCATTGCATCCAATCGAAGTTAAATTGCTTGTCGAGTAACTCCTAACTATTCTGCAAGCTCATTTTGAGTTTTACAAGGATTTTCATCCAGTAAAACTTAAAGTTCTTCGTTTTCGAAATGTTTTACTGTACTTGGACGTGGATCGTTCTCAAGACTAAAATTGCCATCACAAAATCTTGCAAACCATGTTTTTACTGTTGAATGACTCACAGAATGTTCACTCAAAGTCGAATTAATCAATTCCATAGCTTGAGCAGCATTTTTATTTCATTTTAAAATAGAATAGAATGCAATTTCGTAAATGTTGTTTATCGGCATCCATCTCTTAAAATTGATACACACGGAACGACAGTTTTTAAATGATTGAAACTTACGTCATAAAACAGCAATGACTAAGCTACATTTATCCAAACTGGCGGGAGATTTTTTTTTTTTGAACCAATTCAAGTATATTTTGAGACATTTGATTTTCTTATTTCGATTTACGGAACTGCGTCCAAGCTTTGTAAACGGCAATTTCAAGCTCCTGTAGTTAATGGAAAGATCTCCCGTGATGTATTCACTTAACAAAACTAACGGGAGATTTTGTTAACGGACGTTAAACAACTTTAGCTCTATTTGATTTTCTTGCGAGGGTTTAGTTTGGAAGCCGTACGTTACAAGCTCATTGTCCCATAGATCTTCATTGAACATTGATCAGAGAGAGGGTCTAGTTAAAAATCTTCAAAGAAGCACACACGGTACTAAAAAATTGGCTTCTAGCACTACTGTAGTGTAGTGGTATAAAATCGGTCTGCCAGTGTGAAGGTACTATAATAATCCAAACCGATAAATCGAACCACGAGTCTCGGAACAAAACATCAATAACGACGATTATCCAGCACATATGTACGGAAATTATCAAACTGGATATAGTAAACTCAGATTAAATGGGAAAACATTATTAAAACAAAAACAGTCAACCAATAAGGATCTGTTTCAACTTATTGCGGACATCAAATGAGAGGATGGCAGGCCTAAATCACAAATGTATTACGTTAAGGACAAAGAGAACATCGAAGCGCTACGCAAGAAACATTTGGCTGGTCGAAATATGTATGCTCACCAAAACACTACTATACTTGGTTTAACACCAGGAAATAAACGAGTTTACCAAAAAGCTACGTAGACATATACAAACCTTAAAAAGTTAGCCCAATGAAGCACAAACTGTACGATTCCCCGAAAAACCACCGGGAATACGTCGGCAACATCAACGCCGCACTCCAACAAGTACAAGCCATTAGTACAAGATCTATAGAATATCCCGAAGAAACCCACGCAACCGTTGGGGCTCACAAGGAACTCCAATAATTACCAGATCAATTTATCGTACTGTTACCAGAGGCAATTGCGAAGTATTTTCCGAAAGCAAGATAAGGTATTAAATGCGTATACAGAGAATAATCAGAAGAGTATTTCAAATTAAAAAGAAGATGAAGGAAATTGATCAGTTAAATAAAAGCATCCTCCTACTATTGGATCTTACAAGAAACGGCAAATTATGTAGAAAAAAGTGGTCGAGGGGATTGCAAATCCAACAATATCATCGCCTTTAAAGTGTCCAAGGGAAAAGATACAAACGATATATTTACTCAACATATACGACAGCACAATCAAAATTATCAGACACAATGAAGATGACATACCTTAATCACATCTTCAGGAGGGCTCCCATGCCAACATCTACCGTTAGGTGTTCGTATATTCGGCACCACCAGTTCGGCACCTTGTTACAAACAACAACACCTTGTGCAACAAAGTTGGATTAGGTGAACAGAGCCGGATCTGTTCCAATTTTTTCACTTAATACAAAAAACACGTACATCGGAAAACGTGCCAATGTATATGTGCTACCGAAAAACACAAGGGAATCTACCCAAACCACATAATATACAAAATGTTGATGACAGGTGGAGTACTTCGGTTTGACAATTTAACGTGTCTAACCCAAATCCATTTAGAACAAGGAGCAGCTGTAGTCCAATCTGCGAGGCAATTATAAGCGGGATACTCCAGATAACTGGCATTACAAAGCTTTTTGCAATTGCTAAAAATGTTAGAAAGAGATTCAAATTTACGGAAGCGGTATATAAAGTTCATAACCACTTACAGCAACTTACATGATATGAAGCCTATCACACCACATAAGGGGAACTATTTTTACCTTACAAAACGAGCTTTATTACAAAATTAATTATGGGATAAATAAAAATACATTAAATTTTCTCGTTGGGTTTTCGTTATTTTTCGTCAGTCGGTCTGATAAAGTTGCTATCTAATTATATTAGGTAATTTTCTTATTATTCTAGAGGCCAAATAAATTTACATTTTAATGCTAAATCACACAAATTATTCGTTAGTGTAATATATGGAGGACTCATACGCTGCCCTAACGCAATTGTCATTATGAACGATTGGTACGGTTAGTATGGTTCCACCACAAATATAAACCAACCACAGATGTGAGCGTTGATGGAAATAATTGATATATTTTCTATTTAGCCCACATGTTCGATTTAGTTGAGCATCCATTTCGGTCATTATATTCGGCCTCATCCCTAATGTACCTGGTTCACATTGAATTACCTCATTATATTTAAGGAAGAAATACTTCAGCTTATAGTCCAATTCAATTTCACATTTTTTTAAGTTTAGCTAAATGTCAGTAGAGGTCAGTAAAATAAATATGGTTAGAGTTTTTATGCCAGTTTTATAGAGACCTAGGCACAGTGAATTCATAATTACGGTTTTCAAACGAAACTTAATTTTTTTTTGTTATGCGCGGGGTATATTTAGAAAAAAAAATTTATTAGTCTAAAATTAACGTATATACTGGGTGCATCAAGCCGATTTTTTTTTTTTTGTCTAAATTTACTAGTTGGTGGTGCGTTCATGCTCTTTGTAGATTGTAAAAAACAAACAGCATTTTTTAATTAAAATTTGCTAAATAAATTAAGATTAATAAAACTTACAAATAATTCTAATTGGCGATAGTTAAATCTGAGCAATTTTTGCAAAGACATCTAGCAATTGTAGTATGAACTAACCACCAATTTAGTTAGTCGGGAATTTTGACGACAAATCATGACCCTAATGCTGCACCAGCACTTGTAACACAATCCAATGAAAATGGTACTGGAATTTTTTACAAATTAATTACAAATTTGTTACACAGTTAGAAAAATGTTTACAAGTCCCGTTATTCTGCAATTCGTGTGTGGGCTGGCATTAGACAAAGCTGCACCACACTTTTCGTAATTTTGTTAATATTTATTGTATCGTACTGGGAGTGGTACTGTAATTTATTTCAAATTAACTACATCATATTGGAATAGCTCAACCCCCAAAACTACCCCTAAGCGGTGTAATTTTTTAAAAAATATAGTTTTCATCACACCACGCTTTCTGTATTTCTGAGAATTTTTGTTGTGTAGTACTGAGGATGGCACTAGAATTGATTTTACAAATTAATTACAGTAAAACGGCATAATTAATCCCCTACAAAACTACCCCGAACGGAAGCAACCGATTAAAATCATTATATCGTACTGACGGTGATACTAGAAGTGTTTACAAAATAAATTGCAATATAGTGGAATGGTTAAATTGCCAGAACCTGCCTCTAAAAAGTAAAGCTCTTTAAAAGAATATTTCTCTGTAACGGTCATACCTCTTAAATTTATTACAACAGCCCACAAGCATAAAAGTTGATCGTAATGTATCAAACTTCCTTCCTCTGCAAGAAATAGGTATCCCTAAATTTATTACAAAAGCCCACACCCATAAAAGTCGATCAATATGTAATGAACTTCCTTCCTATGCAAGAAATAGGCATCCCTGAATTTATTACAACAGCCTATTTCTTGCATAGGAAGGAAGCTCGATACATTACGATCGACCCACAAAAATCGATCGTAATGTATCAAACTTCCTTCCTCTGCAAGAAATAGGTATCCCTAAATTTATTACAAAAGCCCACACCCATAAAAGTCGATCAATATGTATTGAACTTCCTTCCTATGCAAGAAATAGGCATCCCTGAATTTATTACAACAGCCTATTTCTTGCGTAGGAAGGAAGCTCGATACATTACGATCGATTTTTGTGGGTGTGAGCTGTTGTAATAAATTCAGGGGTACCTATTTCTTGCATAGGAAGGAAGTTCGATAAATTACGATCGATTTTTGTGGGTGTGGGCTTTTGTAATAAATTCAGGGATATCTAATTCTTGCATTGGAAGAAAGTTCAATGCATTACGATCGATTTTTATTGGGTGTGTGCTTTTGTAATAAATTCAGGGATACCTCTTTCTTGCATAGGAAAGTAGTTCGATGCATTTTGATCGATTTTTATTGGGTGTGGGCTTTTGTAATAAATTCAGATACCTATTTCTTGCATAGGAAGGAAGTTCAATGCATTATTATCAATTTTTGTGGGTGTAGCTGTTATAATAAATTCAGGGATACCTAATTCTTACATAGGAAGGCAGTTGAGTGCATTTTGATCGACTTTTGTGGGTGTGGGCTGTTGTAATAAATTTATGGGTACCCATTTCTTGCATAGGAAGGAAGTTCGATACATTTTGATCGATTTTTATGGGTGTGGACTTTTGAGATAAATTTAAGAGGTATGACCTTTACAGAGAAACTTTATTTTAAAGAGCTTCACTTTTTACAGGCAGATTCTGGCAATTGAACTATTCCGCTATATTGTAATTTATTTTGTAAAAACTTCTCAGTACGATACAATGATTTTAAACGGTTGCTCCCATTCGGGGTAGTTTTCTAGGGGATTAATTATGCCAGTTTATTGTAATTAATTTGTAAAAAAATACAGTACCACCCCCAGTACAATACAACACATATTAATTGAAATGCCAAAAGCAAAAACCGAAAAATATGGTTTTAGAAGAATGGCACCCTTTAGGGGTAGTTTTTGGGGGGTTGAACTATGCCGATATGTTGTAATTAATTTGTAAACATTTCAGTCCCACTCCCAGCACGATACAATAAATATTAACAAAAATACGAAAAGTGTGGGGCAGCTTTGTCTAATGCCAGCCCACACACGAATTGCAGAATAACGGGACTTGTAAAAAATTTTCTAACTGTGTAACAAATTTGTAATTAGTTTGTAAAAAATTCCAGTACCATTTTCATTGGATTGTGTTACAAGTGCTGGTGCAGCGTTAGGGCCATCAAAAAATCTACGTCAGGCACACAGCATTTTTTTCTTCAAATTTACGAGTAACTAAATTGATGGTTAGTTCTTATAAATTATTGATTGATGTCTCTAAGTAGCAGAAACTAAAACGTGCTTGATCAAAGTTCAAAGTTCATCATATGTGCGTTTAATGTTCTCTATGAACGAATAGTATGGCTAACCGTTAATTTATTTAGGCGAAAATTAAAAGAAAAAGTCGGCGTCAGGAATACAGCATACACTATTTTCATGTTAGTTCAGACAACAAAACGGATAGACATTTTATTATAATTCGCTAATTTAATTTAAGTTTTATCAGTTGTCAACAATTGTGGACAATTATCAATTTAGTGCACAATTTAGGACTTCATATTAGACCCAGAACGTTTAATGGATACGCAATATCAACTGTAAATCACTAGTACAAACTAACGACGACTTAGTTGATTCAGTTATTCATACTGTGTGCCTCACGCCTATTTTTGTGTCTTAGTTTCTGACTAACAAAATTAATGATTAGTTCGTACTAGTCGTTCATGGATGGTGCAAAACAGATCGTGTCTGAAATTTAATTAAAATTTGCTAGCTAAGCTAGGATTTATCAAATTTGGCCATTATATTTTTAATCGACTGTTTTCAAATCTGAACTAAGTTTGTAGACAAACAAGTCGACGTCAGGCACACAGTATTAACGGAAAAGATCGGTGTGAGGAACACAGTTTTTTGTTACTTGCAACTATTTTTTATATTTTTAAAGTTATGAAGATCACTCAATCTCTCGGACTGGCGGAATTACAAGTAGGAGTGTCGAACTCTTTTTTAACTATTCGGAGCAATTTTGTTGGTAAGGTCCACAAGTAGCTAAAGCACTAGAAATTAATATCAGATTGAACTGAAAATAGAAACCATCGTTGTCCTATTCTCGTAAAAACATATTAGAACAGAGTCATCAATTTATCGGATAATTTTTAAATACTCGTCTCATCAATCTCTGATTCAAATAAGCCATTTTAATATGCGGAGGAAACAGCGATGATTGATAGATCAAGAAGATGGATCTACGTAAACCGGACCTATAGCCGTACGTCCTCAATTTGACTTCTCCTGGTAGGACGCCAATAGTGAACCGCGAAAGTGTAGGGAGTGCTGCGGCCCTCCAACAAAAAAAATTGCTCCATCGTCTAACATTACGCGGAAGTAATTCATAGGCGTTCCTAATAAAATATTCACATACGCTTTTGGATCATCAAAGAAGAACATACAGTTAATCAAAATGCTTTTCATTGCATCTGATGCCATCGATGCCACGTAAAAACCTCAGAATAGTTCATGGAAAACCTACCCCTTCTCGTGTCATTATAGCTCGAACTAGTGGATGGTCCACACATAACGGAATTGAATACGTAAAACTCATTATCGTGGGGATGAATCCTCCAAACGATATGTTGTATATTTATCTGCCTTACTAGCATCACAACTAAATGTGACTTTGACCTTCTCATATTGTGTATCCTAAGAGAACCCTTCAGCGTCTTAGCGTGTTGCCGCCTTACAAAAACCATCATATATTTGATTGTTGATTCGTTGAGAAGGAAATTATATTGCAAATATTGTGTATTTGGTGGGATGATATACCCTAAATATATGATAAATAAAATTTAGGCAATTTGACACCTTGCCAGTCTCTTGATTTTATTTTAAAGTTCACGGAAACTTTACCTTTCACTATTACTCGACAGCATTTTCATTTATTCAAATTCAAATTCCTCTCTTGGAGTTTACATTGAATATGAAAAAGGATGTTCTGATATTTCTCGAGGAACTTTTGATTTATAATTTCGTTGAAACTACATTGGCCAGCACCTTACAATTTGTGTTCAGACCATCTGTGTAGAGAACGGACCAGTACTATTTGTCACTGTTTTGGAAAGTATCTTTGGTCATTAGTGGTAGCGGTTCAATGAAATAATGCTACAGTTATTCACTGTAATGTTGCGTTTATGAAGGAAATATATCTTCGCCACAATCACATTGGACATCATGGTTGCATGTCCGTTTGTTATTAGAAGCAGAATGTTTGTTTCGATTACAAGAAGACTATTGAACAATATTATAATTATTGGATTACTGAGAGAAAGAAAAAAACCGAATCACACATCTGTTTTAATCAGTGTCACGACGGCCTCGAAAAGTAATAATTAATATATTTAAAATTTAGGAATTCCAGAAACAAGCTAATAATAATATTAATAATATTTAAGTGTTATTGAAAAATCTGACCCAAATTGAAGAAGAATTAAAATTATTCGACAAAAGCATATAAGAAGTAGCGTGGAGCATAATACGCCCCCACGTTTATTGGAGGAAAAAGCGTCGAGTATTTTCTGTGGAAAGCAACGAAAACATTATAGCAACTTAAGTTAAAATTCTACCAGTTAAAAATGACGATGAAATAAGGGTCAGAAGTGCCAAACAAAAAATGTTTTCGTTTGCAGCTCAATTTGAGAACTCTGCCTAAACAAACGACATACGCGAACGCATTCCGCCAGTAAAAAAGGTAGATGATTAGAATATACCTCCTGTCATTGGATTTAAGAAAGAAATCAAATTTAACCTAAGGGGAAAGCAATTTCAAGAATACTTAATTAAAAGACAAATAATAAAAGCTTTTAATGAAAAAGGTTTTTCGTTTCAAATCAAAAGAAGGCTACAGAAGTAATCACGACACCAAAACCACCACCAAACGACACAAATTCGTATAAAGCGATTTGATGCAAAGGTAGATTTATTTGGAATTTCCTTTTGTTTTTTAAAATCCCTATTTCACTTTTTTCCAATAAACCTAACCTATGTTTCGTCAAATCTACGCTTTATTTAATAAAGTGTTGCAAGGACTGGTTATAAAAGCATAACGGTTTTGCCTTTGAGTAGGTATGTTTTGATTAAAGTTTTTACTGTTATCACTTTATAAAAAGGGTCATACATCACTTTTTTTATTCTAAAATAAAACTGGACACCACTTACTTTCTATTCAACGTGAATTGCAGCTATAGACACAACAAATACAGGAAACGTGTTATTTTTTTTTTAAATTTTATTCAAAAAACAAAATAAACGAGAATCATCGAAAATCGTGTAGTTTGAAACCGTGTAATTCGAGGGAAGGTATCCGTGTTCTTGGAGGGTTGCCTGTATATCTCTTATTTGAAAAACGTTTATGTTAAAACATTTTCTGCGAAATATGTAAACAATTCATATTTATTTTAAAATTTCATATTGATTTTATTTTAAAACATCCCAAAATATGAAAATCATTTACTCAAAACCATTAATTTAGACTTATAATAGCGCAAGATAGTACTGAGGTGACGATATAAAAAATTAATTCCACATTAAAATGAGGCGCCATCTAGAGAAAGCAAAACGCAAATAATACATTTAGTACATCGCATAGTGTCTAGACTAAATGTACTAAAAATTGCTGTACAAATTATTAGTACACAATGGTTTGTATCTCTGCTTTGAACTAGTGGATACAAAGTATACTGTAATATCGACAGTGAGGGCAACAACCCGTGTTCTAAAAGGAAACGGTCAATTTGTCGTGAAATAATTAACCGCAAAAACGATAAAAATTGATAAAGAAAAAATTGTGCGGTAAAATAGTTTTTGTAGGTGGTCAACTAATTAATTTATCTTGTTGTACTAATTCAACTTTAGTGTTTTTGAATTGTGTAAAGTAAATAGCTGATATGTTATGTGTTGTAAAAAGCACCACGGTTGAGCCCATCCAACTTGTAAAATTGAAGAAATAATCATTGAGGAATTAAGAGCTATTCATGACAACTCCCAATTTCTCAAACCCAAAACACAAATTCGTGTGAAATTTCTAAAATTGTATATTAGAAGCTGTGTTACTACTGGAAGTAAATTATGTATCAAATTCAATTGCAGATTTAAGCGAAACGACACAATATCGTAGCTCAATTTAAACATAGAAAATTTCGGGATACCCGATTATTTCGAGAATGATCAAGAGTTTAAAGATCTAAGACAAAACGTTTTGGGTCGTAAAAATCTGTAAGGCTAACCATCAGGAAAATTTGACAAAAAACGTACCCTGTTAAAGTTAGCCGATACTTTCCAGCCGAAAGTAAAACAAATCGATAATGCAGATAGTGTCTTTGCTATCTCAGCCGAAAATACAATATGTTATATACTATTAAAGTTAGCCGATAGTTTCCAGCCGAAAGTTAAAAAAAATCGATAATGCAGATAGTGTCTTTGCTATCTCAGCCGAAAATATAATATGTTATGTCAAATATTAATATGCATCAGCCGATATTTTTCAGCCGACATTTCTCAGCCGACATTTTTCAGCCGATATTTCTCAGCCGATATTTTTCAGCCGAAAGTGTTTTTTATACAACAAATATTTGATTTCTACAACAAAAAAAAATTAAACCATTAAAAATAAAACACTAATCAATATTTTTAATAGCATTTATAGTTATTCGGAAAAATTCATTTTACTATTGGGAAATTGCAAATAAACATAAAAATACAAAATTTGAAAATTTCTAAATATTGACCGTTTAAAATGTCATGGTTGGAAATAGATTCAAATGAAAGGTCTTAATGATGATCGCACCTGGAAAAAATTTCAGGTCAATTTTCATGTGGGGAGTCCGGGAAAACTCGATTGAATATATCGCACACACAAAATTTGAAAATTTCTAAATATTGACCGTTTAAAGTGTCATGGTTGAAAATAGATTCAAATGAAAGGTCTTAATGATGCTCGCACCTGGAAAAAATTTCAGGTCAATTTTCATGTGGGGAGTCCGGGAAAACTCGATTGAATATATCGCACACACAAAATTTGAAAATTTCTAAATATTGACCGTTTAAAGTGTCATGGTTGGAAATAGATTCAAATGAAAGGTCTTAATGATGATCGCACCTGGAAAAAATTTCAGATCAATTTTCATGTGGGGAGTCCGGGAAAACTCGATTGAATATATCGCACACACAAAATTTGAAAATTTCTAAATATTGACCGTTTAAAGTGTCATGGTTGGAAATAAATTCAAATGAGAGGTCTTAATGATGATCGCACCTGAAAAAAATTTCAGGTCAATTTTCATGTGGGGAGTCCGGGAAAACTCGATTGAATATATCGCACACACAAAATTTGAAAATTTCTAAATATTGACCGTTTAAAGTGTCATGGTTGGAAATAGATTCAAATGAAAGGTCTTAATGATTCTCACACCTGGAAAAAATTTCAGGTCAATTTTCATGTGGGGAGTCCGGGAAAACTCGATTGAATATATCGCACACACAAAATTTGAAAATTTCTAAATATTGACCGTTTAAAGTGTCATGGTTGGAAATAGATTCAAATGAAAGGTCTTAATGATGATCGTACCTGGAAAAAATTTCAGGTCAATTTTCATGTGGGGAGTCCGGGAAAACTCGATTGAATATATCGCACACACAAAATTTGAAAATTTCTAAATATTGACCGTTTAAAGTGTCATGGTTGGAAATAGATTCAAATGAAAGGTCTTAATGATGCTCGCACCTGGAAAAAATTTCAGGTACATTTTCATGTGGGGAGTCCGGGAAAACTCGATTTAATATATCGCACACACAAAATTTGAAAATTTCTAAATATTGACCGTTTAAAGTGTCATGGTTGGAAATAGATTCAAATGAAAGGTCTTAATGATGCTCGCACCTGGAAAAAATTTCAGGTCAATTTTCATGTGGGGAGTCCGGGAAAACTCGATTGAATATATCGCACACACAAAATTTGAAAATTTCTAAATATTGACCGTTTAAAGTGTCATGGTTAAAATTTTAATGGTTTAAAGTGTTATGGTATTTCCAACCATGACACTTTAAACGGTCAATATTTAGAAATTTTCAAACTTTGTGTGTGCGATATATTCAATCGAGTTTTCCCGGACTCCCCACATGAAAATTGACCTGAAATTTTTTCCAGGTGCGAGCATCATTAAGACCTTTCATTTGAATCTATTTCCAACCATGACACTTTAAACGGTCAATATTTAGAAATTTTCAAATTTTGTGTGTGCGATATATTCAATCGAGTTTTCCCGGACTCCCCACATGAAAATGTACCTGAAATTTTTTCCAGGTGCGAGCATCATTAAGACCTTTCATTTGAATCTATTTCCAACCATGACACTTTAAACGGTCAATATTTAGAAATTTTCAAATTTTGTGTGTGCGATATATTCAATCGAGTTTTCCCGGACTCCCCACATGAAAATTGACCTGAAATTTTTTCCAGGTACGATCATCATTAAGACCTTTCATTTGAATCTATTTCCAACCATGACACTTTAAACGGTCAATATTTAGAAATTTTCAAATTTTGTGTGTGCGATATATTCAATCGAGTTTTCCCGGACTCCCCACATGAAAATTGACCTGAAATTTTTTCCAGGTGTGAGAATCATTAAGACCTTTCATTTGAATCTATTTCCAACCATGACACTTTAAACGGTCAATATTTAGAAATTTTCAAATTTTGTGTGTGCGATATATTCAATCGAGTTTTCCCGGACTCCCCACATGAAAATTGACCTGAAATTTTTTTCAGGTGCGATCATCATTAAGACCTCTCATTTGAATTTATTTCCAACCATGACACTTTAAACGGTCAATATTTAGAAATTTTCAAATTTTGTGTGTGCGATATATTCAATCGAGTTTTCCCGAACTCCTCACATGAAAATTGACCTGAAATTTTTTCCAGGTGCGGTCATCATTAAGACCTTTCATTTGAATCTATTTCCAACCATGACACTTTAAACGGTCAATATTTAGAAATTTTCAAATTTTGTGTGTGCGATATATTCAATCGAGTTTTCCCGGACTCCCCACATGAAAATTGACCTGAAATTTTTTCCAGGTGCGATCATCATTAAGACCTTTCATTTGAATCTATTTCCAACCATGACACTTTAAACGGTCAATATTTAGAAATTTTCAAATTTTGTGTGTGCGATATATTCAATCGAGTTTTCCCGGACTCCTCACATGAAAATTGACCTGAAATTTTTTCCAGGTGCGGTCATCATTAAGACCTTTCATTTGAATCTATTTCCAACCATGACACTTTAAACGGTCAATATTTAGAAATTTTCAAATTTTGTGTGTGCGATATATTCAATCGAGTTTTCCCGGACTCCCCACATGAAAATTGACCTGAAATTTTTTCCAGGTGCGATCATCATTAAGACCTTTCATTTGAATCTATTTCCAACCATGACACTTTAAACGGTCAATATTTAGAAATTTTCAAATTTTGTGTGTGCGATATATTCAATCGAGTTTTCCCGGACTCCTCACATGAAAATTGACCTGCAATTTTTTCCAGGTGCGGTCATCATTAAGACCTTTCATTTGAATCTATTTCCAACCATGACACTTTAAACGGTCAATATTTAGAAATTTTCAAATTTTGTGTGTGCGATATATTCAATCGAGTTTTCCCGGACTCCCCACTTGAAAATTGACCTGAAATTTTTTCCAGGTGCGATCATCATTAAGACCTTTCATTTGAATCTATTTCAAACCATGACACTTTAAACGGTCAATATTTAGAAATTTTCAAATTTTGTGTGTGCGATATATTCAATCGAGTTTTCCCGGACTCCTCACATGAAAATTGACCTGAAATTTTTTCCAGGTGCGAGCATCATTAAGACCTTTCATTTGAATCTATTTCCAACCATGACACTTTAAACGGTCAATATTTAGAAATTTTCAAATTTTGTATTTTTATGTTTATTTGCAATTTCCCAATAGTAAAATGAATTTTTCCGAATAACTATAAATGCTATTAAAAATATTGATTAGTGTTTTATTTTTAATGGTTTAAATTTTTTTTGTTGTAGAAATCAAATATTTGTTGTATAAAAAACACTTTCGGCTGAAAAATATCGGCTGAGAAATATCGGCTGAAAAATGTCGGCTGAGAAATGTCGGCTGAAAAATATCGGCTGATGCATATTAATATTTGACATAACATATTGTATTTTCGGCTGAGATAGCAAAGACACTATCTGCATTATCGATTTTTTTTACTTTCGGCTGGAAAGTATCGGCTAACTTTAACAGGGTATAACATATTATATTTTCGGCTGAGATAGCAAAGACACTATCTGCATTATCGATTTTTTTTAACTTTCGGCTGGAAACTATCGGCTAACTTTAATAGTATAAAAAACGTTTAACAATTTTGGCAACAAGTTTGAATGGAATTTGGTTAACGACCATTGAGACATTACGTTGATGAAGAAAGTTTGAGCAAATTATGTATTGGAAGCACTGTGTTACCACTGGAAGTAAATTATGTTTCAAATTCAATTGCAGATTAAAGCGAAACGACACAATATCGTAGCTCAATTTAAACGAAGAATATTTCGGGATGTCCGATTAATTCGAAAATGATCAAGAGTTTAAAGATCTAAGACAAAACGTTTTGGGTCGTAAAAATCAGTAAGACTAACCAGCAGGAAAATTTGACAAAAAACGATTAACAATTTTGGTAATAAATTTGAATGGAATTGTGTTAACGACCATTGAGACATTACGTTGATGAAGAAATATTGAGCAAATTATATATCGGAAGCGCTGTGTTACCACTGGAAGTAAATTACTAGGTAAATGTTTTGTCTGGCGTCTGACAGGGTAGCCATCTTGGACTTCTCTTATTTATTGCAATCATATAGGTGATCAACAAGAACAATTAAGTGTTAGGGTTTTTAGTCCTTTTCTCTACAAACTTTCATAGAAGCCTTATAGAATTAATTCAGAAGCAATTTCTGTTGTTTGCCTTAAGGCTACTCCCTCGACAGGTAAATGTTCCTTTGTATGTGCTACCGTCGTATATAGGCCGCGACATTATAATGGGCCGAACTGATTGTTCACAACTACTGTCGAGGCTTCGTGGTCGATCTGTTTCAGGTCGTGTGTTTAATAATGTTTCTGGCGTGTTCGATTTTAATTTGTCTAGAGACGAATTTTAAAGGGTTATAAAAATTTTTATTAATAAAATTGATTTGAGCCAGATGTCCAATAATACTGATGGCTAAATAAATAAATAAATAAATAATAATCTAATCTTGTACAGTATTTACAAATTTCGCAATGTAGTACTACTAAGTCAAAGACACATTATGCACAAATCAATTTTTTACGATCAACTCCAAAATAGTCCTCGCCTGCACCATAAATTATCATATCACACACGTTTAACTTTTACTTTTGGAATTAAGTTCAACACAATTTCGACAACACCCGGTGACATCATACTTTCATTCCAATATTTGGCATTACCAGTTGAACGAAATTTTTGTATCTTAAAGTTCCCATAAGAGTTTTACGATAACTACGTCTGCCGCCGCCCAACGTTGTTTTTCATATTATTTACGATTATATTCACATCGGTAAATATAGTGACCGCACGTAAGAGTAACGGTAATAAAATTACTTAATTTTAATTAAAGTGAATGTAAAACGGATGTAAATTTCTTTTTTTTTAAATTACTTAATTTTTTGGTACTTTACTCGCATGCATATTCGTATGTACAAATCATGTTTGGATAAAAATGATGATGGAAAATACAGACGGTCCGAACCGTTCGGGTACATACATATATTCACGAGTATGTATGTAGATGTACTATGTACTTTTGTATGTGGCATATACACAGGAACAAAACAAATTTATGTAGGGAGTTAGAATAAAATGTACACAATACGCATTGTAGGTGACAGGAAGATAGATCGATTCGAAGCTGTCCAGAATCATCTCTATCCATATCCATATGTGTTTTTATTTTCTTTCAGTAACATTTTATGTTTGTTATTTGTGTTTGTCTAAAATGTACATCTCAATAAAGTTAAGACAGGTACAGGGCGAATGTGTTATACGTATTGAAGGTACGAGGAAAACATATTTCGGTTTTAGTAAGCTGCTGTACCTCTACCTACTTATGGGTTACCTATTATTCGACCTACCAAAATTATTCGATTTACGGACCAATATTATTCTACGTGTATTGGGTTTCTAAAAATGGATATCGGCAACATCATATTCTCAGGAGGATATTCGTAATTTAAATTTTTGTGTGGAGGATTTTATTTTCCGTCACTCCTGATTTTTAATATTATGGGTTTGAAGATACATTTTCTAAAAAAAGGAATTATACTGGTTTAGTATTGAACGATAATTTGATTGATTGGTTTTTTTTACTTATGATTTCTAATTTTTAGTGATATTATTTTTGAATTTTAATAACCAACAGATTTGTGAGCGAGGATTAAATGGAAATGTTTTCGAGAATTGTGTTAATTTGTTAGAAATAAAACCGGAAGTCAAAATAAGATTTCATTGATGTTTGTTCTAGATTGACATAAATGTGTAACTGACAATTAGAAAATAAACTTGAAATTTCGAATAAAGTTACATCAAGTTCCCAATATTATAAATAGAGGTACCCATGTCTAGAAGTTCTTTCGACGCAATTATTTATTTCTAAAGAATCGGACGATATTACAATTCAAAAAGTCTGATATCCAATATCTAATGTCTCAATGGTCGTTAACCAAATTCCATTCAAATTTGTTAAACGTTTATAGTCTAAATTTCCAAGTGGTTAGCCTTACTGATTTTTACGACCCAAAGTATTTTGTCTTAGATCTTTAAACTCTTGATCATTTTCGAAATAATGAAATATTCTACGTTTAAATTAAGTTACTATATTGTGTCGTTTCGCTTTAATCTGCAATTGAATTTGGTACATAATTTACTTCCAATGGTAACACGGCGCTTCCAATACATAATTTGCTCAATTTTTATTCATCAACGTAATGTCTCAATGATCGTTAACCCAATCCCATTCAAATTTATTACAAAAAATGTTAAAAAGTTTTTGTCAAATTTTCCTGCTGGTTAGCCTTACTGATTTTTACGACCCAAAATATTTTGTCTTAGATCTTTAAACTCTTGATCATTTTCGAAATAATCGGATATCCCGAATTATTCTACGCTTAAATTGAGCTACGATATTGTGTCGTTTCGCTTTAATCTGCAATTGAATTTGAAACATAATTTACTTCCAGTGGTAACACAGTGCTTCCAATACATAATTTGCTCAATATTTCTTCATCAACGTATTGTCACAATGGTCGTTAACTTAATTCCATTCAAATTTGTTACCAAAATTGTTAATCGTTTTTTGTCAAATTTTCCTGATGGTTATAGCCTTACTGATTTTTACGACCCAAAATATTTTGTCTTAGATCTTTAAACTCTTGATCATTTTCGAAATAATCGGATATCCTGAAATATTCTACGTTTAAATTGAGCTACGATATTGTGTCGTTTCGCTTTAATCTGCAATTGAATTTGAAACATAATTTACTTCCAGTGGTAACACAGCGCTTCCAATACAAAATTTGCTCAATATTTCTTCATCAACGTAATGTCTCAATGGTCGTTAACTTAATTCCGTTCAAATTTGTTACCAAAATTGTTAATCGTTTTTTGTCAAATTTTCCTGCTGGTTAGCCTTACTGATTTTTACGACCCAAAATATTTTGTCTTAGATCTTTAAACTCTTGATCATTTTCGAAATAATCGGATATCCTGAAATATTCTACGTTTAAATTGAGCTACGATATTGTGTCATTTCGCTTTAATCTGCAATTGAATTTGAAACATAATTTACTTCCAGTGGTAACACAGCGCTTCCAATACAAAATTTGCTCAATATTTCTTCATCAACGTAATGTCTCAATGGTCGTTAACCAAATTCCATTCAAACTTGTTGCCAAAATTGTTAAACGTTTTTTGTCAAATTTTCCTGATGGTTAGCCTTACTGATTTTTACGACCCAAAATATTTTGTCTTAGATCTTTAAACTCTTGATCATTTTCGAAATAATCGGATATCCCGAAATATTCTACGTTTAAATTGAGCTACGATATTGTGTCATTTCGCTTTAATCTGCAATTGAATTTGAAACATAATTTACTTCCAGTGGTAACACAGCGCTTCCAATACAAAATTTGCTCAATATTTCTTCATCAACGTAATGTCTCAATGGTCGTTAACTTAATTCCATTCAAATTTGTTACCAAAATTGTTAATCGTTTTTTGTCAAATTTTCCTGATGGTTAGCCTTACTGATTTTTACGACCCAAAATATTTTGTCTTAGATCTTTAAACTCTTGATCATTTTCGAAATAATCGGATATCCCGAAATATTCTACGTTTAAATTGAGCTACGATATTGTGTCATTTCGCTTTAATCTGCAATTGAATTTGAAACATAATTTACTTCCAGTGGTAATACAGCGCTTCCAATACATAATTTGCTCAATATTTCTTCATCAACGTATTGTCACAATGGTCGTTAACCAAATTCCATTCAAATTTGTTATCAAAATTGTTAATCGTTTTTTGTCAAATTTTCCTGATGGTTAGCCTTACTGATTTTTACGACCCAAAATATTTTGTCTTAGATCTTTAAACTCTTGATCATTTTCGAAATAATCGGATATCCTGAAATATTCTACGTTTAAATTGAGCTACGATATTGTGTCGTTTCGCTTTAATCTGAAATTGAATTTGAAATATAATTTATTTCCAGTGGTAATACAGCGCTTCCAATACATAATTTGCTCAATATTTCTTCATTAACGTATTGTCACAATGGTCGTTAACTTAATTCCATTCAAATTTGTTACCAAAATTGTTAATCGTTTTTTGTCAAATTTTCCTGATGGTTATAGCCTTACTGATTTTTACGACCCAAAATATTTTGTCTTAGATCTTTAAACTCTTGATCATTTTCGAAATAATCGGATATCCTGAAATATTCTACGTTTAAATTGAGCTACGATATTGTGTCGTTTCGCTTTAATCTGCAATTGAATTTGAAACATAATTTACTTCCAGTGGTAACACAGCGCTTCCAATACAAAATTTGCTCAATATTTATTCATCAACGTAATGTCTCAATGGTCGTTAACTTAATTCCGTTCAAATTTGTTACCAAAATTGTTAATCGTTTTTTGTCAAATTTTCCTGCTGGTTAGCCTTACTGATTTTTACGACCCAAAATATTTTGTCTTAGATCTTTAAACTCTTGATCATTTTCGAAATAATCGGATATCCTGAAATATTCTACGTTTAAATTGAGCTACGATATTGTGTCGTTTCGCTTTAATCTGAAATTGAATTTGAAACATAATTTACTTCCAGTGGTAATACAGCGCTTCCAATACATAATTTGCTCAATATTTCTTCATCAACGTATTGTCACAATGGTCGTTAACCAAATTCCATTCAAATTTGTTATCAAAATTGTTAATCGTTTTTTGTCAAATTTTCCTGATGGTTTCGCTTTAATCTGAAATTGAATTTGAAATATAATTTACTTCCAGTGGTAATACAGCGCTTCCAATACATAATTTGCTCAATATTTCTTCATCAACGTATTGTCACAATGGTCGTTAACCAAATTCCATTCAAATTTGTTATCAAAATTGTTAATCGTTTTTTGTCAAATTTTCCTGATGGTTAGCCTTACTGATTTTTACGACCCAAAATATTTTGTCTTAGATCTTTAAACTCTTGATCATTTTCGAAATAATCGGATATCCTGAAATATTCTACGTTTAAATTGAACTACGATATTGTGTCGTTTCGCTTTAATCTGAAATTGAATTTGAAATATAATTTACTTCCAGTGGTAATACAGCGCTTCCAATACATAATTTGCTCAATATTTCTTCATCAACGTATTGTCACAATGATCGTTAACCAAATTCCATTCAAATTTGTTATCAAAATTGTTAATCGTTTTTTGTCAAATTTTCCTGATGGTTAGCCTTACTGATTTTTACGACCCAAAATATTTTGTCTTAGATCTTTAAACTCTTGATCATTTTCGAAATAATCGGATATCCTGAAATAATCTACGTTTAAATTGAGCTACGATATTGTGTCGTTTCGCTTTAATCTGAAATTGAATTTGAAATATAATTTACTTCCAGTGGTAACACAGCGCTTCCAATACAAAATTTGCTCAATATTTCTTCATCAACGTAATGTCTCAATGGTCGTTAACTTAATTCCATTCAAATTTGTTACCAAAATTGTTAATCGTTTTTTGTCAAATTTTCCTGATGGTTATAGCCTTACTGATTTTTACGACCCAAAATATTTTGTCTTAGATCTTTAAACTCTTGATCATTTTCGAAATAATCGGATATCCTGAAATATTCTACGTTTAAATTGAGCTACGATATTGTGTCGTTTCGCTTTAATCTGAAATTGAATTTGAAATATAATTTACTTCCAGTGGTAATACAGCGCTTCCAATACATAATTTGCTCAATATTTCTTCATCAACGTATTGTCACAATGGTCGTTAACCAAATTCCATTCAAATTTGTTATCAAAATTGTTAATCGTTTTTTGTCAAATTTTCCTGATGGTTTCGCTTTAATCTGAAATTGAATTTGAAACATAATTTACTTCCAGTGGTAATACAGCGCTTCCAATACATAATTTGCTCAATATTTCTTCATCAACGTATTGTCACAATGGTCGTTAACCAAATTCCATTCAAATTTGTTATCAAAATTGTTAATCGTTTTTTGTCAAATTTTCCTGATGGTTAGCCTTACTGATTTTTACGACCCAAAATATTTTGTCTTAGATCTTTAAACTCTTGATCATTTTCGAAATAATCGGATACCCTGAAATATTCTACGTTTAAATTGAGCTACGATATTGTGTCGTTTCGCTTTAATCTGAAATTGAATTTGAAATATAATTTACTTCCAGTGGTAATACAGCGCTTCCAATACATAATTTGCTCAATATTTCTTCATCAACGTATTGTCACAATGGTCGTTAACCAAATTCCATTCAAATTTGTTATCAAAATTGTTAATCGTTTTTTGTCAAATTTTCCTGCTGGTTAGCCTTACTGATTTTTACGACCCAAAATATTTTGTCTTAGATCTTTAAACTCTTGATCATTTTCGAAATAATCGGATATCCTGAAATATTCTACGTTTAAATTGAGCTACGATATTGTGTCATTTCGCTTTAATCTGCAATTGAATTTGAAACATAATTTACTTCCAGTGGTAACACAGCGCTTCCAATACAAAATTTGCTCAATATTTCCTTTCATCAACGTAATGTCACAATGGTCGTTAACTTAATTCCATTCAAATTTGTTACCAAAATTGTTAATCGTTTTTTGTCAAATTTTCCTGATGGTTAGCCTTACTGATTTTTACGACCCAAAATATTTTGTCTTAGATCTTTAAACTCTTCATCATTTTCGAAATAATCGGATATCCTGAAATATTCTACGTTTAAATTGAGCTACGATATTGTGTCGTTTCGCTTTAATCTGCAATTGAATTTGAAATATAATTTACTTCCAGTGGTAACACAGCGCTTCCAATACAAAATTTGCTCAATATTTATTCATCAACGTAATGTCTCAATGGTCGTTAACTTAATTCCATTCAAATTTGTTACCAAAATTGTTAATCGTTTTTTGTCAAATTTTCCTGATGGTTAGCCTTACTGATTTTTACGACCCAAAATATTTTGTCTTAGATCTTTAAACTCTTGATCATTTTCGAAATAATCGGATATCCCGAAATATTCTACGGTTAAATTGAGCTACGATATTGTGTCATTTCGCTTTAATCTGAAATTGATTTTGAAATATAATTTACTTCCAGTGGTAACACAGCGCTTCCAATACAAAATTTGCTCAATATTTATTCATCAACGTAATGTCTCAATGGTCGTTAACTTAATTCCATTCAAATTTGTTACCAAAATTGTTAATCGTTTTTTGTCAAATTTTCCTGATGGTTAGCCTTACTGATTTTTACGACCCAAAATATTTTGTCTTAGATCTTTAAACTCTTGATCATTTTCGAAATAATCGGATATCCCGAAATATTCTACGTTTAAATTGAGCTACGATATTGTGTCATTTCGCT
The DNA here is from genome assembly GCA_963691935.1 of Nephrotoma guestfalica. Taxonomy (NCBI): domain Eukaryota; kingdom Metazoa; phylum Arthropoda; class Insecta; order Diptera; family Tipulidae; genus Nephrotoma; species Nephrotoma guestfalica. Next base: position 215,476,219 of record OY829913.1, on the reverse strand, counting down.
TTAATCTGCAATTGAATTTGAAACATAATTTACTTCCAGTGGTAACACAGCGCTTCCAATACAAAATTTGCTCAATATTTCTTCATCAACGTAATGTCTCAATGGTCGTTAACTTAATTCCATTCAAATTTGTTACCAAAATTGTTAATCGTTTTTTGTCAAATTTTCCTGATGGTTAGCCTTACTGATTTTTACGACCCAAAATATTTTGTCTTAGATCTTTAAACTCTTGATCATTTTCGAAATAATCGGATATCCCGAAATATTCTACGTTTAAATTGAGCTACGATATTGTGTCATTTCGCTTTAATCTGCAATTGAATTTGAAACATAATTTACTTCCAGTGGTAACACAGCGCTTCCAATACAAAATTTGCTCAATATTTATTCATCAACGTAATGTCTCAATGGTCGTTAACTTAATTCCATTCAAATTTGTTACCAAAATTGTTAATCGTTTTTTGTCAAATTTTCCTGATGGTTAGCCTTACTGATTTTTACGACCCAAAATATTTTGTCTTAGATCTTTAAACTCTTGATCATTTTCGAATTAATCGGGTATCCCGAAATATTCTACGTTTGAATTGAGCTACGATATTGTGGCATTTCGCTTTAATCTGCAATTGAATTTGAAACATAATTTACTTCCAGTGGTACCACGGCGCTTCCAATACAAAATTTACTCAATATTTTTTCATCAACGTAATGTCTCAATGGTCGGTAACCCAATTCAATTCAAATTTGTTATCAAAATTGTTAATCGTGTTTTGTCAAATTTTCCTGATGGTTAGCCTTACTGATTTTTACGACCCAAAATATTTTGTCTTAGATCTTTAAACTCTTGATCATTTTCGAATTAAACGCAAATGGTGGATCTTCTCAGATGTGGCGGCTTCGAACTGCGGAAGTGGCCCTCGAAAACCCAACTGCTTCTTAATGAGATACCAACCAAATTTCGTGAACATCAGGATCAACTTGAGATAAACTGTGATAATTCAGTCAAAACACTCGAGCTACATTGATCTCCTTCGGCGGATTCAACATCAGTGATTTATCGGATTTTTGGACACCAACCAAATGAACTATACTGTCGCAGTTGTCAAGGATATTCGATCCGCTCCGCTTGGTATATCCTTCCGCCATTATTAGGAATTGTGGGTGTTCGGAATATCGTGGGATGAAGCGGTCTGAAAACCAGTTGCTCACTTATCGCAATTGCTCACTTATTGGAGGTTCTCACAATCCATCGTTGGTACAGCATACCACAACTCACAAACATCTTCAAGTTCACGTGATCAGTGACGCCTCTGAGAAAGCATACGCAGCGGTGATGTCTGCTCGTACAAAGTTAACAGATGAATCCGCTAAAGTCACAATGCAGACATCAAAGGTCACGATTACAACACTGAAAACGGTAGGCCTGCCATATCTGCAGGTTTGTGCCAGTGTTTTTCTCGCCAAATTCATGCACAACATCGTTCAGTCACTCGTCACCGTACCACAGGTTCAAGAGTACGTATGAGACGACTCGCAAGTGGTACTTGGATGACTACTCAGCTCGCCTAGTTGCTGGAAAACGTTTGTGGTCAATCGGGTTTTGCAAATTTTGGATTATACTCAACCTACCGATCGGAATTATGTCGACAACAAGCATAATCCCGTAAATTGCGCTACTGGTGGTGTTGACCCATCATCAATAAAATCAATAATCGCGACGCATGCAGAAACTGTGAAGTCTCACAATAAATTATACTACATATCTGCCCTAGCTCAATAGGGCAATCGTGTTTTGGATCAAGCTGGTTCAAGAGTCACTTTTCGCGAATATCAAGATGACAATCCGGAGAACATTTATTAGACAAGAGCCCACTTCGATGTCTGAACCCTTTCATAGGCAGGGACGATATACTACGGGTCAGGGAGTGGCTCAACTAGTTCAACCTGCCATACACACGGAAGCATCCAATCATTCAGCATTTACCAAAGACAGTCAGCTTGCGCACCTACCCATTTCGCAGGCACATCCCACAACGCAACGGTCACACAAAAACCTTCCACTTTCTACAACCCGAACATGTCAATTGATCAATCTATTTTCGTAAATTTAGAAATCATATTGAAAATAGGTTGAAAATTGTGTGAAATGGCAACTGCCGCGCTATGTAGCTTTTTCGATTTTTAGAAATATTTTAAAAAGTTTTTTCATAACGATTTTGGCGAACAGTTATTGTCTTCTTTTCTCCACCGGTGCAGGGAACAAAAGCCAACGCAGTACGAAAGACAGAGAGGTAAAGGTATTTAATTGTTGTAATATTAAATTTTGACATTTCAGCTTCTCGCGAATCATAAAACTGTGTAGTTTTCTTTTACTCCCCTTAAATAAAGTGGGTGTTGACGCGACCTAAAACCCCTAACCAGTGTAACAAATCATTCCATTAGTTAAGTTAGCAGTGGTAACAATTTATTTAATAGATTCTTTTGTTTCGTATGTAACTAGGCCTGTATTGTATGAGGAATTCATTGGAAGTGGATGGAACATGGAATTGAAAAGTTTTAGTTTTTGAGAATGGAAAGTAGGTGACCATCGTTACTGCTTGATTACGACATGACCTCACTATCTAGCTCTCGCGTATTTGCTTCAAAAACTAATTTATCTTATGAATGGTAGCGCTCGAACCTTATACCCTCTAAGTCATCATAAAAAACATTTGTCCACGTGGTTGTTTTTGTTGATTTTGTAAGGTATAAAATTGCAAAAAAATAATGGATCCTGCAAAAAATAAAAAAATATTACATATTAAGAATTTTAAAACCAAAATCTTAAAAAATTACTCCTAAATAATTCGATATAATATTATGGAGTTGCGGGAAATTCCCCCTCCCCCCATGTGTCATGATTATCCTAAAATAATAGTATAAATAATTATTTATTAATTTTTGCATAAATCTTTAGATGGGCAAACAGTTTACGATTATAAGCTTACCTCGGTATTTAGTGTTATGTTACAAAACCAAATATAAGTAATTTCATATGCCAACAAAGGCTATTTATGTGTTTTATTACTTCCCACGAGATTTTTACCTAGCTTGTGAACCTTTGAGTATTTATTTGTACAAGGAGGCCTGTGGAATCGAAACCGCTTTTCGGCCCTGATCTGTACCATTTGTAATGAAAAATCGTAATCCATCACTGCGCACATGTCAATCATTTAAAATTTGTTGCAACAACGCGATTGTAAAAGACCCGTTATCTATATCGCCCAGGAACCGTTCGATCACATGTTAATCTTTTGAACTATGTTGAACAGATTTCTAATTTCAATCTTGAAATGACGCGCTAAAATCTATCACTTATTTTTATTTTAAATCAATCGTTATATTTTCTGACATTCCTGTGCAACATTTGTTGCATGGGATTTCTTTTGGGACATACTTCACACGCATACTATTTTTACTATTATTGTAATTACAACTAAGTAATTTTATTGATAATATTTATTTAATCATTTTGGAAATACATGGATCTCTACATAACAAGTCACAAAAATGTTGGAGTCGAAATACAACATAAATTTTCAAGCATTAATTAAAGGTCAACTCCAATAAAATTTTAATTATACAACGTGCTAATTAAATTTAATTTCTTTCAAACAAGTAACAACAATTCATAAAAGCCGCGCACGCACTTAACAATTTCTTGTTTATGATACTCTCATTCTTACCCAAAATGAAAGGAAAATGAAAGAATTAACTACGTGATTTTCTCCTTTTGTATAGGTATGTCATTATTTCACAAATTTGATTTGGCCTTGATCAAAACGTACAAACCATGCGCAATTAAATAAAATTTTGTTAAGGGCACGTCTCGTAACTCTCTTGATAATTCTAACCAAACTAAATGTATCTTTGAAAGTAGAGTCTACCTTTAGTTGTTGCATATTTTTTTTTGTTCCTCCAAAATATAACTAAAGCTGAATGAACATAAAATCAAATGGATGCTATTTAATAATACAGCCAATCGTAGTGGAACGTACCAATTAAAGGATAAAACAAATTTTTTGGGTATCAAAAAACGACGAAACAATATTTTTCAACGTATGGCAAAGCACAAATAATACCTTAAATGAAAAAGTGATCAATCTAAAATTTTCACCGGTAGTGTCAAACTTTGTATATAAATGTGTAACTAAAAAATATAAACTGAATATAAATTGAAAATCGTATTATTGTCGGATTCCAAGTAAATCGCACAGATTTTTCGTTTGTTATTTATCTGTAGATTACAAAATAGAAATGCATTAATAGAACATGTTGACATGACATACGGACTCTCTAATCAACACCAAATAAAATTGTATTCCCATTTGGTTCAAAAATGAACCGTTGTTAGAGTTTTATGTTTTGTGTACCAGTTACGGAATTTTTATATCGCAAAATTGTTTGTAGTTTCTACACCAAAAAATTATTAATTAATTCGATACGGACAATCCCTAATTTAATTAAAACGGTTTCGGATATTTAAGTAATTTTTGACAAAAAGTTGGGTAGGAAATATTCGAATAGTGCGAACATTAAATGTTTACCCATTATCAACTACTTTTAAATTTGTAGCAAAACGTTACAAAAAATGTTTAAAAATCGTGATTTAATCACAGAGCGATCAAATTATCCTAACTTTTGTGAAGTTATTTGGTATAATGATATCGATAACTAAGCACCCAACTAAAATTTCTGTTTACATTGATTTTGTTTTAAACTTCAACAAATTTAAGAGTATAGGGTTTCCAATAGGAATGATATGATTTTTAAGTGACGTTTCGGCCATTTGTAATATGTCATGATCTGTCATTTTTTGTTTCATTGTATTCAGCCATGTTTACAATTTCATCATGGTGAGATATACGCAAGAATAACGTTTACAAATTATTCAGTTTTATTATCAAAATAATCGTTCTCCAATTGCAACTTTTCGTGCGCTTTTGCCATTTCATAGTCGTAATAATCGTCCAAGTGTGCTCGCTATTCGTCGAATTGTTGAAAATTTTCAGAGTACATTTTCTTTACATAATGTTGAAGTGCCAATAAGACAAAGATTCGCTCGAAGTAATGCAAATATTGCTGCCGTTCAGGCAGGAGTTACTCAAGAATTGGGACTGTCTCAAACCACAACCTGGCGAATTTTGAGAAAGGATTTGGGTTTGCATCCGTATAAAATTGTTCTCACTCAAGAACTGAAGTCATTGGACCACCGTAAACGTCGTGAATTTGCTGATTTTGCCTTGGAACAACTTGAAAATGATAACGATTTTTTTAAGAAAATCATCTTCTCCGATGAGGCTCACTTTCATCTGAGGGTGCGGTAAATAAACAAAACTCGATTCTAATGCGAAGAAAAACCACAAATTATTCATGAAAAACCATTACATTCACATAAATAGACAGTTTGGTGTGGTTTTTGGACTGATGGAATCATCGGTCCGTATTTTTTTTGAAGTGAAGCTGGTAACACCGTTACTGTCAATGGAGATCGGTATAGATCGATGATAACCAACTTTTTATGGCCGAAATTGGAAGAAATTGATCCGGACAACATTTGGTTCCAACAAGACGGTGCTACGTGCCACACAGCAAGTGCAACAATTGAATTATTGCGAGAAAAGTTTGGAGATTCGATTATTTCAAGAAATTGTGATATTAAATGGCCTCCAAGAAGTTGTGATTTAACACCACTAGACTATTTCGTGTAAGGTTAATTGAAGTCATTGGTCTGTGGCAATAAACCAAACTCTCTTCAAGCTTTACAAGTCAATATTGAACGTGCTATTCATGACATACGACTTGATTTAGTGGAAAAAGTGCTAGAAAATTGGGTTCATCGAATTCGTTCCTGCAGAAGAAGTCGTGGAGGCCATTTGAATGACGTTTTATTCAGAACTTAATTGTATTGATTGTACTTCACATTAAATAAAAAACATTTCAATTTCCTTAACAATTAGTGTGTTTTTTTTTAAAGAAATCATATCACTTTTATTGAAAAACCCAATTTGTTGCATTCAAGAACTCGTCGAAAATGTTTATTTGTCCGAGCGTTATTTTAAAATGTATGTCTGTGCTTAAAACCATATTTCGACAGTTTTAAATAATAAAAAATTCAGTGCTCTAAACCAGCACCGACCAATTTAGCCCACCTCAATGAAACCTGTCATTTATTACAATTTATTACAACAAATCCCGATCTTATTACAGTTACCGTTTTCGAGGAACGAGTGGTCGATTTAGCTTATAATTAAACCTGCACCGCCGAAATTGTAACTTTTGATGTAGCTATGATATCGGGATGATTCTTGGACCAGAATTTATTACAAATTAATTAAATTGAATAAGTAAGTTCAAGACCACCTCTATAACTTACCTAAGGGTAAATTTCACTCCAAAACGATTATATATTTCAAAAACGTCAATTTAACCAATTTTAGTAAAAAAAAATACACCAGACTGCCACCAGATTTTGTAAAAATTTTGCAAAAAGTCTTGTCGAGAGTAGGTCAGCCTTATCCAGGTGTGTAATAACTTATTTTTGTGTCAGGATACGCGGAATTGACTCCTAAAGGTGGAGGCTTCAAATAGGAAATTTAAAGGTCGATTTCACCACATTTAATAATTTATTACACCAGACCGCCACCATATATGGAAATTATCGGAAATTATTCCGTGGTCGTTGTGAAGGGCAAATCAACTTTATTCCGTTGTGTAATAAATTATTTTTTTGTCAGGTTAGACGGAATTGGCTCCTTCTACGTTAAAGGCTTCAAATTTTAATATTAAAGGTCGATTTTGCAAAATTTATTAATTTAATACACCAGATATGGGGTCTAATGTTACTCTGTGGATGTTGCAAAGGGCAAGTCAACCTTATACAGGTGTGTAATAAACTATTTTTGAGTCAGGTTACACGGAATTGGCTCCGAACGTTAAAGGCCTTCAAATTTTTAATTTAAAGGTCGATTTTGCAAAATTTATTACATCAGACCGCCACCAGATATTAAGTTAAACTTTACTCCTTTGATATTGCGGTGGCCAAGTCAACTTTATCCAGGTGTGTATTAATTTATTTTTGTGTCAGCATACGCGGAATTCTACCCAACGGTAGAGGCTTCAAATAGATAATTTAAAGGTCGATTTTACCACCTTTAATAATTTATTACATCAGACGACACCGTGGTCGTTGTAAAGGGTAGGTCAACCTTATACAGGTGTGTAATAAATTATTTTTGGGTCAGGTTACTCGGAATTTGCTCCGAACTGTAAGGGTTTGAAATTTTTAATTTCAAGATCGATTTTACCACCTTTAATAATTTATTACATCAGACCGCCGCCAAGTATGGGTCTAATGTTACTATGCGGTCGTTATGGTGGGTAGGTCAACCTTATCCAGTTGTGTAGTAAAATATTTGTGTGTCAGGATGCGCGGAATTGGCTCCCAATGGTAGAGGCTTCAAATAGGTAATTTAAGGGTCGATTTTACCACCTTTAATAATTTATTACACCAGATCGCCACCAGATATGGAGTACGCGTACTCTGACACAAAAATAATTTATTACGCACCTGGATAAGGCTGACCTATACTCTCGACAAGACTTCTTCCAACATTTTTACCAAAATCTGGTGGCAGCCTGGTGTAAAAAAATGTATTAAAGTTGGTTAAATTGACATTTTTGAAATATATAATCGTTATGGGTAAAATTTACCCTTAGGCAAGTTATAGGGGTGGTCTTGAACTTAGTTGTTCAATTTAAATAGTTTGTAATAAATGTTGGTCCAAGAATCATCACGATATCATAGCTACATCAAAAGTAACAATTTTGGCGGTGCAGATTTAACTGTAAGCTAAACGGAGCACTCGTTCCTCGAAAACGGTAACTGTGATAAAATCGGGATTTTTTGTAATAAATTGTAATAAATGACAGGTTTCATTTAGGTGGGCTAATTTGGTCCGTGCAGGTTTAGAGTACTAAAAAATTCCCTAATTGCATCTGTTTTGCCAACCTTTAGGTCTAGGAAATTTGTATATTATGAATCAACCATGAATTTTCACATATACCATAAAATGTAAAAATCGAAAATGTAACTACCAATTCCATGTATTTCAAAATATATGCGGATAATTTGCCTGTAAAAAAATGTGTAAAGAAAGTTGGCCATGAAAAAACAAAATGCTCGATATAAAAAACTAATTTTTGTTTCTCCATTTGAGACAAGGGAAAAATGGTGCTCGCTTCAGATACACCAAAACATGTTTTTCATTTTTACTTGCTTTTATATAACTCGTTCTGTTCCAATACGTTAAATCTTGTAATCGATTTCTCGCCCAATTCCCGATGTCCAAGTGAGCTGAAATTTTGCGTAGTCATCTATCTTCGATGACAAGTGAACTTATGGATAAATTATTTATCATCTCTTGTCCTTGTCAATCGTATTCGTGTGATATAATTCGTATAATACATAATTATGTAAATTGCTATGGACACTACTATTTTAACTCTTTTAATTTAAACTCTTTTAATTAACTTATTTATTTTTAATTTATTTAACTGCAAATTATTACATTAAATAAAAAAACAACTTAATATTATTCGATTTTCTATAATAATGGCAAAGCAAAAAAATAATAGAAATTATTATTTGTTTTCACGACCTACGATGGTAGACCGAGTCTTTTCCATTTTTTAGAGAGTTCATTGAAATTTGGATATTTGACAATTAAATTTGACGTTCAAGTTTGTAAACATCGCCACAATACTCCCTCCCCAATGAATTCGGAAGAATTTATGAAAATACAAGTATACCGTGGCCGAAAATAAACCAAATAAAAGAAACGATGGTGATCCAGATGCTGCTTCAGTTAAAACGAAACGGTGGTCTAATTTTTCTTCCAGTCCTGGTTTGAACTGGTTCCTTTGGTGGAAGATTGAAGCGAACCTTTTTTAACACATTTGTACATCAGAACCCGACTCATTATCCGAAGTTTTCTCACCCAGCGGGGCCGCCCGAAACGATCCCACGATGTACGCATTATCCACGAAACACGGTTTGAGGCGATCCAAAGATACCACGCTCGACCTGCCGTTTACGTCAACAGTGAAAAACTTATCACCTCTTTCGAGACTTTAAACGGTCCTGAATAAGGTGGCTGTAAAGATTTCCTTAAAAAATCCGACCTTAAAAACACATGTGAACACGTTGAAAGTTCTCTGCTTACGAAAGTTTTTACGTTGGAGTGCCTGGTGGCCGGATGCGGTCTTATCTCATCGAAATGTTTTTTAAGATTATTGACAAAATCTGTCTGATGAATTTTATCTGTCGAAAAAGAATTTAGAAATTGACCAGGCTCTCTCAACGTACTTCCGTAAACAACTTCAGCAGAAATTCGTGCGGTTTACGCAAGTTGCATATTCCTCACTATGCAACGTGCGTAAACCTAACAGTACGGTTGGCAGGAACATTACCCAATCAGTTCGTTCATGGCACATGATTGCGGTCTTTAACGTTCTGTGCCATCTCTCAATCATACCGTTGAACTTTTCGTTATAAACTGCGAACCTTGGTCGGTGACTATGACGTTTGGTACCCCGAAGCGTGAAATCCATGTGGAGTATACCGCAGAAACGACAGTAGTTGCAGTAATATCAGGAACTTGAACTGTCTCAGCCCACCTCGTATACCTGTCGATTAATGTAACGCAATACCGCTGATTGTCAGAAATAGGCAAAGGACCAATGATGTCTAAGTGAATTTCTGCGAAGCGTTGCGAAGTGAATTGATAAGATCCAAGATGTGAAATGGTGTGTCTTGAAATTTTGATTTTCTGACAAGCTAAACAAGATTGTGCCATAGTTTTTGAATCTTTCGTGATGGAGGGCCAGTTGACGATTTCGTCAATAATTTAATTGTTTCTTTAATTGCAGGGTGTGAAAGATTATGAACGACTTCAAAAACATTTTTCCGAAATTGAATTAGAATAAAAGATCTTTGGTTAGCTGTCGAAATATCGCAATATATAGTTTTGCTAGAGTTAAAACTCAACGGAACTTGGACAAACTTTAAAGTTAAATGATCGCGTATTAGATCTTTTAGCTCGACATCATTTACTTGGGCATCTGCAATTTGCGCATAATCTATACTTTCAGGAATAGAAATTAGATGAATGCGGGAAAGTGTATCTGCGACGACATTATCTATGCCTGAAATGTGTTGGATGTCGACTGTGAACTATCCGATGAAATCCAAATGTCGGAATTTACGCGGTGATGCTTTTTCCGGATTCTGACAAAAAGCGTAGACAAGTGCTGTATGGTCCGTAAACAACGTAAACTGTCGTCCTTCCAAAAGATATCTGAAATGCTTGATGCCAGAGTACGCTGCTAACAACTCTCTGTCACAAGCACTATATCTTTGTTGTGTTTGATTAAGACGAACCGAGAAAAAGCTGAGTGGTTGCCAAATATCGCCGATATACTGTTGAACCACTGCCCCGATAGCTGTATCCGAAGCGTCTACCATGATAGCGAGTTTAGCCGTAGATGAAGGATGTGCAAGAAGAGTAGCTTTACACAACTTCTCCTTACAATTGTCGAAGGCATCAATAGACTCTGCTGACCAATTAATTGAAACTTTACTATTTTTCTTATACCCTAACAGAAAATCATTAAGCAAAAGTTGATCAGCCGCGGCATTTGGAATGAAACGTCTGTAGAAATGAATCATACCCAAAAATCTTTTGAGTTGATTAACCGTTAACGGACGTTCAAAATTTTTGATGACTTCAACTCATTCTGGAACAGGCAAAATGCCATTTGCATTAACGAAATGTCCTAAGAATTTAACTTCAGCGATGAAGCGAAGACACATTTTCCAAGATTGATTATTAAACCGTTGCCTGATAATTTTTGGAAAACTAATTCGAGATGCGCGTGAGAGAAGTTTTAGACGCTATCAGAATACCATCTAGATAGATGAATGCGAAATTAAGTCCCAACAATACGGAATATATGAAACTCTGAAAAGTTTATGCTGCATTCCTGAGACCAAAAGCCATTTTTGTGAATTCAAATAAACCGAAGGGAGTCGCAATAGCGGTTTTTGGAATATCAGACGGTTCAATAGATACATCCTTCAAGTTGGTACGAAAAATCTTGAAGATGTGGAATGGGATAACGATCTGTAATAGTTACACGATTCAGACTTCGGCAATCTCCACATGGTCTCGAATCTCCATTTTTCTCAAGACAAGATGCAAAGGACTAGACCATGCACTATTACTCGGAAGACAAATTCCTAGTGCCATCAGATTCTCGAATTCCTGTTTTGCAATCGTTAATTTATCGGGTACCAAACGTCTAGTTTTGTAGGAAACCGGTGGTCCAAAAGTTTCCAGCCAATGAGTGATGATATGTTTAACTGGTTTGACGTATTATATATCAAGGCACAAGTCCACAGAAGGATATGTGATGCTACGCTCGAACATTGTTGTATCTAAAAGTAATCATGGGAGTCAAATGGCGATACTTCCGTAGAGGGCGGATGTATGTCACGGACATACCTTCGGTTCGATTGAACCAACTCGCTAGATGGACTTAGAATAGACGAACTCGATTGCTAAAAGGTCACTGGCTAGAAGCCCTGCAACAACGAGGCATTGCAAGAGATGATAAACAACACGTGATTATGACACTAAACAAGTTGCTGGCAATTAAAAATCGGTCGATGAACAAAAATATGGGTAGGTGCTCTCGGATCGCACTGTAAAAGGTAAGGTCCACAACTTAGGTAGGTTCTACCTACCTTTTTGTAAAAATCATACAATTTATTAAGTTCATAAAACTTTGTTGTATCACATTTTCATATAGAGACATGATCGTATTGACATCAGAGGCATGTGGTTCCAACAAGACGCGCGATACAATTAATTTACTCAAAGAAACATTTGATGTACGATTAATATCGAGAAATGGACCGGTCAACAGGCCACTGCGCTCGTGTGATTTAACACCGCTGGACTATTTTCTTTGAAGATATATGTGAAGTCACTTGTCTACGCTGCTAAGCGACATTGAACACTTGGCAGCCACATTCGACGCGTTATTACCAAAATACGATCACAAATGATTCGAAAATTAATCGAAAATTGGACCTCTAGATTACGCAAGGTACGCATCGGTCGCGGTGGCCACATGTCCGAAATCATATGGGTTTTATTATTTTTTTTAATCCATGGGGCCAAACCACTTCCTGGTCTTTCGCGGTTCATTTTCCGTTTTACTTTACACAATTACTGCCAAATTGAAGTCGTTCCACCTGCGCATTGCATTGCTCCATGCCAGCCTAAAGTACTGGACATGGAAGATTTGGTCGGTTGGGTTTTATTTAAATTCAAAGGTATGCACCTCGAACGAAATGCTACAACCTTTATTAAGTATATATTGTATGTTAAGGGTAAAATGCAAAAAAGGTAAATGTGTGAATAAAAAAGGAAAACAGCTGGTTTACTAATCAGAAATTGTTGCTATACTGACGAAATGGTTCACTCTTCATCAGGTACACTATTTGGTATGGTTTTATTACCTACTCAACAGGAACTGTATTAACGGCCGACTGTCACGGGCACGCGGGCAGTTGCTACGCCTGCTTTCTACTGCTATTGACTCCGACAAATGTTTGATGAGCTGTTGTTCCTTCACCCGCGAAGATTTTTGGCTGATGAAAGAAGGGGCTAAATCACAGGGTCTAGGAGCCCTGGTACAATTTTTTTCTAAAATTACAATATTTTAATTTTTTCACGGGAATGCAAATAGTAAATGGATTATATGAAACGAGTGACAGACTCGAGACTGAAAAGTCCGCCAGTAAGATTTAAGGACCCTTCTTACAAGTTACTACATCATTCATTCGCAATGTTTTCGCAATATTTGGGGGAGGGGCTGGCTCACTACGTCTAGGTGTCCCGCAGGTCATTTCAGCCGCTCAACCATTCGTCATGAAATTGTTCCTATATGTAAGTTTTAGGTCCAGAATCAACATTTCAATATTTTGAAGAGGCTTCAGTGTTTCCGAAAATTGTTTGCTAATATTACAATTTTTCAAAAAAAAATTCGCTGGGGGAAGGATCTGTTCCTGAATGAAGGGAACCCTTCTTATAAGTTTTCATACCATTCATCCATTCGGATTAAAATTTAGCAAAGGGGCTTCGTAACAAAATGAACAGATTTTCATAATATTTTTAAGGGATCGGTTCCTGTGTCTAAGTTGTCCCATACTTATTTTCCCAAAAATGCTTGCTGGGGAGTCGCTCCAGCGAACAGAAGATGTTGAGTGTAAAATATTATATGAAACAAATTGCGTTATTCGTCGAAAAGAATGGCGCTTGCTGAAGCACCTGAGCACACTGAGACATGGCTAGAAAACAAACGCTTATATGAGCAGCATTCAATTTATAATTGCTTCCGTGCAAGGATGAGATATTCAGCTAGTTACCATATAAAAACTGGAGCTCATATTTTTAAGTTGTGAAAAAAGAAACGGTTTGCTGATTGTTATCAGGAATAATAATTTTCGACAATGTCCAAAAAGCCAAAAATCAATTTATTTAAAAACTTTAAGTATGGAGTTTCATCCCGATCAAACAATCCGCATGGATTTGGCTGGATCGATATTGTTGTTGAAAATTGCTCTGGACCGATATTGTTGCAAAATTAATTTAGAATCATTTGGTTCATAATCGTTTTTCTCGTAAATGATATACTTTTGAAAAGGCATGCCACTTCCGATGGAAAAACGAAAAGCTCTTATGGAAGCAGTTGCACTTCCGGAGGATCGACTTCCGCCAAAATTCACTGGGTTCTCCAAATTCGTGAAAAAAGATTCGGTATGGCATTTCTTCCGGATCAATCGGTAAATCTGGGCTGTACATGATCGAATTTTTGTTGAAAAACGGTTTTTTTTCCTCAAAAATCCTCATTTCGCCTAAATTTTGGAAAACTGATCTGAGCCGATATTGTTTCAAAATTAGTTTAGAATGGCTTAGTTCAAAGTCGTTTTTCTCGAAAATTATATATACTTTTCAAATTTTTGCAAGAAACAAAATGACTCCTGTGGAGAATGCCACTTCCGGTGAACCGATTTCGACCAAACATCATTATATCTCTTGATCTATGATAAAGGCTTATAAGTATGAAGTTCCATACAGATCAGTCAATCCGGCTTGGCTGTTCAACCAACAGACTTCGGCGATATTACGAAGTCCTGCGTAGAATCTTTCAACTTCTTTTAGGGCATATTAACATAAAATTATTACAATAAAAATATTTTTTATTTTTCCGATCTAGGCATTATTCAGGTTAAATTGTAAAACTTTTCACGTATCTACTTTTACTTGGGTTACAATTTATAAAATTTAAAATAATAAATCTCAGACACAGGCATTAACAACGTTTTATAACTAAATTGCTTTCACTTAAAACCGTTGCAAAAGTCTGAATGAATGTATTCACCTCCTACAAGACAGATGTTTAAAGAAACGACATCGGCGACGATGATATGCGTTGGTGGGTGATTGTATATTTTGGTTAAATTAAAATATTTTTGCCAAAACATTTCATAAAATATACTTTAAATGATGCCCGTCATCACATTCGATTAAATTAATCCATTTTTATTTTATTGTTAAATTTTATTAATTAAACAACAACTTACTTATTTATAGTTTAAATAACCGAGTTTTCTTTGGTCACTTGTTGTTAAGTTTAGTTTATTTTAGAGCACGCTTTTAGTGTGTAACATAAATTAAGTTCACCTGATTAAAATTAAACAAAAGTTAATTAGTATAATCGTAAATCAATTAAGCTTCCTTTTCCAAAAATTTATGTATTTTATGGAAGGTGTTTTTTATGAATGTAACAGATTTATTATCTAATACCATGTTGGTGGAATTTAATGAGCTTAATATTACGATGGGCGACAACTTTTTTATTATTAACACTTTCTGCGGTAATAAAATTTATATTTCGATTAGATCGCCTATGTACTACCACGAAAATCAATATAAACTTTATGACTGTAATAATCAGGGCTTGACCTTTAGTCGTTAACAATATATAGGTGTATACACTACAAAACATCTTGCACTAATTTACTGTGTAAATCAAGATAATCTGATACCTTAAAATTTGATATCCAAATCTCATATATGATACTTTCTAAATACGGAATCAATACTTAATTCAAACTCGCTTCATATACAACAAAGCCAGACACCTCGGCTCCAGACGCATAATAATCGACTACATATATAAAAGTAAAAGGAATTGATGACCTCATTTAAGAATTGAAAGATAAAACAGAATATTTAAATTTTTTGTTCATTACTTGTCTTGTCGCACTGATTTTCGTAAAGGTGTGTCGTCGTCATATTTATGATAAAAATTTGGAAATTATTATTTAAAAATCAATAAATTAAATATTTCATTAATTACACTGCGATTAAATCTGTTTTAAAGAGGCCATAAACCGAATTGAGATTATGAAATTGTTGGTATTCAATATATGTGTAAAATTTGGGCAAAATATTTAAGTTGCAAATCAGATGGTTGATTATCATAAACTTTACAAATTTAAGTAATTGATGAAATACAGATTTTATTTTGATTGTTTATAAAGGGTGTCTCAGTAAGAGCGCCGGATTTAATTTTAAAGAAAAACACATTTATTTTTGAATTAAGCAAACATTTTTATTTCAACATAAACAAAAATAGTTCCGATTAAACGAGAAATTCAACATCAGGCAAATGGCCACCACGAAACCTCTGGCACAGGGTAATTCTTTTGTTGAAATTTTGAATAACGTATTCGCATAAATCTGGCTGTATTTCACCAAGAAAGCGCCACATTTCCTCTTTAAGGTGTTCAACTGTTTCAGGCTTATTCGCATACCCCTTTTCCTTCACATAGCCCCAAAGAAAAAAGGCCATCGGTATTGGATCGCACGATCTTGGTGGCCAATATTGATCGCCAAATCGAGAAATGACACGGCCTGGAAACTTTGTCTGCAGTAACACCATTGTTTCACGTGCTGTGTGGCAGGTCGCACCGTCTTTTTGGAAAAACATGACCTCCACATTAATTAAATCCAATTCGGGCCACAAAAACTCCGTTAACATTTCGCGATACCGCACTCCATTAACAGTTAGCGCATTTTCGGCCGCATTTTTAAAGAAATACGGCCTAATTACTCCGCCTGTCCAAAATGCACACCAAACAGTTACTCGCGGTGGATGCATTGGTTGTTTGAGTATCACACGAGGATTTTCAGCTCCCCAAATCCGACAGTTTTATTAACGTATCCGTCGAGTTGAAAATTTGCCTCATCTGAAAAAATGGTTTTCTTCGAAAAATCCGCATTAATTTGATGATGTTCCAACACCTAATCAGCAAATTCACGGCGCTGCGCATGGCCCCTTGGCTTGATTTCTTGCACCAATTGAACCTTGTACTCGTGCAAATGCAAATCTTTTACCAAAATTCGTACCATCGACCACGATGCCGAATGGAAGTTCCTGGATTCTCGGCCACAGATTTCCTTACTGTGGCTATATTTTCGAGTGACCGACAGGGACTACCACGAACATTGATTTTCTGATCCATCAGAGTAAATTTGGTCTCAAATTCTGTAATTAAACGCCTCACTGTCGATTCATTTGGCGCATTATTGTGACCGAAAGCTTGACGTAATTGGCGAACTGTTTTCGCAAAACTTTCACAATTTTGGAATGTGTTTTTACAATAATTAAACGTTGTTGGTTTGAATACTTCTCCTTATTCTTAAATCGTGTGGTCTCTCCGTGACAACTGTCAAAAAAATCACCGTACAACTCGTATTAATAAAATGGCGGCAAATTTAAGCTGTCCATTGGCTGTCCTTGTTAGCAAATAAAGCAATTTTATCTTAATACAACAAAACAAGACTTGGGGTCCTGCCTTCGTTGTCAGATGCAATTGTTGAGCTGTACAATTCATAAGTGCAAGAATTAGAAAAGTGCTGCTGACAAAAACGACTTTTCCATTACACACCTATCACGCTTCGACCACGCGGTGCCATTAGTCGAACAATAATTTTTTCTTCACTATTATTTAAGGCTTGGTGCATATATTCAGGAATCAACATCTGACATACGGCGTGATTTATCATCAATAACAATGAGCTGAAATCTTCCTGTGTATACCAAATAATGATCAAATTTGAATCAGCGATCGTAAAAGCGTGCCTTTTTATTGAGGCCTTCTGAACATGAACCACGAAACTGAGTTACCGATGTCAATCATTCGGAAAATCAGCTCTGGTAAGGGCAGAAAGGTAGCGAAATAAGCCGTGTTTTGAAATATGGACTACAACAGAAACCAGAACAAAATGAATTGCAATGCAAGGATAGGGATCAAAGACACCCCTGCAATATCTCTACAAACGATTCCCTGTAAGGGTCTTTTAAAAGTCACGCCTAAATGTCAGTAGAAAATACTTTCTAAACTTTTTTATGTCATCTTTGACATTTGTGAAGCAGTAAACGCTAAAAGAACGCTTTAAAGTTATTCAAATTTATTATGAAAATCATCGATCATTAAAAAATATGAATCGTAAAATTCGTGATCGTACAAATGAGTCAACAATTCAAAGGTTAGTGAAAACATTTGAAAAGACTGGTTATATTTCGAGGATCACGAAAGGTCTGGCAGATCAAAAATTGGACGTTCTATTGAAAACATGTCTGACGTGGCCGAAAGTGTCGCGGAGGAGCATTCAACTATCAACTGGTTGACGAATTTTACATAAGGATTTGGAAGAGCATTCATCTATCGACTGTTTCGTCAATTTTACATAATGATTTGCATTTGCATCCTTACAAAATTCAATTAACACAAAAACTAAAACAAACAGATCATTATCAACGCAGAACATAAAGTAGTGACATAAACCCACAATAATTGCACAGCAGAAAAGCGGTAATGTGTGAGCGAGTTATTGCTAGAACGGCATTTATTAATTTTTATACTGGGCTATATGGAAGCTGGCCGATTGTGTGAGTCTTCCCATACGGCTGGTACTGTCCGACTGACCTCAGTTAGTCCGTACTACAGGTTATTCAAAACATAAAGAGTCATTTTCGTCAAATCTCGTTTCTAGACGAATGACACGATTTTCTCATATTCTTATATGGGGCCATTTAGAACTTGCCCATTTGTGCCAATACTACCATACGGCTGGTACTGCCCTCTTAGGAAAATTCTGGGATGGATATTTTGTTGTTGAGTAAAAAATTTAAATTTTTTTTTCGTTTTATACAAGTGTAAATAGAAAAAACTGGGATGAGATGAAATAGGATTGTTTGAGGAAATTTTTTTTTTTTTTTCTGGGATGAAAAACTGGTCTAATTTCATATGCCTCACAAATTCATTCTAATGATTCTTTAGCGAGGCTCGAATAGTTTTGTTACAAGAGGATTTCAATATTGTAAAGTTCTCAGTGAAAAATCAAGGTAATTTGAACAGATTTGATTCGTGTACAAGTGATTGTGAAAACAAATCCGTCGATTTACAGTGTCCATTGCAATACAATGCCTAAGGCTAACATAGGTCGTCGACTGCACGCGTCGGACCGCACTGATGATCAGCGCGAGACGAATAATTAAAATAGTCGTATTGCCATGTCCCAATTACGTTCGAGAGCGACTAAAGATGAATGACAACCAAATAGATTCAAAATACGACAAGTTCGTTCACATCAAACACAACACCAGCGAGCACAACACAATGAATATGATCGATTGCGCCAAAGCGGTGCTCCTATAAACCTGGAACGAGCGGCATTCCATTACGATTCGGAAATCGATTACATTGCGACTGAGCAGTGACGATTGGAGAAATGTCAGTCGTTTGTCTACATTGTAAGGCGTTGAAATTCAGCGGCGAAACTCCTGGATTGTCTTGTGCAGGTGGGAAAGTGAAATTGTCTCAATTAGTCCCGTCATCAGAGCCATTACGATCCTCGGTTTCTGGAACAAGAAGTGATTCTATCCATTTTCTGGCGAACATCCAAAAATACATCAGTTGGTATACAGGACAATTGCATGCCAACTTTCAATTACAACACAATTCTCGTCCTTACCATCGACAACGAAGCGAGCCATTGTCAGAGAATTGCAAAGGCTTCTTCATCAGAACAACGAATTGATCAAATTAATCGGATGCCGTCCGATAGCCATAACATCGTCATCAAGGTTGACAAAATGCCGGCGAATGAACACGCAAGAAGATTCAGTTCACTCGACGACAATCGACGAAGTGGTTGTTGTTATTGTCGGAGAACATTTTCAATGATTTAAACAATGAAGTGAACAATGAATTAAAATGCGTTTCCGAAACGCACAGGACTTACGATGCACTACAATATACATTGATCTTTTGGCATAGGAGGAGACTGAACGACAAACATATATTCGTTTCAACCAAAAGCAGCATTTTAACGGCCAATTACATCTGAAGCCCCGACACATGCACGACCACTTGCAAGATGTGATGTCGTATGTTAGACAATGTGGCCACCCACACCTATTCATAACATTCACTTATAATCCTCAATGGATTAAAAGCACGAAGGAGCTGTTATACAGCCAAACACAAGTTGACAGACATGACATCATTGATAGAGTTTTTGAACAAAAATTAAAATCTCTGATTGATTTCAGCATAAAGCACCGTGTGTATGGCCAAGTTCATTTTTGGATGTACTCCGTTGAATGGCAAAAACGTATAGTCTGCCCCATGCACACATTTCGGTTTGTTTCGTTCAAAAAATCAGATCGGGTGTATTACTCATTATATTACTCATCATCAATCGACGAAAAAGCATTGACTATCATCGATTACTTCGCTTCCATATCCACAACGCAGCTTAACCGCTTCAGCAACAGTCGAGGGAAATTCCTGGACCTGCTGTTTGCCACCGACGTCTTGCATGCCGATGTTGCTCCGTGCTTGGACTTCACTGGACGCGAGACCATTTCTCACACACCAATTACTCGTACGATAAATATTTTTTATACTAAATGTACAACTAATTATTTTTCTAATGATTTTCACTTTAATTATAGTATGGCCGACGCGCATCTTTGAATGAATTTCTCAGCACTGCCGATTGGGATTTTTTACAGGGCGGTGCGGATTTGAATGACACGGTGCACAGATTCAACGAGCTTCTCGGGTGTGGTATGGAGAGACACGTTCCGCGGGTTATCAATAATAAATCCGGCTTTCGGGACGCAACAAGTTTCATTCCTTTTACAGGCTTTATGGCGAAGAATATTATCCCGATTTTGTTAATGCCCGCAATGAATTCAAGACCCTTAATTGGTTCCTTTTCAATAATTACGTAGTGCAAATCGAGCAAGTTTTGACATCCAATCCCAAAAAATTTTGGAACTTCATTAACAGCAAGAAAAAGGTATCTGGTTTTCCGTCGAATATGTCTTACCAGACCTCCACTGCTAGTCAGCCATCCGACATTTGCAATTTGTTTGCCAAATTCTTTGCATCAGTTTACAAGCCACTTCGGTTAACAGACACCGGTTCTCCTACTACTTCCACCTCCACTTCATCATTTCAAACTTACCGAACAGGAGGTTCTGGATCAACTGCTCCTTCTCGACGTTAGCATGAGAGCGGGTTATGATGGTCTTCCACCGATCCTGTTTAAACGTTGTGCAGTAAGTCTGGCCCCTGCAGTTACCTTCTTGTTTAACGACAGCCTTCGTCGTAGTATTTTTCCAGATCCCTGGAAAATATCATGCATTCATCTCATTTTCAAGGCGGGTAATAGAAGTGAGGTAAGTATATATCGTGGGATCGCCATTCTCTATGTCTTACCCAAACTGTTCGAGTCCATGGTTCACTGATTATTGCACTTCCATACCAACAGACTAATTTCTCCTTTTCAGCATGGATTTTATCCCGGTAGGTCTACCGTGTCTATTTGACACCTCATTTTGTGGTCATCTATTTGACAGCCTAAACTCCAAGCAGCAGCTTGACGTTGTCCACACAGACTTCGCAAAAGCTTTCGATGTGATTGATCACTCCATTCTTATTAGCAAGTTGAAGAGTCTCGACTGTGATTTCATTCCCATCGACTGGTTGCGTTCTTATCTCTCAGATCGTTGGCAATCTGTTAGGATTCTGGATTCTTTCTCCCCATTATTTTGGGCGCCACCCGGCGTGCCTCATGGTAGCCATATCGGCCCACTATTATTTTCATTATTTATTAACGACGTTGTAAAATGTTTTAAGTTTGCCAAATGCCTCCTCTTCGCAGATGACGACTTAAACCGCCTTTGCAGCCGGTCAATTAACAACTTACTGACTTTAAACGTGAGTAAATGCAAAACCATTTCTTTCTTCCGAATCCGCTCGCCAGTTTTTTATCAATACCAACTGTACAACGAAACCATTGATCGGGTTGAGCTCATTTCGGATCTTGGTGTAATCTTTGAATCTGATGCTACATTTACCAGACATGTTAATGCCATTATGTCAAAGTCGTACATTATGCTTGGCTTCATTAAACGAAACTGCAAGGACTTTCGTGACCCGTTAACTTTGACATCATTATACGTATGCTTTGTTCGGTCCATTTTGGAGTATGCATCTCCTGTTTGGTCACCCTCCTACAACTGTCATTCTGAGAGGATTGAGAGTATCCAGAAATCGTTTATTTTGTTCGCGCTACGACATTTACCATCCAGTCGTGCCGTGGACTACGTTTCGCGTGTCGATTGTATCGAGTTACTAGCACATATCAACTTGTACGCTCCAGAACGTCGAATGCGTCAACGCGATGGAGCTTTATTCATCGACCGAGCGGTAACGAACTACGGCCTTACTGATCCAATTCCTAGGGTATCGCGGGTGTTCAACAAGACGTACGGAGCTTTCGATTATCACTTTTCGAGAAATTCATGCAAGAAAGCTTTATATAATCTTGTGTAGTCGAGCTTATGCGCCGTAATTTCATTTTTGTTTACCAATTGTCTTGTTGTGCCGATTGTAGTCATTGTAGGCACCATTTATAAATAAGTAAATAATTCTTTAATAATTCGAAAAATCATCGGAACAAGTACTGAGTGTGGAATTTAGTGTTCTCAACTTGGCATGGTGTCTAAAATGTGTACAACAAATTTTAAGACAATTTGCATGTTGTGATTAGCGATATGGCGCTACACGTGGAAGCGTCTTTGGCCAAATTCAGTTAATTCGTCAATAATTCCAAAAATCATCGGAACAATGAGTGCCCTGAGTGAGTAATCTCAACTTGGCGTGATATCTATAATGTGTACAAAAAATTTCAAGACAATTTGCATGTTGTGGTTGGCGATAAGGCGCTACACGTGGAAGTGCATTTGGGGCCAAATTAACGTAATTCTTAATTAATTCAAAAAATCATCGGAACAAGTGCCGAGTGTGGAGTTTAGTGTTCTCAACTTGGCATGGTGTCTAAAATGTGTACAAAAATTTTAACCCTAAATTCCACACTCGGCACTCATTGTTCCGATGATTTTTTTGAAATATTAAAGAATTACGTGAAAGCCACTTCCACGTGTAGCGCCATATCGCCAATCACAACATGCAAATTGTCTTGAAATTTTTTGTACACATTATAGATACCACGCCAAGTTGAGATTACTCACTCACGGCACTCATTGTTCCGATGATTTTTGGAATTATTGACGAATTAACTGAATTTGGCCAAAGACGCTTCCACGAGTAGCGCCATATCGCTAATCACAACATGCAAATTGTCTTAAAATTTGGTACACATTTTAGACACCATGCTAAGTTGAGAACACTAAATTCCACACTCGGCACACATTGTTCCGAAACTTTTCTGAATTAAAAATTCTTTAAAATTATTTTTTTATAAAAAAGGTATAGGTGCTTAATATTTAATATCCTAGGTAATACTAATTGTATTGATTTCTTCAGTTTTCAGAGGTGTTAGGGTCCAAGTTTGATTCAGTGTGGATAAATGCTTTGTATACAATTTATCGACGCTCGAAACTTTAGGTCTCTTTAGTTCACATGTACCCGTTAAATGAAAATGTTAGTAATTTTCTTTACCTTTCGGTACAGGCCCATCCTATTTTTAAGGATAGGTAGTCATTTATGATGATGTGGATAAAAAAATTAGAGACCTCCGTGAGTTTTAACCATTCCCAGTTAATAATAGCAATTACACAATTAGATAGATAATCACATATCAATTATAAAATTATCGATTAAAACACTGAATATATAATTTTACCGGATTCACATAAATTACCTGGACCTAAAATTAAATATGACATTAAAAAGTAAAAAAAACGTGAACACAGGCACTCGATATGAATTGCATAAATACAGAAACACGTAAATAAATAATTATTACGATCCAATTTACCAAAAATGTAAGTTAAAAAGTTCACGAAAAGAAAGTAAAATTTCGCGCAATCCAAAGAATACGAGAAAAATGCCCCTACACAATCAAAGTGTAATATCGGTTTTAATGCTCATTACAATTCTTTTATCGTATTTTTGAAAGTATAGCGGTTTAATATCCAGAATCGTAAAAACTACAAAAATTTCATTTAAATATTTTAAGATTGCAAAATCGCTGTATGTTCTCTGCTTCTTTATAGTAGGTTAAGAACCTACTTCTTCCAATTTTTTGTTGCTTCTTATTTTTTGTCATTTTTTATTATTTTGTAACCGCACAATAATTATTAAATCAATCAATCATAAAACTTGAAAGTGATGATATGATATAATCCCTTCCAAGTATTTTCTTTTATATAATTAAATGTACGTGTATGTATGCGTGCGCACTTACAAAATTTATAAAGTTATTACATTTTATGTGATGGTCTTGAATTATATTTTTTTGTTAAAACGTATTTAAGTGGCGCCTGATGCTTCAATTAGTTTGAATATTTTGAACTTGCCGTGCCGTAATTATTCAATACACTGGACTAGACATGTGAATCCATTCAAATTTTTCAATATTGGAACAAAACAATATTAATTCTATTATGGAAATTAATCCGCGGCTACAAATTTTATTTGATTTTGCCGATGACTTTAAAGTTGATATCCGGAAATAAACATGTAAACGATATATTTGATGTCCAATTGTTAAATCTATACTTGTAATACATAACAAGGTTATTTTGTCAGAATCCGTTTGAGTAAACTTGTGGACCGTTCTATACGGTCCACAAGTATATTCTCTTGCTATTCTCCTTTGGTTTTATATATAAATTAGGGCGACCCATTTTTCCTCATGTCTGATTTTCTACCGGGCTCAGGGCTAAAAATATACGTTTCTATTAGAAATGACCTCATGCACATGTTTAGGTCTATCGAACCACGTTTAGGGGTCGCTCACTTTGGTTTTTTGCAAAAAAACACTAAAACGACCCTTAGTGACGTTTTTTCCTCCCTTTTACTTCAGATCGTTCAAGTAATGCCTGTTTAATATTTTCTAAGTATTTTTGATTTTTGAGTATGCCGAATCCAACAAAATGATAAAAAGGTGGTTGACCTGGTAAAACATTTGTTTTCGGGCTGTTTCTTTCAAAAAAATTAAATCTTATGAGTTCCGCCTAATTTTTAAAATAGTGCCTATCACTTTTGGCTAAATTTCACTATTTGTGGTTATGGAGCGAAGAATTACATTACACATCAAATGAGACATTGCACGTCATCATAACTGAAAAATTAACAATTTTATAGCCCTTATACGACCAAAAGGGACCAATTTCAAATAATTGTTTGCCACGTGCTAAATCAAGGGTTAGAGTTTATTTAAAAAATTAAAAAGAAACTTAAATAGATAAAGAAATGTTACTAGTACTATCCTTGAAAATTAATTAATGCCTTAATAATGATTCTAAGATATATAGCTTGTCACAGAGAAGTTAGGTTCCATTATTTAAAAGATGAAATTTTTGTTAAAGGCCACGTAAAAGATTTAAAATAGGAACACATTTCATACGTAATTAACAAAATTTTTATGTATGATATTTTTACTAGGTTTTTGTTGCACAGCAGCCTTAATATTTGTTTTTGTTACAAAAGGAATTCCCTTATAGTGATATATATAAGTGGTTCACCAAGAAACAAAAGTGATAAACATAAAAATTCTTTATAATCATCTCGCCCATTAAATGTAATAATATTCTCCTTCTCTGGCGAATTAAAAATTTCTTGAACATTTGCGTCATCTAAACCGGAGGTTATTTGAGTATGGTTAACAGAATTCCACTGCGCCTTTAAAATTTCTGAAATAGCTGAATATTGGGCCCACTTGATACTTCCTTTAACAAGCGACTAAAAGCAACAGATACAATTAATTCGTATATATGATGTCTGCAAGCAAACCACAATAAATTTCTTCCAAATCTTTTTTCCAGAAGTTTGCAGGCTCCATTTAGCTTATCGAAGTTGCTTGCCGTTGTATCAAAGCACAATCCTTTAATATTGTCTGTAATATACCAGTCTTCAAGCATTTTATACACCATTTTATATTGCTCTATGCCTGTTAAAGGTGTAATCATTGGAACTCCCGACATTTTGGTGTTACCATAACCGGATACTATAACGCACAGTCGGTCAACCATTGTTTTCTCTGCTATATATTCTAACATGTTTCGTTAGAATAGAATCAGAACTGGAAGACTTAAACATTTCATCACTAATTTCTTTCCAGGGCCGTTGTCTATGGCGACGAATGGTCTCTTTGGAAACTGTAATTGGTTCTAAATCGTGCCTTAACGCATTTGCAGTGGTGGCGATTAAAAGAGCAGCTCCTGAATTGCTTATTTTCGAGCGATCCAATACACCTACTACACTCTTATCAATCACGTTCTTCATATAGCGATTAGTGAGATTAAACGGAATTTTTTGTTTGCTTTAGTTTCTTTTCTACTGGTGCTTGATATTCACTGCCGCTAGAAGACAATGTAAGTGAGCTGGTGTCCGAAGTGATTAAGTTTATATATGTTTCTTGAGATCTACTTGTTGAAGGTCGTGGATTATTAATTTCCATGGAAATGCTCTCATCCATTGAACGTAATGAACGAATGTTAAAAGAATTAATATTTCGTTGTTGCTCGAGAAACCACAACTTTGACGGATCTTTTTCTGCTAATATTTTTTTGAGATTCCGATATGTGTCATGCTCTTTTCCTGATGACAAATACCAAACTTCTGCCAAATGATAGCTATCTCATCCGTAACAGTGCTAGCTTGCATACTTATACTAGTATTTGTCAGTTTGTGAAGGAATCGTCTAATTACGTCACGATTCGTTGGAAGATTATCTTTTTGTAGATTTTCAATAGATTCACCTATGAAAGTATACAACGAAAAATATCAGATATGAGATTAGAAATACTAAGTGACAAAACTTACCAATCAACCAACATGCGTTATTTTCCATGATTATTAGCCACCAAAACTATTTCCGAAACTTCTTGAAAAACCAATTAAATCTTCAAACTTAAAAGTTAATTAATATTTTATAAAACTTATTTTATTATTCGAATAAAGACGATGCTGGTTCAAATTCTAAAAGAATTTAAACTTCCTTTTGGGCGTTTTCAACTATAAAATTGTTAATTTTTCAGTTATGATGATGTCTCATTTTTGTCGAAATTCTTTGCTCTATAGCCACAAATAGTAAAATTTAGTCAAACGTGGTAGGCATTATTTTAAAAATTAGGCGGAACTCACAAGATTTAATTTTTTTGAAAGAAACAGCCCGAAAACAAATGTTATACCAGGTCAACCACCGTTTTCGATCATTTCGTTGAATTCGGCTCAAAAATACTTAGAAAATATTAAACCGGCATTACTTGAACGACCTGAAGTGAAAGAGAGGAGAAAACGTCACTAAGGGTCGTTTTAGTGTTTTTTTGCAAAAAAATAATTTGAGCGACCCCTAAACATGGGTCCGATGGACCTGAAAATTTGCATAAGGACATTTCTAATAGAAACGAATATTGTTAGCCCTGAGCCCCGATAGAAAAAAATAGATGAGATTTCCTCCATATAAAAATGTGTCGCCCTTATATATATATATATATATATATATATATATATATATATATATATATATATATATATATATATATATATATATATATATATATATATATATATATATATATATATATATATATATATATATATATATATATATATATATATATTACAACTGATTTACAAATCATCTAGTAATTTATCTTCCATAATTTATATTCTTGTTTGGAGGGTTGTAGCCCTTTGGCTAGTCCCCTTTACAATCTTATTATATTTTTAGTCGATCCTGATTGGATCTAGTAAATCATGTAGTTTCTTCCTTCGCAGCCGTCTTACTGGGTTTTATGTACCACGTAATGCGCCGCTATTCCACGTAAGACTTTGCTTTGGAATGAGTGGATGATATTGACATTGATTTTCTTTGTACAGCCCCAGAGCTGAATACCGTAAGTCCACACAGGTTTTAGGAATTGCCGGTATAGTAGCAATTTATTTTGTAAAGTTAGCTTAGAATTTCTTCCTAAAAGCCAATCCATCTTTGTGTATTTAATGTATAATTCTACTTTTTCTTTTTGACATTCTCTTTCCATTTTAGTTTCACGTCTATAGTCATGCCTAGATATTTTGTTGTGTTTGCATAGGGAATTTGCTGAGAGTTCAGTTCTACTGGTATCCAGTTGCCCTTTTTGTTGGTAAAGTTTACGGGAACAAATTTTATTTCATTAAGTTTTATTCGCCATCCCTTGGTCCAGGTACTGACAATATTAGTAGCTCTTTGCAATTTGCTTGTGGGTTCTTTTATGCTATTAGCAACTGCTAAGATGGCCGTATCATCCGCAAACGGCGCTACGTTAGCCTCCTCTATCGTAGGAAGGTCCGAGGTGTATAGAACAAATAAAGTTGGTCCCAGAACGCTACCTTGTGGTACTCCTGGTGAATTTTTCTTTATTTTTGAGTATTCGCCATCTAATTTAACTCAAAAGTGTCGGTTAGATATGTAAGATTTTAGAATTTCATAAATCTCTTTTGGTAAGTCTCTTTGTAATTTATATACCAAGCCTTTATACCATACTCTGAAAAAGCCTTGTGCTGCATCCAAGAAGATGCTTGAACATACTTTCTAATTTTCATTTTGTAATTCGGTGTACTTGTTCTTTATACTATTATCGGTTTCAGCCTCTTTAGGAGTAGTTTTTCGAATAATTTTGAAATTATTGGGAGTAAGGAAATCGGCCTCTACGAATTTTTGTCATTAAGTGGTTTGTTTGGTTTAGGTATCATAATGACTTCTGCGACTTTCCATTGATTTGGAACGTGTTTAAGTCTGAATGCTGAATTATTTGGAATAGTTCACGTAGTCCTTTTTCAGGAACAGCTTTTACTATTTGTCCTGTAATTAAGTCATGTCAGATTGGTTTCCTCTTTTAATTCTTGTAATGTGACAGGTGGTATGTTTTCCTCTGCAGTTTGTCTAGATAGAGGCTGAAACGTGTTCTCGAAGTGAGTTGCAAACAACGAAGCTTTTTGCTTTCTATTTATAGCCCATGTGTCATCTTCATTTCTTACTGGTGGAGTTTGTAGTTTAGGTCGTTTTAAACTTTTTGTCGCTTTGCAAAGGGAGTACTCGGTATCATTTTCCCCAGTAAGACCACTCAAGTTAGCAACTTTAGTTTATTGGATAAAAAATTTAGAGTTGTTTTATATTTTGGCGCTCGACTTCTTTGCCAGGCCTTTCTTGCTTTTCGGTTTGCTGCAACCAGTTCCCTAACTTCTAGAGGATAAATAGCATTTCGGAGCATTTCCTTTGAACTTGAGGGGGTACTACTCCACGCCGCTTCTTGTATACTGTTGTTCTAGTTCTTCTTCTAGCTCTATCGGGTTTTTAATTGGCACCTGAAGATCAATATTATCCTGAACAAGTTTCTGGAATTTCTCTCAGTAGGTTTTTTTGTTCGTTAGCGAAGGTGGACTAGTTTTTTTTAATAATCGTTGCACTGATTGTCATAATAACAGGCGTATGATCCGACATAATCCCCTCGCTGCTTTCTAGGTATATGTAGTTTTCGTCTATACCTTTGGTGATAAAGAAGTCAATGATATCGGGTGTTTTGTTTCTATCCGTAGGCCAATAAGTTGGTTGATCTCCAGAATGAAAATCGCAATTGCATAGTCTTCCTGCAGCAAACAGCTCTCTTCCTTTTTTAGAGGTTACTCTTGATCCCCAGTAGGTGTTTTTTGCATTAAAATCACCTCCGATTATGAAACTTGATCCATGTGATTCAAACAACGTGCAATAGTGTTCTTTACTTAAATTATATCTTGGGGGGGCAATATATTGACGATACACCATATTCTTTGTTATTATTTATAAATACTGTTAAGGTGACTACTTGCATAAATTTCTCTTCAATATTAAGATCTATAAAGTGTTTGATGTTTTCTTGTATAACCACTGACCATCCTTCCCTTGCCCTTCCTGCTGTATCCATGGAATATGTTGCATTAGCCCATTTGCATTCCAGGTTACTATTATCAATGTTTTATTTGTTGTTGTTAGCGCCATTTTAATAGAGGTGAGCATGGATTTCATTTCATTTAGAGAATCTTGCTTATCTAACCTGTTGCTTAGAGCTTGAAGACATTTCTCTTGTTTAGCTAAACGAATGTTAAGAGCTTCCATGCTTCTTAGTATCTTTTGGAGCACTGCTGTACCTTCAGTAGTGTCGTCCGTAATAACTGGTTTTGTCATGACTACTTGCGAGTACAGTTTTGGTTTTGGTTCTCCCGTTTTACTAGCATGAGGTTTAGGTTCCTCTTTGGTGGAAGTTTGATAATTTTTTAACGATATTCCTGGACTTTGTTTTCGTGTTTTATTTCTTATTCTTTGTAGCTCCTTAGCTATTTCACATCCGCGGTAGTTTGCGAGATGTGGCTTATTGCAATTGACACATTTTGCAGCAAAATTTTTACTAACCGGGCATACTTGGGCATGATGCTTTCTGGCACTTTTCACGCATCTAGTCTCTCTTTGGCAATATTTCTGCGTATGACTGAAACCTTGACATTTTTGCACTGCGGCATTAACCCGCTATTTTTGTTCGATGGCTCTATTTTAACTCTCTTGCTAAGTATTACCTTGATATTATACACATCCTCCACTTTTTGTTTGTTATTAAAAGTGAGCATAAATAGTGGAAGCCCTCTTTTGTTAATTTGAACTCCTTGTTCAGTTTTGATTTTTTTTCTTAATAATGTTTACGGCATCTTTTATTTGATAACCCTTTTGCTTGAGATCCTCAATAATTTCCTCATTTGCGCAGGTTAGGTGAAGACCTTTGATTGGGCGATTATTTCTATCCTTATAAGTAAACCATTGATGCTCCTCGGAATTAAGCTTTGTAGCCAAAGCTCTATAGGTTCAGAGTCTACAACATTAACTTTCCAGATGCTATTGTTTAGAGATACGAGTTTATACTCGGTTGCCGTAATCGATAATCGATTGTATAGTGCATAAATTTGATATCCCTACGACATTTATTGGTGGAGGTATTTTTTCTTTTGGGTTAGCTGGTTCTTGTTCTAGAGCTATGTAGTTATTTCTTGATTATTAACTGGTTTCTAGAAACCTCTTTTGAAGTTGATGGCAAAGTTTGTGCCAATTCTGGTGAGTGTTGCACTTGCCTTTTCTTACTTGGTCGTTTATTCCGGTTCAATATCCAATTTGTTTCTCTTTTTAATTCTTCTTCATCCGTATGGAATGGATCTATGTCATCATCGAGAGCAGGACTAGGTGTCGTCCCAAGTTCTGCACGTGTTTCAACTACTTTTTTGAGTTATTCATTCTCTTTCTTTAAAATTGTAAATTTTTCTTTCAATTTAGTTGTA
This sequence comes from Nephrotoma guestfalica, assembly GCA_963691935.1. Taxonomy (NCBI): domain Eukaryota; kingdom Metazoa; phylum Arthropoda; class Insecta; order Diptera; family Tipulidae; genus Nephrotoma; species Nephrotoma guestfalica. The sequence goes on along the minus strand of OY829913.1, from coordinate 215,445,159 downwards.
AATTCCTTTATTTCTCTTAGTTGTTAACGGAATTCGGCATTTTCCTTCTCGTACTGAAATATATTTCCAGTTATTAAAGGTTTTGGTGATCTTGATAATTTTTGAACTTCGTCCAAATGGATTAAACGATGATTGGCCCACCCCAGAATCAGTGGGGCCTACCTCCGAAGAGTGTGGATTTGGCAGCATATCTCCTGCTGTACCACCTGGGGTAATACATTCCGTATTTGTTGTACTCATTGTTTGTTTTAGCCAATTTATAACACTGGCATTTGGTCCCTGGAAGCACTTTGCCACTGCAGATGCAGTACCCGCCCCCGCGACGGGGACGCGGCTGCCTTGGTATTATCTAGGTGTGCGCAGAGACAACCGAAGCCCTCTGAGTACTCTAGGCTGAGGGACCTTTGGTTTCCGATTTTTTTTTTAAATTACACGAGCAGTAAAACTCCCATGCGAATAAAAAGTTCAAGACATTTTCAATGATATACGACACTTCTATAGTCTATAATAAAAGAATAATTTGAACAACCAGTGTCCAAATACAGAATTTATGATTTGCCACATGATTATTTTAGAATGTGAACAAAGGTTTTAAGGAACTAATGTGCTTCATCTATATTTGTAAAATAATAATTACTTGTGGCGCCGCACAATGATAGGTTTGAGAACTAAGTTGTTTCAGTTGGATTTACAGCATATTTCAAGACATTTTCAATGATGTAATAAGAAGTATGTATCCTATAATAAATGGCGAAAACAAAATCAAATTGCACAAGCCATTCATGGGATATCACTAGTACAGACATCTAAACGATGGACGAACAATTTCGATAGGAATGTCGATTTGTTTGATTTGCTCTTATTCTCTAAGTCCTTAGCTTATTCTTCAATATTAAATTAACGTTTTCGCGACGTAGTTTTAGAAATTTTCTAAGATTTCTATAGTATTCTTTACTACTATAATGTTCACATCCCATGAAGGGATTTTGTCACCAGCACTGTGGTCCCCAAGTGGTTGATTCCACTATTAACTGGATCATAAATGGATCGAATGACCTTTCACTCAAATCTGGAAAGTATTCTAAAATGAAAAGATTCAAGGATCGCTTCCAAATGCTAGCACGGGTCTGATTAATGCTTTTTAAAATGAGAGGTTTATCTCACCTCAGATGGTGTTGCTACAACAGAAAGCTATTGATGCTGGCATATGCCTGTTTAAGATTTTGTAGAGTTGGTGAAGAGTTATACTGTACTATTAATATTTTTCCAAGATCATTTCCAATGTAAAACATGGATCAAAGGTACATTGGTTGAGGCGAGCACCACAGTGAAAGTCACCGTTGATATTTAGGGGATGAATCTGACAAGTACAACAATAGCAGCCACTTGGCAAAGGCGTTGTTAGCACGATTATACTATGGTAATTTTCAGTATGGTCTTCCACTTCTTAGGCCGTTCCCCTGTTCTCATACCGCAACTCTATAATTTATTGACTTCCATGCAATTCCCAAGACTGGATGTCTTTCCATTTTTTATTCTATTAATAACTACGTCTGCTTCATCTACTGCGAGATAAAGGACAAAAATCTCCCCGCGGTAAATTTTGGTATTACGATCACCGTACGCAGAGAGCATCGACTATTTTTCACGATCGCGAAATTAGTGCTCTTCTATCAATTGAATTTCCATTGTGGCCGTTGGTTAATTGACTGCATAGTTTGCTACTCCCGGACGTTTGAGGTTCGTAATTTTTGTAGTTGTGGCCTCAACTCCACTCTCAAGGTCGTGGACCCAAGTTCCAAAATTTTATTTTTCTGTTCTCAGGTTAAAAAAGTTTGGTGAGGAATTTGCGAGTGCCAAGAATCAGTTACTATGGATTCTGATTTCTGGAAAATTATTTATGTATCATTCAGTAGGGCTCGCGTTCTATTTGTAAAAAAATGTCTACTCAAACGAATTGATAACAAGGAAGATCAAGGAATCGGGGTTAAGTTTAATTAGCGGACAGACCTGGATTCCTGTTTCGAGTTCCAAACAGCAATTGCAAGAGATCCTGATCTCCGGCAAATTCGATTAGGGATGCTCCAATGAAACTGACGTTGCGTAATGTTGCTTGATGTGGTTCGGCTTGATGTACCATGTTGTGTGATGTGTACGTTTTGAGGTGATATTGTATCATATTGCAGCGTGTTGCACCATGCTTCCTGATGTAATTTAGATCAAAAATATGGTTTATTAGGTCAGTTTTTAACCAATACTAATGGAATTGGATGAGGTAGATGGAAATATGCTTTTATAACGATATATGGGGCGAAACTAGACCATTTTTTAACAATCAAAATGAAATTGGGAATGGTAAAGTTTTGGCACTTGGATCAGGAGGTACCGAGTTCAAGTCCCGATAGGGGCAGGATGCAAAGGGAATTTTCATCAACTGATTACGATCTGTGATGAGAAGGAACACATCTATGACCCCCTGTCGGAGTGCAAAACTCATGGGCCGACCCATCTTCCATGCCAGTATAGGCTGGTATGTAGCTAAGCAATGTGCTGTAATAAAATCGGACCTATAACCGTACGTCCTCGAATTAGCCGACACTGGCGTAAAATTAAGGACGGAAAAGCAAACCGCGAAAGAGTTGGGAGAGTCTTGGCCCCAGAACAGATTGCAGGGATAATAAAATTACAAAAAAATGGTGAATCGAAGTGGATTTCTGAAATAATTTTTGGTGAAAATTCTTGAGTATTGCCAGTTTAAACGGAACAGTAGGTCGTTTAATAACCTATCAAGGTGAAATTTTGCACAGTGAATGGATATGGTATTTTAAAAAGATTTTTTGTAGAAAGTTCCAACTAATTTGGAACTAGACCATTTTTTAACCGAACATAACGAAACAGAGTATGGTAGATGGAAAAGAGATTCTTAAATATTTTTTGAAAAAACTTCTGAAATATGGTCTACTTGGGCGGAACGACTAGACGAAATTAGGTGTGGTGGATAAAAATGTTACTCTAAAATTAGTTCTGAGAAGAGGTCACGAATATGATCAACTCGGACGAAACTAGTTTTTTTTGACCGATTATGTACAAAAATTATTTGCAAATGAGTTTCTAAAATTAGTTTCGGAAAAGTTCTATAATTGGCCATATAATGGCTGGAATAAAGAATATTGTAAAGATTATTGGCAAAACTTCTAGAACAAGGCCACTGATTACTTCCATTTTTCACATTTTTTTTAAATTATTTGCAGAACTAGAGAAAATTATGGATCTATATTGAGCTGCAGTTGCTGATATTTCTGGCATCCTGATTAGGTTTAGCTTAGAATTCCCAGGTTCCTTATGTTAGTTATTTGGTACTGCAAAATAGCGAGAATATATGATAACAGTAGGTTTCCAATATGAGTTCCGGATGTGATACTGGAAAAAAGCCAATTTGAGCAGAACTAAACTACTTCTAAGCAAACAAATGTATTTTTTTTTTCAAATAATTACCTATATTAATGGAACTACTAGGTTTCTCAATATCATGGAAGTTCACAAATTTAGTCTGGAAAATTAGCATTTCATTTAATAGAACTAAGCCATTTGTTAAATGTATGTTGTTTTAAAAAAGTAAATTGGTTTTGGAAAGTGGCTAATTTTAACGGAAAAAATTGTAATGAACTCTGTTCGTATGATAAAAATTACGGTCCTATATGAGATTTGGGCCAGGTTGTTTATGAAAAGCAAATTTACTGACAATTTGAAAAAATTATTGATATTACGTATGATTCTGAAAAAAATACCAAAACATTTTTCTATGAGGTGGTTTTCACAAGGATTTCCTGAGAGTTCGGCCACTGCCTAGAATTAGCGTAGACCATCTGGAATCCAAATAATGAAGCCCCATTTCTGAACGAGGTGGAAAGAAGGTTCATGCCAGTCTCAGAATGTACCGGTGTGAAGTTTTTAACGAAAAGTGTAGCTACACAAATTAATGAAAAATGTAGTTACACAAATTAACGAAAAGTGTAACTTCTAAAAAGTGTAGCAATTAAAAGTGTATATAATACACCTACTAAAGAAAGACCGTCAAAAATGTATACTTCATGCAAATACCGGGATCAAATTTTATCATAATAATTCTAGTCTAAAAGATAGGGTTATTAAAAGTAAAAAAATTAATTCTTTAAATGTTTGAAATGATATACTCGTACATATCCGAAACTATGGTTGATTAAAAAAAACTCAGAGATGATTCCAATTGTTGGCATATAACGACCAATAGTAAACAACTTAAGCTCTTCAAAACAGTTAACTAAATTAAAATAAATTGTTTTAAAATGGATTCACACAAGAATTAGGATTTCATAAAAATTCAAATATTTTTCAAAATACTTGCTACACTGTGGCCTGTGTGGATGAAAAAGATTTGGGATTGCTTCACGACCATTTTAATTCGGTAAATTTAATGAATATTCTAATATTCGTCAAAGTAGCTGCTACACTATGGCCGATTCCAAAAAACTCAGAGATGTTACCAAGTGTGGGCATATATTTTCTGAAAGTGGATGAATCCTCTTGTTCAAAACAGTTAACGGTTAACAGTTAAAGTGGTTAGCTGTTCTGAACAGGACGATTCATCCATTTTCAGAAAATATATGCCCACACTTGGTAACATCTCTGAGTTTTCTGGAATTGGCCATAGTGTAGCAGATATTTTGACGAATATTAGAATATTCATTAAATTCACCGAATTAAAATTGTCATGAAGCAATCCCAAATCTTTTTATTTTAACGTGGTTAATTGTTTTGAACAAGGCAATTCATCCACTTTCAGAAAATATATGCCCACACTTGGTAACATCTCTGAGTTTTTTGGAATCGGCCATAGTGTAGCAGATATTTTGACGAATATTAGAATATTCAATAAATTCACCGAATTAAAATTGTTGTGAAGCAATCCCAAATCTTTTTATTTTGACGTGGTTAGCTGTTCTGAACAGAACGATTCATCCACTTTCAGAAAATATATGCCCACACTTGGTAACATATCTGAGTTTTCCTGAATTGGCAATAGCGCAGCAAGTATTTTGAAAAATATTTGAGTTTTTATGAAATGTGTATCCTAATTCTTGTGTGGAACCATTTCAAAACAATTTATTTTAATTTAGTTAACTGTTTTGAAGAGCTTAAGTTGTTTACTATTGGTCGTTATATGCCAACAATTGGAATCATCTCTGAGTTTTTTTAATCAACCATAGTTTCGGATATGTACGAGTATATCATTTCAAACATTTAAAGAATTAATTTTTTTACTTTTAATAACCCTAACTTTTAGACTAGAATTATTATGATAAAATTTGATCCCGGTATGTGCATGAAGTATACATTTTTGACGGTCTTTCTTTAGTAAGTGTATTATTTACACTTTTAATTGCTACACTTTTTAGAAGTTACACTTTTCGTTAATTTGTGTAACTACACTTTTCATTAATTTGTGTAGCTACACTTTTCGTTAAAAACTTCACACCGGTTCAGAATGTAACGATTTTCAAGAAAAAATGTACTAAGAAAACTTACTTAGTATGGCGGTCGTCACAGGGATTGCTTGAGACTTCGGCTACCATCCAGAATTAGGAATTCAAATAATGTAGCTCTATATGAGGTGTCATTATTTGAATTCTAAATGGTATTACACTACTTCTCGATGGTCGCCGAAGCCTCAGTCAATCCCTGTGACAACCGCCACAGAAGAAAATTTCTTATTCAATTTTTTGTTGAAAATCGTTAGATACTGATACTGGCACGAAGTCCAGTGATACTAGCGTGAAGACTCAGGCAATCTCTATGACAACCGCAACAGAAGAAGATTTCATAGTAAATTTTTTGTTGAAATCGTTACATACTGAGTCTGGCTTGAACCTTCATTCCACCTCGCACAGAAATAGGCCTACATTATTTGCATTCTAGATGGTTTACACTAATTCTCGATGGTAGCCGAAGTCTCAGGCAATCCTTGTAACAACCGCCACAGGAGAAAATGTTTTAGTCAATTTACTGTTGAAAATCGTTACATACTGAGTGTGGCACGAACCTTCATTACACCTCGTACAGAAATAGGCGTACATTATTTGCATTCCAGCTAGTCTATACTAATTCTCTCAGGCAATCCCTGTAACAACCGCCATAAAAGAAAACTTCTTACTCAATTTTCTGTTGAAAATCGTTACATACTGAGACTGGCACGAACCTTCTTTCCACTTTGTACAGAAATGGGGTTATATTATTTGGTTCCAGATGACCAACGCTAATCGATGGTAGCCGAAGTGTCAGCCATTTCTTGTGACAACCGCCAGAGAAGAAAATTTATAGTAAATTTTTTGTTGAAGATCGTTACATACTGAAACTGCCACGAACCTTCTTTCCACCTCGTATAGGAAAGGGGCTACATTATTTGGACTCTAAATGGCCTACACTAATTTTCGGTGGTAGCCGAAGTTTCAGGCAATCTCTGTAAGAACCGTCATAGAAGAAAATTTCTTATTCAATTTTCTGTTGAAAATCGTCACACACTGAGACTGGCACGAACTTGCATTCCACTTCGTACAGAAATGGGGTTACATTATTTGGTTCCAGATGACCTACACTAGTTCTCTATGGTGGCCGAAGTCTCAGCCAATTCCTGTGACAAACTCCACAGAAGAAAATTTCTTAGTAATTTTTTTGTTGAAAATCGTTACATACTGAGAACTGGCACGAACCTACTTTCCACCTCGTAAAGAAATGGGGCTACCTTATTTGGATTACAAATGGCAATCCCTTTGTGAACCGCCAAAGTAGAAAATTTGTTATTAAATTTTTTGTTGAAAATCGTTACATACTATAAGACTGTCAGGAACCTTCACTCTACCTTGTAAAGAAATAAAGTTACATTGTTTATATTCCAGATAGCGTAGAATCCGAATCTGTTGAGACGTAGAATCCGAATCTGCAATTTAATATGGGTCTTCCTATTTAGTATTTTAAAGTAACCTCAGCTCTACCTTCAAGAAGTAGGTTCGAGTTTAGTGTAACTCTATGAAATAATATTGAGCATCGGTTTATTTATTTTCGATCAGACGTTTATATTTTTTCAGATTTTTTAGGGTTCCGATACTTTTTCACACCCGGTATACTTTGAACTTTCGAGCATTGCATGAACTAGCAGAGAATAACTGTCTGAGACCGAAATTATTAAGAAAATGCACATTTCCCTTAATTGGCAGAGAACGACAGAGAACTGTTGGAGGTTATCCCATAAACTCCGAAGTTGTCGAATTTTGTATATTCGAATGTCGATCTCAACGAGGAAGTGTTAATCAAGACTCTCTCTCTCTCTCTCTCTTATGACACAAATTTACAAAACCGACTATTATGTCCAATGTATCGAAGATACTCGATCGATTCGATTTTAATTTTCGAAAAAAATATTTTGGAAAACATTCGAGAGGGATTACGAGAGATTAAAATGTATATAAATATATATTTGCACGTCTTGTTCCTCTGTTCACAAATCGACAGAAGTCAACTATGCCGAGTCAATACCAATTAGAATATCTTATGGTCAAGCAACAAAGGCTCATACTGTATGCATTACAACAAAGGTGATCCACCTATTACAAGAGATTTGCTGATTGGAAATCTAGAGAAAACACCACCTATCGGAGTAAAATAAAACTATACAATCTACTAGAAATTAAAACTAACAATACGACTAGAAATAGTACAGCTGATAAATTGTAAAGCTTAGGAGCAAGCAAAAGTCTAAAATCACGGCTCCAACCATCAATGCGTTTACTTTAAAAATGTTCAAATTGAGTAATTAATGTTCCTTCCAGATTACTGCAGAAGCGTTAAAATTTAACTATAGATAAAAACAACAACAAATTTTTTGTTAAATTCTTAAACATATGTACATATTGTATTTTTGTTATAAGAAGGCAAATTACGCAATTGAAAGCAAAACTATTAAAACGAATTCTGAAATTATCGTATTACTCGTCTAAATTCAGACAACTGTCCGTTCACATAAATTGTAATGTCGAGATAGTTATGAAGTCAGAAGTCAATTCAAATAATATTTGTATGTGAATATACGGCACATTTTATTTGATGATTTTTCGGAACTTAAGAAACATCAAATTTCGTAACCATCAAAGAGCATATCACAAAAAAAAATTTGTAATCAAATCAAAATTATTCATTAAAAATAATTAACGAATTAAAATTAATTCGGTATAAATTATATATTTTACTCGTATATTTGTTTTATTTAAGTTTTTTTTTGTTAAACTCTAAATCATCATGATTTCATAAACTACCTTACAATCTCAATTAATCAAAATTCGATGATACATTCATGATAAGTCATAAAAATTAATCAAAATATCAATCAATTTTAATTTTTTTTTTGGAGGCATGTCTTAAGAACATGTATTTGTATGCTATAGCTGCTTAGCTGGTAGATAAATCGTGTTATCACATAAAAATGGAATTTGATCAATTTTAATTGAAAATAAATAAAATGTATCCACAAACATATGTACATGCACACGTATGAAATGTTGTCATTACGTCATTTCTGCCGGTAATTTACAGGCCAAATGTTATCAGCGGATTTCGATCTAAATATAGGAATTTTATTATTTTTTAGCAGAGATATGTCATAAGGATGAAATATTTGTGGAGGTCATTTAGTGATTGATGATCTTTAGATCTGATAAGGTTTTATACATATATGCAAGTCTTATGGTATATTTTTTGCGTGCCGTGATTTCACAATCCACTGCGAATCGTGGAGGATGTCTTTAAATTATTTTTGAAATACTTTATTGCACAATAAGGAACTCACCAGGAAAATAAAGAACATTAGTCCCAAAATTCTATATGAGGCTAGCTCGATACGCGGCCCGAGAAAACGCAATGGCAAAACTAAAATATTACTATCGTGAGAGTGTACCATCCCATACCGAAAAAATGTCACTGTCGCGACAGTAAACAGTATTATGATACCCTGTCATGACACTTATAATTAAACCCGAAATTTTAAAAACTAATTTTATGTATTTTTAAGCTTTCCTTCAATTGCGGCAAATCCTAGACAGCCCTAACATCGGCTGAAGAAGACATAATGCGGAAACTCAATTATCACTAACTGATTGTCCTCCATGAAGCTATTTCCATGAATTATCAGCCCGAAATTAACATTTTTTGTTTATCGACATAGTCGTTTGAAGTTCTGACAACAAATTAAGAATTGTTAAGAAAAACTCTATTTGGGATTATCTGGATATAGTCGTTTGATTCTCGATTCTCGAGCACTAACGTATACCATCAGATTTGTTGAATTTTTGACTACAAATTGAGATATGTTCCGAAAAATAATATTTTGAATTATCTGGATATTGTCGTTTGAATCTTGCGTCTCAGGTGATTCATGAGTTCTTGACATATACCGCCGGATTCGTTCATATTTTGAGTACAAGATAGAGGTTTTCAGAAATTTTGTATCTGGGATTAACAAACAATTCACGAGTACTTGACGAAAATCTGAGATATTTTGAACCAAATTCTATATCTGGAATTATCTGGAAAGAGTCGTTTAATGCCATAGACAGACTACTGGTTTTATAACTATATAGTTTCGAGTTTACTATGATTTCGTTGTATAAACGAATACTACAAACACATTACTAGTTCCGTAACTATAATTTGGGGATCATGATTTTCTAAATGAGAACGCAAGATACACTACAATTTTTTTTATCTGCTCTCGAGAATGCACTCGAGAACGCATAGGGTGACCATAAAAATTCGTCCGTGTGATTTTTTTTCAAAAAGCAACAACAATGCAATCGTAAAGTCGAAAGAGTATGTGTTATTTTCGAAGTAGAAACAAATATTAATTTGACGAACTGCTACTCAAAAAAATCTTTCGAATCAGCGATGATACAACTTGCAAACATCCAATAAAGAGTTAGTCGCCATTTAATCGTGCCATCCATATTAACCCGATTAACCCTGAAGATCCCAATCAGCAGTTCTTTAACATCAATATTCTCAGTCCAAACTTGGATCCGATGTTAAAGTGGTGCAAAATTAAACCCAGTTCGTAAGAATATCAGTATGCTTCAATATAAGGCTGCATTGACAGCAATACGAGGTGACTTCAATCCAATCATGAATGCAGGAAAACTAACACCGCAATGGCTGGTTGACTGACATTTGCAGGTAGAAGCAAATAATCTGAACTATACATTCGTCAAAATCAGAAACGATTTCGGGCTGCACAGTATCACGTCGCCAATTTAGCGGAAGATTTATGCGAAAGCGGTGGGGACCACCTAACCTTCTTATTACATTTACTGCAAATGCGAGTTGGAAGGAAATCACAGCAATTTTGAGGCCAGGAGAAAATGCTTCCGATCGTCCCGAATTAGTGGCTCGAGTTTACAAGATCAAGTTAGACTGTTTCATTAATGATTTAGTCAGAGTTGGAATTCTTTGAAAATCAATTGCTTAAGTTTTTACAGTCGAGTTTCAAAAGAGAGGTTTTCCGCACGCACACATATTAGTGACATTGCAAAGTCAAGATAAATTTACAACTGCTACGCGAAATTGTACTTAAATGCATGATTCATGGTCCTTGCGGCAGTGGACACCCAAATGCACCGTGCATGAAGGACGGACAATGTTCGAAACAATTTCCTAAGGATTTTAATGAGCAAACTCAACTCAACGTAAATGGATAACCTTTGTATCCAAGACGAAGTGGTGAGCAAGTAAGCATGCGACCAGTTTTAATGTGGTTCCGTATAATCCGTTTCTAGCTTGGAAATATAAAGCTCACATCAATGTGGAATGCTCCACTTCTCTACGATTCGTAAAATATATTTACAAATACATATTCAAGGGATATGATTGTTCCACTGTCGCCATCACAACAAATGATCAACTTGAGCTGCGATATAATGAGATTACAAAGTTCATCGATTTCCGATATGTGAGTGCTCCTGAAGCAATGTAGCGCCAGTACAGAACTGCCAGTTCACCTTCAAAATCAACAACGAGTTCTTTTCGAAGTAGGTCATGAAGAAGAAGAACTTTTTGCTGCTCGTACTGGAAAGACCAAGCTTGAAACTTGGTTTCTTTTTAACACGAAAGACGCAACTGCACGAGTTCACATTTACACAGATATCTCTTACCATTTTGTTTATAAGTGAGGTCAATGGCAAGAGCGACATAGATGAGGCGAAAGGACAATAGCCCGAATGTACGTGGTGAGCATTAAGGATGAAGAACGCTTCTATCTTCGATTATTGCTACTACATGTTTCTGGTGCAACGTTTTGAGATTTTGCGTACGTTAGATGAAAATTTATGCGAAACAGTTAAAGCGGCAGCGATGGCAAGAGCACTACTTGAGTCGGATGAAGAATGAGAGCGATGCTTGACAGACGGTGGAACATACTTAATGCCTAAGCAATTGCGAGAGATGTTTGCTTACATTTGTATTTTTTGCCAACCCGCTCAACCCCTCAAATTATGGCAGGATTATCTAGGAGATTTTATACTGGACTACATGCGATGACACAGTGAATCTATATCGATCAACTCGGCTCCTCATGATATCAATTTTGTTCTTAAACAGCACGGAATGTCATGCGGTTTAGTTGGTTTGCCTGTTCCAAGCCGTAACCCACCCGAAGAAGATCAAATTTATGATCAAGAAGAAGAAGAAGAAGCCCGATTGGCAGTCGAACAAATTGGAAAGCTGAATGAAGCCCAGCTTGCGGTATGCATCAAAATTATAATTGCAGTTGAAAATAATCACGCCCAATCAATGTAAGCTCATTTTTATCGATGGGCCCGGTGGCTCAGGCAAGACCTTCTTATACACAACTTTAATGGCGATCTTTCGAGATGAAGGAAAAATTGTGCTGCCATTTACAAGAACCGGAATAGCAGCTACTTTGCTTAAGGGAGGATGCACGATTCATAGTGGATTTAAACGATATTTACAGAGTTATTATAGTGGCAGGCGTCAAAGCATATTGGCATTCGTTATCACCCAGTAACTAGTATGCAAGAGGACAGAATTGGCAAGATCTATATGTATAACTTTTACGCAGAACTTTTTTATCGTACACTAAATTTAACGGAATTTACGGTTTATGTATTACACTTGAATTAAAATTTCCCCCCAATTTCCTGTAACTCTGTAACTGAAATATTCCAATCTAGAATAATAAATAGCCAGGCACAGCTTGTTCTATTTTATTACGACCATCTATTAATAGCAGATGAGCACGAATCAAATATCAGCTACGGTTTGTAGTCAGCGTATTGTCTATTTACAGAGTCTCTATTTATCAATGCTTGCTCTGTTGTTCGAGGGTCCCGAGTTCGAATCACGGTGATGACCAGACAAAAAGTCTAGGACTGGGTGTTTTTAATGCGTCATATATACGTTTTCTAATTATCTGAAGCCATAGTTGTAGGTTTTTCTCCATAAATATTTCGTTTGAGCCACATATTAACGACTAGTACGAACTAACTATCAATTTTGTTAGTCAGAAGTTTGAACCAAAATCTCGGCGTGAGCCGTACCATCAAAATTACTGACTGAGCTGAATTTCCGTTAATTTGTATTAGTGATTTATGGTTGTTACTGTATCCGTAAACCGTACTAATTTAATTTCAGACTTAATACAAATTTTTGGAGTTTACTCCTTAAGAATCACCTTTCATATATAGCCCCGCGGTACACTAATTAGATGGGGAGCGAAATCGATTGTTAACAAAAAGTAAAGTCGTTATGTTGCTCCTCCGCACAACATATTCGCGCATCTTATTTTTTTTTGTAGTATCCTTAGTTTCGAGTTTTTTAATTCATTTTACAGTATTTTGTAATGGATCAACGATGACATAGTGGCAGCGACGATGAATAAACTCGGGCCAATATGGAAGAAGAAAGAAAACTTAATGGAGAGTCCAGAGATTCTCGAGTTCATGAGAATGGCAAACTACGCAAAGCAATTTTTTTTAATAAGTATTAATTGTCTAGTAGTTTTAATATTCTTTGGAGGTCAATTAAGACCCTCTATGTCAACCTGTATACTGACAAGGACGGTGCTGAATTCTGAACACCAACACAGAGTCTTAATTGTGTTTATTAACATCTCCTATCGTAATTGATGGCAAAAATTCTCTTTGCGTCCAGCCTCTGATGGGGTTCGAACCCAGCACCTCCCGGTCCAAGTGTCGAAGCTTTAACCACTGCATCATTTGTCCGAATTTATGCTAGTACAACATATTATATGATTGTTAACCTCAAAAAACCAACTCCCTCTACAACTCTTCTTGACTGGCCCTGCTGGGTGTGGGGAAAAAACGCATCATGAAAATTTGTAATCGATTCACAGATTCGGGTGGCTATTTGTTATAATCCCTAGGAATAGGAAGCACAAATGTTCGCACTGGTTTAAAATGACCCTGTCGAGTTTCCAATCGTCATTATCGAACGAGGTCAAGAGTTTATATAGAGCTTTATTCAAGTATGTCAAGATGATACTCATCGATGAAGTCAGTATGATTGGGGCGGAAATGTTAGAACGCGTGCGTCGATTTGAGACTGAAAGAACTAACGGAAAATTATGATTTTAAGAAGTTTTTTATAATCGTCCGTGATATTAATTTATTGAAGATTTTTTTTGCTTTTGGACAAAATATTATTTTTAATGGCATTCATACAATGTTTACGATTTGTCTAGTCATAGAAAAGAAAGAGGCCAATTACTCACAATATATCTACCACAAAAAGTAGAAAAATGCACACACACACCCCCGCCCCCTCCATTTTTAACCCCAGGGTATTAGTGTAAAGATACACAAACCCTTACAAAAATGAGAACTTCTTTAGGTCTCTTCTTGGCAGCTTGGCTTCGAACTGATAAAAAGTTGGTCTACTCATCAGTTGCAACGACCAAACCGATGATGATGTCGCTTTTGGTGGATTGCACATCATTTTTATTGATGATTTGAGTCAGTTGCCATCGATTAGAGCCACTCCCATTTGGAAGCAAAAATACAGCGGATCGATGGTCGGCATTATGGAAGGGAATTGTTTTTTTATGAATTGGAATTCGATTATTCAATGATAATTCAGTCGATGCTTATAATTTGAGAATCTTGAGTTCATCTGATGAAACATCGAATTCAGTTACTGATGACGAAATACGCGTAAAGAAAACCTTCACAAACTCAGTAAGATTGACACAGGAAAGTTACCATATGAAATTATTTTCGTTGTGGATAACCTACATGATAATCACAAATATCGACGTTACTGATGATTTAGCTAATGAGGCAGTAGGCAAATTGGCACATGTTGAATTGGGTGATCAAAATAGAGATTCTATTTTGAATCTATTTTGATCAATTGTAAATCCGCAATAGTTCCTCTCAATGGAAATAAATCGATTTATGTTAAAAGAAACAATTTTCCACTAAAACCAGCCTGCTCGTTTACAATTCACAAATCGCAAAGAGGGACATTTGATGAAATTTACAGTAAGACACATTCGCAACCTTTGATCTTCGTAGCCTTATCCAGGGTCACAGCTCATGAAGGGCTTCTGATTGTGATGAGCGTCAACGTTTTTACCATGGTAGACGAGAAAATGAAACGATGCTTCCATGACGATACGAGTTTACTCGGCTTTCTACTGATCATCTTCATACAATTGATTGGATTAGACTCGAAAAAATCAGTAGAGGGCCGTGATAACCGTTTCTCTCAATTGCTAAAGTCTCCGTGATAATATAACAATACGCAGAAATCACATCACATGCGTGTAAATTTTATCAGAACCTTAGCTTCGTAACCATGAGCAGGTCAAAATTGAAAATTTCAGCATCAAACGCGGAGGAGAGGAGGAGGGCGTGTATGCATCTATCAAAATGTTGGCGATTCACAACGCAACTTTATCAGTGATGATGCAAACTTGAGAAGAAAATCCCAGCACGTTAGTCAAACCAAATCTACTTTGGGGACAAACACGCCACAGTTACTATTTATTCGTTGAGGGGTCAACATCAAGTAACAGAAAAGTAATAGAAAATCCAAAGTTAAAATTATAATATAAAGCATTGTTTTATCAATAAAAATCAAACGTGATTGTGCAATTTCAATCATTTGCGGTACTTGTAAGGAAAGCTTTCATTCGTCTTGCGTTAATTTGCACGAATCCGACTTGGTCGATATGAAATTTCAATTAAAAATGTATGGAATTGTTCTTCATGTGTAGCTAAGCTAAAATCGCTTAGGAAAAATGACGATTGTCCGGCCACTCCGTGGCTCGTAAATATAGAAAAGAAACTCGATTGGTTGAAGCACTCGGTAGACAAGATTGACACTCTGATTACGGCAAATATAACTTTAAAGAATAAAGTATGTTCCTTGGAGTTAGAAATTGACTATGAGCTTGAGAATGAGCATTTCCAATTCCAATATCCCCAAATGAAAATACTGAGAATGTAGTAATCGACATTCTCCAAAAGGGTACTGATTATACGGTCAACAAGGCTGATATTGATTATTGTTACCGAAAAATCAATAAAATAAACATCTATGGCACAAACTTGTCCGCCAGTTTACATTAAATTTACGAGTAGAACAGTAAAGCATAATTTATGTATGCGAAAACGAAGCAAAAATTTGATGTCACGAAAGCTGGTTTACCGACCGGGAGCAGGATCTACATCAATGAAAGTCTAAGCAGTAGCAAGCGGAAGTTGTTTTACGATGCAAAAAGCTTGAAGCTTCAGGTTAAATATAAATATGTTTGGATCCGCAATGGAAATATTTTTATGAGACGTAGTGAAGGATCTGAATTATTAAAAGTTAATTGTTCAAATGATCTTGAACAGAATACAAATAAGTATAAATAAAATTTAATCTTACATGAGTCTTAATTTATCTAATATATCTTTTCAATATCATAATAATAATTTAGATTTATCTTTTAGTTTGCCAAATAATATTAACGTAAGCGACAATAAATTATCATGGATCGTTCATCGAAATATTCGAAGTCTTCGTTCCGGCTAACAGTTTAAGTTTGTTTGCTCAGTTATCATGTTTCAATATAAAACCGCATATTATTTTTTTGACTGAAGTGTGGATTGATAGTACTGAAATTAACTTTAGCTTAGACGAATATCCAATAAAATGGACTGCTGTAACAATGACTAAAGAGCTGGTGGTGTATTAGCATATGTTAGAAATGATAGTAATTCTACGTTATCCAGTACTCATTTACAGTCTTCCGATATTCTTCGAGTGAATTTTACAATTGGTATGTGTGAATCGTTTACATTCTTTTGCTGTTGAAGTTTTTATTCTTGAATGTGAAAATTACCTTAAACAGATTAATTCTAAAAATCTAATTAAATACAGGTAACCCTCCTTCAACACGGTATCTTGCGTGTTGTACCTAGGAGGTTTTCCCCAATTTTTCAATCGTGTTAGAACGAAACCAATTCGTTCTAACACGATAGAAAAATTGCGGAAAACCTCCTAGGTACAACACGCACAATATAAAATACATACGAACATATTGACAAAATACAATTGAATGAATCATTCATAGAAATGAAATTAGAAGTGCTGTTGTTGCAGGATCTTCGATATCCGTAAACAATGCAGCTCGTTCCCGTACCAGCATCTGAATTGAAGATAGCTATCAAAAACGGATTCCATTGTATTCACAACTGCCTTAAAGAAAATGCAACATCATCTGTGTACCCAGATTTTCTAGCAAGTAAAGCTTGGTTCGAGAAGTTCAAAAGGCTTTTTCCACTTCATAACATAACAATTCAAGCAGAAATTGCTTCGGCAGATCATGAAGCTGAAAAATTTAAAAAAAATTATTGAAGATCCAGGATACACGGCACATCAAGATTTGAATGCTGATGAAACCGGGCTTTGGTGAAAAAAAATGTCCAACCGAACATTTATATCAAAAACTGAAAAAACTGCACCCGGATTTAAGGTATCGAAAGATCGTTTTACGTTACTTTTGAGCAGTAATACTTCGGGGGATGTTTATGAAAACCCATACCAGCTAATTCAAAAGCTTGGATAACTACTGATTTATTTAGAAATTGGTTTCTAGAAATTGAAGGTCATCCTCAAAACTTAATAGTTCGTTGCTCCGACCATTGGATCAACGTATTATTTATACCTTTAAAACTTACTACATGAAAGTAATATTACAATGAGTTTTAGACATAACTGACGCAACATCTATTGATGCACCTGAATCTAGGAAGCATTTTTCAATTAAGCACTCTATTGAAATTCTTATCGCTAAACGACCTTAAATTACAACATTAAATGCATGTTTGAAATGTGAATTGATGTAATGATTTTGAAATGAAATGACACTGATTGTATATTAAAACTGACTAGATCGATCGGAGAAGAAAGTTTTGTGAATATGGCTATTGAGGACGATCACGATTTATTAGTGGAAAAAGAAGTCGAAGTAGCAGATTTGGTAGAAATGGTATCCCAAACCTCAACCTTATATCACTAAACGATTACAAAGTTTAAACTTAGGCGAAAATTTGGAATCATTTTTCTTAAATTCAGACCCTTCAAAAATTTAAGTCGGTACTACAAAAGTGCTTATCACTATATCATGAAATTTACAACGGCCTTATTTTTTAAAATTGCAGAAGGTGCGCAAAATCTAGATGCAGAAAAAATTCAGAAAGTGAAGTCGTTCAACCAAATAAACGTTCTCGTTTAATTGTATTGAACAGTGATGTGAAGCAAACTATTAAATAATGATTAGATTAATTGAAGTGAAATTAATAATAAATAAGTATTTGGTTATGTACATTTGTTGTTATTTTCTCAAAAAATATAATTCCTTATATGAAATTTTAAAAGAAGTCTTGTTTTAGTAGATTTTAGAAACTAACTTCCCTCTTTATACTTTTATATACGGTTTCACATAACACGCCATATTATAGGCACCTATCTACCGTGTCCATATTTTTTTATCAACGTTATCTAAACATGTGGTAATCTACACAACTTCTTCTGTGATAAGTTATAACCCAAGCTATGCCAAACCATGGATAAATAATGTTTTATTGGGTCGTAAAAATGCTTTATCTAAAATTTAACAAAGTTAAATTAAGAAACATCCTAATAACACTAAACTAAAAAGTAAAGTAAAAACTCTTTCGAAATAATTTAAATTAGATTGCGAAACTGCTAGAAAACATTATTAATATTCAAAAATTTGAGGCTGTAAGTTTTGACCAAAAAAATGCAACGGAATTTATTTCCTAGGTAAACCTCGTAAATTTAACACAATAAATTGTATCATTGGAGACAATAATACTATTCTTACTGATACTGTCGTGATTGCTAATCAGTTTTATCAATACTTCGCGAATTTAGGCAAGATTTTAAAAATATCAATTAGTTCCAATAGTTGCACAAATTACTCAAATTATGATGAATATAATGAGTCGAATTTTTTTTCCCCCATCTGATATTTATGAAATCCGTGCTAATTTATCTAAGCTCAAAAATAAAGTTGCATCAGGCAGAGATGGCATAAGCTCGCTTGTGATCAAGAAATTTGGTTACATCTTATGTTTTCCACTGGTCCACATTTTTAATAATAGTTTTATTCAGGGGCAATTTCCAGCAGCACTTAAAAAAGCTGTAGTAATACCGTTGTTTAAAGGTGGTGATGCCAATTTAGTTTCTAACTATCGACCTTTATCAATATTATCAGTTTTTTTTCAAAACTTTTAGAGAAGCTTTAAGCTCGTGTTTTGCCTTATTTAAATAAAATAGTTATTTAATTATTTCTCAACGTCGGCATGGATTTCGAGAAGGACTTCGTACTGAAAATGCACTAATGGAATTACTTACTTCTACTTACAACAATTTAAATGAAGGCCGTGTTGTTAATTGCTTGGTTATTGATGCTAAAAAGCATTTGATAAGGTAGACCACAATTTATTAATTACTAAATTATCCTTAATCGGGATCCGCGGAGTTACTAATCATTGTTTCGATCTTATTTAGAAGATAGAGTTGAAGTAAACAATATCAATGGACATTTGAGTAGCATTGAACATGTTTAATGTGGTGTGCCTCAAGGTTCTGTTTTAGGGCCACTACTATTCCTCATTCACGTGGCACTGATATACAGTGTCACTAGTAGTTTGAGTTTTTCTGTGAAAATAACCCATCATTTGAGAGTATTGCGAGCTTGGTTTGAACACCAATTAATGATCATGAGTGATAAATCTAAAATAATTAAATTCCAAATAACAAATAATTTACTTGATAGAAATTACAGTTTTATATACTCACATGCAACAACGTGTCAAAATAATTCTAATATTACATTCACCGAAAATAATTAATCCTAAATTAATCCTAAATTAATCCTAAATTATAATAATGGCGGTTAGTACTATTTTAGGAAAAAATTCATACTTCTACTGAGAAATATGAAGTTTATACTATAATACAAAATAAACGAAAATGTATAGATGTATTAGTGATTTGCGAACATTTAGGCGTAAAATCGCCCTAACATTGTTAGGTTTACGAATAATTTCATTTCACAATGTTTATATTAGGATCAATTTGCACAGTAAAGAAATTATGTTATGCTAGAAGTAACTAAACATCGTTCAAAGATTTTATCAAAAAAATTAAAAATACGATCAAAAAGAGTGGGAATTTTCGGAAAACAATAATCGTTAAGATCTTATGCACTTTATCTCAGTACTCAAAATTAAAGTAAGATAGTTACAGAAATACTAAATAATTTAAATTCCTCAGCTATGTATTGCTAACAAATTAAAATTCTAATGGAGCTGGCACACCTAAAATGACATTCTTGTGAAGAACGGAATTTCTTAGAAATTTTGATTCTAAGAAAGTTAGTATTTCAAAATTTTCACCGATCGGCAAACTTGCCACTATAATATTTTGGTAGACCCATATGTGCACTCTACTTGTGCGAAGCCGATTAAAATTCTAATGGAACTCGCATACCTAAAATGACATTCTTCTGAAGAACGGAATTTCTTAGAAATTTTGATTCTAAGAAAGTTAGTATTTCGAAATTTTCACCGATCGGCAAACTTGTCACTATAATATTTTGGTAGACCCATATGTGCACTATACTTGTGCGAAGCCGATTAAAATTCTAATGGAGCTCGCACACCTAAAATGACATTCTTGTGAAGAACGGAATTTCTTAGAAATTCCGTTCTTCATAAGAATGTCATTTTAGGTATGCGAGCTCCATTAGAATTTTAATCGGCTTCGCACAAGTAGAGTGCACATATGGGTGTACCAAAATATTATAGTGACAAGTTTGCCGATCGGTGAAAATTTCGAAATACTAACTTTCTTAGAATCAAAAGTTCTTAGAAATTCCGTTCTTCACAAGAATGTCATTTTAGGTATGCGAGCTCCATTAGAATTTTAATCGGCTTCGCACAAGTAGAGTGCACATATGGGTGTACCAAAATATTATAGTGACAAGTTTGCCGATCGGTGAAAATTTCGAAATACTAACTTTCTTAGAATCAAAATTTCTAAGAAATTCCGTTCTTCAGAAGAATGTCATTTTAGGTATGCGAGCTCCATTAGAATTTTAATCGGCTTCGCACAAGTAGAGTGCACATATGGGTCTACCAAAATATTATAATGGCAAGTTTGCCGATCGATGAAAATTTTGAGATTTGAATTTTCTTAGAATCAAAATTTCTAAGAAATTCCGTTCTTCACAAGAATGTCATTTTAGGTATGTGAGCTCCATTAGAATTTTAATCGGCTTCGCACAAGTAGAGTGCACATTTGGGTCTACCAAAATATTATAGTGGCAAGCTTGCCGATCGGTGAAAATTTTGAGATTTGAATTTTCTTAGAATCAAAATTTCTAAGAAATTCCGTTCTTCACAAGAATGTCATTTTAGGTATGCGAGCTCCATTAGAATTTTAATCGGCTTCGCACAAGTAGAGTGTATATATGGGTCTACCAAAATATTATAGTGACAAGTTTGCCGATCGGTGAAAATTTTGAAATACTAATTTTCTTAGAATCAAATATTCTAAGAATTTCCGTTCTTCACAAGAATGTCATTTTAGGTATGCGAGCTCCATTAGAATTTTAATCGGGTTGGCACAAGTAGAGTGCACATATGGGTCTACCAAAATATTATAGTGACAAGTTTGCCGATCGGTGGAAATTTTTAAATACTAACTTTCTTAGAATCAAACTTTCTAAGAAATTCCGTTCTTCACAAGAATGTCATTTTAGGTGTGCGAGCTCCATTAGAATTTTAATCGGCTTCGCACAAGTAGAGTGCACATATGGGTCTACCAAAATATTATAGTGGCAAGTTTTCCGATCGGTGAAAATTTTGAAATACTAACTTTCTTAGAATCAAAATTTCTAAGAAATTCCGTTCTTCACAAGAATGTCATTTTAGGTATGCGAGCTCCATTACAATTTTAATCGGCTTCGCACAAGTAGAGTGCACATATGGGTCTACCAAAATATTATAGTGACAAGTTTGCCGATCGGTGAAAATTTTGAAATACTAACTTTCTTAGAATCAAAATTTCTAAGAAATTCCGTTCTTCACAAGAATGTCAATTTAGGTATGCGAGCTCCATTAGAATTTTAATCGGCTTCGCACAAGTAGAGTGCACATATGGGTCTACCAAAATATTATAGTGGCAAGTTTGCCGATCGGTGAAAATTTTGAGATTTGAATTTTCTTAGAGTCAAAATTTCTAAGAAATTCCGTTCTTCACAAGAATGTCATTTTAGGTATGCGAGTTCCATTAGAGTTTTAATCGGCTTCGCACAAGTAGAGTGCACATATGGGTCTACCAAAATATTATAGTGACAAGTTTGCCGATCGGTGAAAATTTTGAAATATTAATTTTCTTAGAATCAAATATTCTAAGAATTTTCGTTCTTGGCATAAGTAGAGTGCACATATGGGTCTACCAAAATATTATAGTGACAAGTTTGCCGATCGGTGAAAATTTTGAAATATTAATTTTCTTAGAATCAAATATTCTAAGAATTTTCGTTTTTGGCATAAGTAGAGTGCACATATGGGTCTACCAAAATATTATAGTGACAAGTTTGCCGATCGGTGAAAATTTTGAAATACTAATTTTCTTAGAATCAAATATTCTAAGAATTTCCGTTCTTCACAAGAATGTCATTTTAGGTATGCGAGCTCCATTAGATTTTTAATCGGGTTGGCATAAGTAGAGTGCACATATGAATCTAATAAAATTTTATAGTTGTTATATTATTAAGTTTTTTTATTTTCGAATTTCCTAAATATCTCTTATTATAGGTAATTGATGATGTTTTTTATATTAAAACTCTTAAATAAATAAATAAACAAATATTTATAATTATTTCAATAGTAATAGTTGTTGCGTAATGACTGCGCCTAAATGACTGCTTTAAACCAATACACTCTCATTTATTTTTGTTTTTGTTGGTTTAGGATTAATTTAGGATAAACTTCAATTGAGTTAGCTCATGTGTAAAAATTGATTTACACGTGAGCAAAATTTGAGCTGCGCAATTTAAACATATTTTTTCCAATGCAACTTAAAAATGATTTTTTTTTGTTTTTTTCGTTGAGAATAAATTACAAAGTGTTTTTAAAATGTACAAATACTTTTCAAATTTTACTTTGCACTTTGAAAAACAATTTTTGCGGGGAGATTATAACCAATCAAACGGTTTATTCCATCAGATTTTGTATTTTGTTCTCCAGATGTTATTTAAAATTTCAAACAAAAATTAGTATAAAAGTGAACTTAAAACTTCCAGTTCAGGTAGGTTCCAGATTGACTGAGTAAAAATGGTAATAGTTTCAAAATAAAATAAAATCTAAATTATATTTATTTTTATCCTTCATTTGTAGTTTATTTCGTAACCTCGACACCACCAAGTAGATGTCGCAACAAATGGCTGCTAAACTTGAGGATTAAACCATAAAAGTACTGAAACGATACATGGTAAAAGTAAATTAAATTCACAAGCCTTTATGTGCATTAACTTATATTTGGTGCTTTCTTATTTTAATTTCAGCAATTATAATTAAAGAAATTTTGGAGGACCGGGCAAACTCAGTTCGCTGATTATTAAATGGTTCCTTACAGGAGTTAGAGGAATTTAATTATTAGCAATATTACAACAATTCAATATCTTTCAAGGCTGTAAGGGATCTCCGGCGACATACACGTATTGTTCGGGTATGCTTCAGTTGGCTGGGAGAGTTCATGTCACCGTTATTTAGACCGCACAAATTTCATACGTGTTTAGTATACAAAAAAACTGTTGTTCACACTAACCCCTCCCCGACAAGAATCACCAATAAAATAAACGGACTTATTCCATTTTATAAAGCTTTATTTACACATCAAAAAAAAAATTTAACTATATTTAATAATTAATATAATAATATAACTAAGAAACTAAGTATAAGAAAAACATACACAAAATCATTGGCTAGAAATTGTAATTATTGTATATTAGGCAAATCACTTTGCGTATTCGGTATATGTATATATATCTATATCTGGATAAACAAAAAATTTATCTAGTACGAGAAATAAAAAAAATAACTCACCAAGTCCAAAAAAAAAGCTCCTCAGAGTACTCTCAGGTTCGGTTTTATGGAGTGCTGTGTAATCTAAAAAATATTGATTTGGAGCAGAAATCACCCCGTTTATTAATATACATACATATACGCGATGCATGCGTAGTTTACCACCAATAACCAGCCTTTAAAATATTTAGCACAATCTCAATTTGCTTTCTATTTTTTTTTTTTTTTTAAATTTTAATTTCTTAACCTAGATGGTAAACTAATATTTTTTTAGATTTTCTTTTAATAATAGCTGAACAAACCACAAAAAAACTTTTTCACGAGATCACTGGTAAAATTATGAAAACAAAAAAAATGTGATCCTCATTAACCACACGTGTTGTGCTGAACCGCGTTCAACCAAGACACCGCGATATAAGATGATCCGCTATCTTACTGTACCAGAAAGTAATGGTGTACGCAAAGAAATGATATGCAAAAGAAGGTGCGGCGTCCTTATTAAACTTCGTTATATAAAAGTACAGCTTCTTTATGAAACTGCATATGAAAGTTGCTTATGCAACATGTAAGTGTAGCTTCCCTATATATTGTATGGTGAAGCTCCGCTCTTTTTGGGTTTAAAGCCGTTTATCCGCTAGGGATTGTGCGGCTTAAGAAACCACACAGAACCCGCTATACCACGAGCCTTTTTTATGTTACCCTTAATAATCACTATTGTGGTTCAAGACAACCCAATAAAAATTACACGTATTCTTCTTAATTTAAAAAAAAGAACAAATCACTTTTGATAATTTGATTTATTATTAATTTTTAATTTTTATTTATATATTTTTTCTTCGATTCGAATTGCACGGAAACCTCACTGTTAATCATTCCCAAACAAAAAAAAATCTGCTCCTCGCAAACAAACACAATAAAAATAGGGAATGCAAATATGCATTAGCATTATGTACCTTTAGTTATCTATGTACAAGTCAAGAACGTACACACCAGTACAAAACAAAAAACATTGTGGTTCCAATACACTTACTAACCCATTATGATTACTGGCATTAAAAAAAAAAAATATCATTAAAATCGTCACATACACCACCAAAAGAAAAAAAACGAGATGTTTCTAATATAGAAATTTATATAGATCACCTGATCTACGTCATTCTGTACTTTTACATAGGATACGTATATTATCGCTTTTGTTGGTGTGCTGATTACGTAGAAATTGTATACAACTACTATTGTAATACTATATACAGCAATGCAATCAATAATCCCAAATAATTCAAAACAACAAAACAATAAAAATCTCGGTCGAGTTCATTGACCTATATTTGATTTGTTTGCCAAATACGGTACAGGGAATTCCCTGACGTAATATTTTCGGTCAGATCACGTTTAGATATTTTTTTTTTTTATACTTCATAGGTATCTAATTCAGCAGCCGTAACAAGGCTGCGAAGGGAAATTGTGTTATTATTTACCATGCGCTCTGTCAAGAATTTCTAAATTAGTTTACAAACTGCAGAGTAAATATATCAAAGCAATATTTGCTATTGCTTATCCACCGTAAAATAAAAATAATAAAATTTACATAGCAAGTTGTAATAATTGATTTGCTAAGATCGCAGTAAATACAAAGCGCTTGTATGGCTGAATTTTTAATCAGTTTTCAGTAAATATTACTCCGCTTTTTTTGTGAATATTACCGATTATTTTTTTCAGTGTGCACGCTTGGTTAATAGAGTTGGATGATTCCGAACTTTTATTCAAAGTAATGAAGTAATTTCGTTATTATTGGTTATATTAATGTGTTGCACATTTTTTTTCTTATTCTCTGATTGTTATGAATTAACTTGATTAGTATAATAATTGAATAATTATTATTATCTATTAAAAGGTGAGCTTATAGGGAGGTGTGAAAATCTAAAAGTGTCTCATTATAGGTACAAATATTAAAATAATTAAGTGATTTTTAAGTGACGTTTCAGCCATTTGTAATATGTCATGATCTGTCATTTTTTGTTTCATTTTATTCAGTAATGTTTCCAATTTCATTAATTTACTACTTTTTCATTACTCATTTTGCCTTGGAACAACTTGAAAACGATAACGATTTTTTTAAGAAAATCATCTTCTCCGATGAGGCTCACTTTCATCTGAGTGGTGCGGTAAATAAACAAAACTGTCGATTCTGGTGCGAAGAAAATTCACAAAATATTCATGGAAAACCATTATATTCACCTAAATTGACAGTTTAGTGTGGTTTTTGGTTTGGTGGAATCATCGGTCCGTATTTTTTTCGAAATGAAGCTAGTAACACCGATACTGTCAATGGAGATCGGTATAGATCGATGATAACCAACTTTTTATGGCCGAAATTGGAAGAAGTTGATCTTGACAACATGTGGTTCCAACAAGACGGGGCTACGTGCCACACAGCAAGTGCAACAATTGAATTATTGCGAGAAAAGTTTGGTTCATATCACTCTTATTGGAAAACCCTATATATTTTTTTTATCTGACGCCCCTCATCAAATATATACAGTGATGGGAAAAAAAAATTGGGCAAACATATTTTATTGCAAATTGGAGTCTTTTTTGCTAAAATTACAAAACTTTTGAAAGCAATTGGCTTATTGTTTCATTTTAAATACATGTATGACGTAATTTTTTGGAAAAAATAATTTACCTGCAATTTAGGAGAAAACCCCCGAAAAATGCCAAAATATTCAAAATACGTTGATTGGAGTTAAAGTAATAGAATAATTTAAGCAACTATTTTTTAATTTTAGTCTTGTTTTTTTATTGATTTATAGAAGTTCTATCTTTAATATTAATATTTTGTTGGACCGCCTCTTGTTTTTATTACACCGGTACAACTCCGCAACTGATGTGCAAAAAAATTGGTCAAGGAATTATTTTATTTCACGCCTACCGTTCTTGGCCGTCATTAGGGTGCAGTTGTTTTATTGCTTGTAATTTTTTTTTGAGTATTAATAGTGCATATTTTGTAAGATTAAGTTATTCTGTAAGTGATCGTAGTCAAATAAAAAATAAAGTGCAATTTTAGTTTAAAAAAATAGGAAAAGTTAGTGAGCACCGTAAAAGCAATATGTTGATTTTGGCGCGAGAAAATTTAACCACGCGTGAAATAGCAGAAAGATTAAACATTCCTAAGAGTATTGTCGCGTGGAATATTAAAAAAATGCGAGAGATGGGCAGTACACAAAGAAAGAAAGGCTCTGGAAGGCCCAGAAAGACAACGCCAGTGGAAGATCGTTTTATAATGTTGCAATGTCGTTGGAACCGTTTTAAAACTTCATCGGACATAAGACGGGATGTTGAGCGAGCAACGAGAAAAGAAATTTCAGCCAGCTTAGTGAGAAAAAGACTTGTTAAAGCTGGTTTGAGAGCACTTAAACCAGTTCAGAAGCCTGAGTTCACATTACTAGTGAAAAGAAACGTTTGCTATGGGCCCAGGAGCATATTTCTTGGACTCTAGTGATGTGGGATGATGTGATTTTCTCCGATGAATCAAAATTCAAGCTGCAAGTTGGAGATGGAAGAATTCTTGTAAGAAGAAAACCGGGCGAGAGGCTTAGCAACGAATGCCTTTTGAGACTTCCACCGAAAATTGAAGGAATTATGGTCTGGGGATGCTTTTCTGGAAATTAAACCGGTCGATTGTGCTTCCTTAGTTCCAGCATTACAGTAGCTATTTATCTGCAGGTCCTACACAACGAATTTGAGCCTTCTGTGTTAATGCTTTCTGGCGAGACTTGCAAATTTATTTTCCAACAGGACAACGCTCCGTGCCATACCGCCAAAGTTGTGAGTTATTGAAGTGAGTTATTGAATTGTAGGTAGAAAAATTGCCTTTCAGATAAACATAAATAGTTTGTTAAAAACTTGTTTTTTTTCTTATCTCTTCATTTAAAGATAAAAAAGTACTTCGAAGAACGAAGTATCGATGTGTTGAGCTGGTCCTCGTATAGTCCAGACTTAAATCCAATTGAAAATATTTGGCCTATAATGAAGCTAGAAGTAGCAAGAAAGCGCCCAGAATCTATTCAAGCTTTAAAAAGTTTGTTTAAGTACATAGCTCCTACGATTTTGAAAAATTTATCAAATTCAATGAATCGGAGGGGTATCGCTGTAATAAAAGTAAATGGCGGTCCAACAAAATATTAATATTAAAGATAGAACTTCTATAAATCAATAAAAAACAATAAAAATAATAAAAAATAGGTGCTTAATTTGTACCATTGCTTTAACTCCAATCAACATATTTGGAATATTCTGTCATTTTTCGGGGTTTTCCCCTAAATTGCAGGTAAATTATTTTTTTCGAAAAATTACGTCATACATGTATTTAAAATGAAACAATAAGCCAATTGCTTCCAAAAGTTTTGTAATTTTAGCAAAAAGACTCCAATTTGCAATAAAATATGTTTGCCCAATTTTTTTTCCCAGCACTGTATAATTTTAAAGTTTTTAATTAGGAGCAGGTAGTTCTAAAAATTGATCGATTAGTCGGTCACAAGAACTTCTTAATTTCCTCTTTATGCGATACAAATATATTTTTGCTTTTGGATACTCGAAAATGATTTGATATGTAATTGGTATGTTTGTGATTTGTATTGATTTAAAGGAAATTGAAATAAAATAAAATAAAAAAATAAAAATAAAAACACTTTGCACAAAAGGTAAACAAATTGTTATGGTCACAGTTTATATTTCAGTCAATCAGAACGTTAAAGACACAATAGATTTTCTCCGCGAGGCATTGTTAGTATATACAGAAGAGGGTTCAAAACTGTTGATAAACGTAATCATGAACTTCAATACTCACTAACATGATTTATGTAATATATTTTATCAAATCAATATAAATAAAAGTATATACATGCTTTCAGTGTTAGCAGATGCGTTTATTAACCACTTTGCCAATATATTCCAAGACAATCGTTCTTAAGAAATAAACTCCAGTCGCACGTCGGAACTGACACACACATCTTTTTTCTTTAACAGCCGCATAAAATATGATTATATCACCTTGATGTGAGAACACCATCTGGGGCCAGACAACCCAAAATTGTTTAAATAAATGTTCGCTTGAAAACCACAGCTAAGAATTCACAACCACATATACTTTGCTATCATATACTAGCATTTGGCCAAACTAAAAAATGAGGTGTTGATTAAACTAATAAAGTTTGTTTTGTTCATTGAATTGGCCAGTATTTCTTTCACGCATAAATTAATTACAAAGTGAAATAAAATGTTAAAACAACAAAGATAAACAATTTAGTCAACTTGACGCTATGGCAACTATAATGTATTTCTTCCTTAAAAATAAGCTAATTAAATGTGAACCATGTACATTTGGGCCGATACCGAATTGGATGATGGAAATGAATACTATATTAAATCGTGCATATGAGCCAGGTGTTTTAGCAGATGAAGAGGTTTGAAGACAAGTTCCAGGAATGGAAAAACCTCAAAGTAGCAAAACTTTCAACGGCTTGGACGCATTTCAATACAACGGTGATACGGCTCTCCGAAAATTGATTAAGAGAAAATTTAAAAATCACGATCCGATAATAAGCAATTTTCAATGCGCACTATATTGTCCTTAACCTTCAAGATTTCTTAAAAGTAAGAATTGAAATCGTCTAATTCGAAATATAATGCTTGTCTTCTTACATAATCATCGAACAAAGCTGAATTTGTCTATTTCCATAAAAGATTCATTTACCTGTTACATTATATCGTACGACAAACCAACAAATATAATTGATGTTGTAACCTCATAATATACGCGTGTACAAACAGAATATCTTAAATTACAAACAATACGATACGTAAATATGCATATAAGTGTATTGTCTTATAATAATTGTAATTTATTTCTATAGTTTACCAAAAACACACAAACATTTAAGATAAATAAAAGAAATCAGGTTTTTGATCTTTGAAAGATGCGAAACTACATCGCAAGAACTTAAAAAGAAAAACGAAATTAAAACCCAAGACAAGAAAAATATTAAAACGACAGTAAAAGTGAATTGAAGGGAATTAAAGTAGTGTAACTTAAATTTCGCGTTTTTGGGGTTAAAAACCCAACAACAATACACTTTATTCGAATGAGTCAAAAGTGATTGTGTTTTGTATAAAAGCGGCTGTAATTTTCCTTAAAAATCATTCTGTACTTTGGATTAATACCAATCAGTTAACTTTTTTTATTAATCAACGTAAAATTAAATAAGTCAAGATGGCATTTAAGGTATTTTTTTCTTTGAACTTATATCAAATTTGGATAATATAATTTTGTAATCTTTCCTATAGTTCGTACCATTCTTAGCATTCGTTGCAATTGCTAGTGCCGTTGGAATTCAGCAACAATATAATAATCATAATAATCAATATTATCAACCACAAGTATTAGCTGCGGCACAACCCGTTCACCAACAACAATTAGCAACAATTGCTCAACCGATCTTGACAAAACAGCACGACAATGGACAATACTACAGAGATCACAATGAGGAAGTTAACTCACATCCCCGATATAGTTTCCAGTATGAAGTTGCAGATGCTACAACCGGAGATTTTAAAAGCCAACACGAAGAACGTGATGGTGATGTTGTTAAAGGACAATACTCGCTATTAGAATCAGATGGACATCAACGTACTGTAGATTATACAGCAGACTCACACAGTGGTTTCAATGCTGTAGTTTCACGTCAATTTGTTGGACAAAAATCCGTTCACCAACCACAACAACAAGCCATCGCCAAGCCAATTGTCTATCAACAACAACAACCAATTGCATATCAACAACATCAACCGATCGCACTTGCACAGCCACAAATCGTTAAACAAATTCAACCCCAATACAATGTTCAACAAGCCTATCAGCCAACAACATTATTTAAACAAGCTAACATTCAGCCAGTTCAAGTAGCTTATCAGCAACCGCAACAGTTCATCAAATCGTCAGTACCAGTTGCCCTCCAACAAGTATCGCATGTAGGAAATGTTGATCAAGTTGCTTATCATCAACAACAACCAACACTTCTAAAAACATCAGTTGGTCCAATTCATACGCCATTGAGTTTATCACCAGTCAACTATCATCATTAGGATACTTCATACTCAAATATTTTATTTTCATAAATTAGCGCAAATATTGTAAATAGGTTACAAGTTTATTATTATGTGTACTTGTCATATTGTTTTGTTTGAAAAGATTATGAGTTAGACCTATATATGTCTAATCATTTAATCTAATCCATTTAATAAAAAAATGTTAAATTTATGGAATACAATCAGTAATTCCAAAGTATAAATTTAGTATTTTAATTCATTTCATATTATTATTGAATGGACCATTGTAGCAAAGCAACATTGTCGTTAACCGCTTAACAAGAAACAAAGTGATGCTCCACTCCCCCACACCACTCGCAATTTAAATTACTGCAAATCTGTTTTATAAACCAATTCTGGTTTAGAGTTCAGTACGTCCAATTAAACTGTTCAGAAAAGTTGTCAAGGGGCCTCTATTGTTATTTAAAAGGACCTGAGGCCTAGTCATCTCCCATGGACACACCGTTATCTATCATGAACACAGCAACATAGACGCCATCAAACACATTATTAGTTAAGTCGCATAACAAAGGTGCAACGACCCAAAGACGATAGCAGAAAATTTCCAGCAGAAAAAATGTGTTTTTGCTATTCACCGCTAGAAGCATCACTATCACAAAAAGGAAATTTTTTCTGCTGATATTTTTTGAAACCAGCAGAAATTTTTAAGCAAATCCATAATTCTCAGCAGAAAGTTTTATGAAAAATCAAAGCATTTATGAAACAGAAGAGAAAATATATGTTTAAACGTTTTGAAACGAAAAAAGTGAAATTTTCTTTTGAAAAAAGAAAGGCTCTCAAAATATACTAAAATTATCATAATCATCATAATGCAAATACATGTTGGTAGCACTTTGGGTATATGTTTTTATGGTAGCTGAAATCATGATCTACATACATGAGCAACATAAGAATCACAACTGGCGTCAGTAGCATTCCATAACTTTTTGAAGCCATTCTAATGTGACATGTTTTCGGTATTTTACCAAAAGTGTTAAAAGAAACCCCCTGTAACTACTCTGAGTATATGTTCTAAGGTAGCTGAAATCATGATCTACATACATGAGCAACATAAGAACCACAACTGGCGTCAGTAGCATTCCATAAACTTTTGAAGTCATTCTAATGTGACATGTTTTCAGTTTTTTACCAAAAGTGTTCTATATATTTTCTCTTCTGTTTCATAAACCTTTTGATTGTTCATAAAGCTTTCTGCTGAGAATTATTGATTTGCTTAAAAATTTCAAAAAATTTCTGCTGGTTTCAAAAAAATATCAGCAGAAAAATTTACTTTTTGTGATAGTGATGCATCTAGCGGTGAATAGCAAAATCACATTTTTCTGCTGGAAATTTTCTGGTATGCAAAAAAGTAACTCATGCGAAAGCAAACATCTAAATCCACGTACTGCTGACCCAACTGAGATTTTGAACAAAATTCTTTGTATAGTAGCACAAAATATTTAGTCGTTGAATTTTTCGTGTTAAACCAATATCAGAGAGTTTGTACATTATTATAAATTGTTGTGAATAAACGCAAAGTAATAAAACATTTAATAAAGCAAAAATCACTCTGGAATTAATTCCTGAGTGTTAAACAAACAGATTCGTTCTAATTTCAATTATTCAAACTCCCTCCTATAACTGCAAATATTAAGTGTGCCAGTAGAAAAGCGGCTCTGAAATTGGTTGCATTAAATTGTACTTGAACGCATCCAAATCGCCCGCCATTTTGGATATAGCTTAGTCGCTTAGTTGCAAAATTTCGTGATGACAATTTTAGTCTTAAGGACGTTCCACGACCAGATGCAAAAAACAATTTGAAGACGAAGAACTTAGTTTTACCGGATGAAAATCCATGGCAAACTAAACAAGAGCTTGCAGAACAGTTAGGAGTTACTCACCAAGCAATACCACTTCGATTACATACAATACAAAACGGGTTCCTCATAAACTAACCGCAGACAACCAAAACCGAAGAGTTGACATCTGCATGAGTTTGCTTTCTCGGTACAACAGAAAGAATTTTTTGCACAAAATCATTATGGGTGATGAAAACTTAACGCAGAAAAGCATGAGTTGATCCAGACCAGCCATCAACATCAGTTGCAAAAATGAATATTCATGCCAAGAAAGTGTTACTGTTGTAGTAGTAGTGTTATTGTTGGCTTTGACTTTCGTGTCGACCTGTCATTTTCTTATATTGTAAGATTTAAATTCTTCTTTTTAAAATTTTGAATTATGTCTAACTCCATAATAAGAATAAGTGATCCGAAGATGTTGATTAGAAGACGAAGAGGAAGTTCAATTTTGTTACGAGTTGTTGTATTACTCTTTTGTTCGATGGACAGTTTTCGTAAAGCTTCAATAACTGCAGTTACTTGATACAAAACATTCAATGCTATAAATTGAAGTTGCGGTTTACAAAGAAGTTAGAAGAAATTTACCTTACATTTGTAATTTATTAAGAGCTGCTCGTTCTGTTGTAAATGAGCTTAAAGCTCAAAATAAGACGTGCAGCTTTTCCAAAATTGTCTGATCGGATTGGAATGGAGTTATTTACTACGAGCTTCTGGAACCTGGTCAAACTGTTTCAGCTGAAGATTAACAGGTCCAATTGATCAAATTAAGTGATGATCTGAAGGAAGAAAGACCATTTGCAGGCCAAGGAAGGCGGAAGATGATATTGTTGCATGACAAAACAACGCTCGTACACATACAGCAAAATTAACCCAGGAACTCATCTTCTCCTTTCGCTGGAGAGTTTTTCAGATTGCGGCGTATTCTACAAAATTGGCTTTCTCTGATGACCACACCATGAGCTAATCGGCCCAGAAAAGAATTTAAAATTGTTGAAATCATTCAGCTTGAAATCATTTGACGGCATAGTCGGTAATGATAGCTTGCTACCATACATACCGATAAGGGATTCATGATTATTAATCCAAGCCATAAAATACCCATCAAACAACATATTTCTGACTCAGTGAATAATATAGATATTAGAAACTCCCATCTTAACGAGGATCAAAAACAAAACATAGACCACATAATAAGAATGTGCCCACATCTATTTTCCGAGCCGGAAGAGAAACTGACTTTCACAACAACAGTGAAAGGGTAAAAACGTACTTCTAACAGTGAACCTGTGTACTCTCGGCACTACTCATATCCGCAATGTTTGAATAAAGAGGCAGAAAAACAAATTAAACAAACGTTGGAAGCACGGGAGTGATTAAATGTATGGATAGTACATAAGAAAATGGACGCGTGGCGAGAAAAGAAATACAAAATAGTCATTGATTACCGCACGTTAAATTTGATCACTATCTCGGATAGTTACTCGATGCCTGAGATCAATGACATTCTGGTGAACCTGGCTGAGAAGAAATTCTTTACCATCATTAATCTGAAAAATGGTTCGACCAGATTTCACTTAGGGAATCAGATTTTCACCGCAGTTTAGTCGCCTCCCATTTTACCTAAAATACGTCCCTTCCATTTTTCAACGAGCTCTCGGTGACATCCTACGCGAATACATCGGAAAGCGATGTCATATATATAAAGATGATATACTCATAAAAAACGAAACAAAAGAGGAACATTTCAGAAACATGAAGATAATCTTCAAGGTTTTGGAAGATGCCAATATGAAGAATTTCTTAGGATTTGTCATCTCCAAGGATGGGATAAAACCGAATCATAAAAATATTAATGCTATACATGGTTTTCCAGTACCCCGGTAACTGTGAAAGAAATAAGATCCTTCTTTGGAATGGCCGGATTCTGCCGTCGATACATACAATAATATGCAAAACTCGCGAAGCCCTTTGCTTTACTTTTGAGAGGAGAAGACGAAAAGAATACGAAAAGTAAGAAAGTAAATCTCATTGATGAGAAAATAATTGCATTTAACAAAATTAAAAACCCTCTCTTTTCCAATTCGAGTTGACAACAAACGCTCCTAATTTTGCATTAGACGCTGTTCTGGCCAAAGAAGACCTTTATCTCAAGAACATTAGATAGAAGGGAAAAAAATTATGCGACTTATGAAAAAGGATCCATGATTTACGAAACATAAAAGTAAAGATCTTCATCGATCACCAATCGATGCATAACTCTAAGATGAAATGCTGGAAAGCCTTCTTAGGAAAATACAATTACGAACTAGGTGGGTAGCGGATGCGCTATCAAGAATACCAATCGCTTCTCATATAAATGCAATGTCGTCAACACAACACACCGACGAAAGCTTCTCACATGATCTTATTCCCACTGTCGAAAGCCCGGCCAATATATACAGAAATCAACTAATCTTAAACATATAGGCAATGAAAATTCTTACCAATTGGTATTTTCCAAATTACCAAAGACATGAAAGTTTTGTGTCTTACAAAAAAATAACATCAATATGTATACGATACATACCCAATTAACAGTTCATCCTTTTATTTTTATGTGTATGTACTAATTTGAATAGGCTCGAATGTCTACTATTCCACAATAGTAGTGGCTATATTGCGGAAACTCTAAGATGTACTGTTAATTGGGTGTGTATGCTCGATCAGCTCTCATATAATATTTTTGTCAACATATCAAATTTTGTCAGAGCAGTCAAACCCTTTGTTATGTACGGGCTATACTAATTTGAATAGGCTGGAATGCCTACTACTCCACAATAGTAGTGGCTAGATTTCGGAAGCTCTATGATCGACTGTTAATTATGTGTTTAACCTCAATTGGTAAATATAGAAATCATTGAAAACAATAATATTTGCATATCAGTATACGTTTGTTTTGTTTTAATGAGAAATTATTAACTGAATATTAATTTACGTTTTTTTTCGTATCAATTAATTATATGTTAAATATAGATTATTTTCATACACTTTTAAAAATGTTTTTTGTGTATGCTACACTTTTTTGTTAATTTGTGTGGCTACACTTTTAATCAACGTTAGAAACTTCATACCGCTACAATTTGCATAAAAAACTTGAAACTAGACTAGCGATTCAGTGAAATTTAGCAGAAGTAAGCGAAACTTTTTTGTGTGTTGTTTCAACCCTCAACTGAACAATTTAAAATAATATTCTGGGTAGGAACCAAGCGCAAATTTTATCGATTAAAAAAATCAATAAACTACCCATAAAATTCCAAATAGAATTGTAGCGGGCCTTTGATTTTACTGGGTGATTAAAAAACAAAACTGAATAAATAATCTTTCTTGATAGAAATGGTTCCCTTTAAAATCAAAATATGTCCTAGCAGCCTTTGCTTTCTACGGTTTACCCAAAAAATTATTTTTTTATGTTGATATTTTTTTATCGATAAATTGTCTGCTTGGTTCCTATCCTGATTTCTCAAATAATATTTATTCACTGTCGGGTAGAGGGTTTTATATAAAGCCTACTTTATAGCTTTTATTCTATAGGGGTAATTTACATACCACGCTAGTACAGAATTCGTATACAGATCAAAATAATTTACCCAATGCCAAATCGAAATTATGTTCACATTAATTATAATTACGAGAATTCACAATATTGTACCGATGTGTGATGACAGATAAAATGTTTATTTTAAAACCAATCGGATGTTTTTATTCCAAATGTCACCTCTGATTATTATAACATGAAAATAAATATGTATCAACAGACCAAATTCTTAAAATCTGATCTGAAAAAAATTGGTCTAATATCGTAACATTATTTAAGACAAAATTTTATTTTTATTGTCATTAACATTAATAATAACCAAGGTGTGCCCTCGCAGTCCCAATGTATAAATGTGAATATAAAAAAATATTTTGGTTATTAAATTGTCATGTTCAAATTTTAATTTTTTTGTTTTTTTTATGTTTTAAGTGACAGATTTTGATGTAACTCACAATGAAGAAATAAAAATAAGAAATATACTTGTTTTGGGTTCCTTTTGATTGTGCGAGTTTTATAAAGATATTTTTTCAAGATTATTTTAAAATACTGACCAGGGTGAATATATCTAGGTAACTAGACGTCTAATAAATTAATGTGACACACATACTGTAAAAAATCAGATTTAATGATATCAAACTAGCACACAATATTATGACAACTCAGTACTATGCTAATCCTATTAAACATATACGAATTTGCAGAGTAATTATTTTTACACAACATACTGTTTATGCAAATCAAATTCTTGGAACCACAAATATGTATGACAGAGTTTCCTGTTTGTATTTTATTCAAGATCGTCGTACACAGTAATTATTTGTTTACATTTTATTTAGTAAAAGTGCTATAAGCCGTTTTTATAAATCTTTAATCCTTTTTGTTAAACTGTCCAAAAAATCTAAACAATCTTATTGTGTTCCTGTCAAAAATATCATTATTAATATTTTTTTGTGTTCTATGTGTCTGAAATTCTTGGACTTAAATTTATTCCATACACATTTTTCGTGTTCATTCATTAAAATATTTTCATGGGTTCGTCCAAAAGTCAAATATATACACACAAGTCTATTGTTCAATTTTATATTCTTTTTGTGGTCATAATCTATTTACCTGAGAAATGACTAGTTAGGTTTCAATTACTAATCCGATTTTTAGAGATAACATAACAAACACAAAAAAAGGTTTTCGTATAATAAATATTTGGAGTGATGTTTGCTGTCATAGAAATATGTTTTTTTTTCAATTATAGGACTGGTGTGGTTGAGTCTTATTGTTTATGTGGAATATAAATACCTACCCCGGTTATGATTTACTCTTATGGTCGCGTCAATTTGCTAATTTTTAGTTTTTTTTAATATTTTATTAAATTTAAATTTGCTGTTGTGTAACCATCCATCCTAAGTGGTAGCAGATTTATTTAGCATTCGAGTATACTCATCGGTTGGGGGTTATTTGTTTTACCACTTAGCTGTAGATGGACGGACAAACCATACGTGCAAACCGTTAATAGCAATAAGCAATAGCCATAAGCACAGCGTTCTCATAAGAAGTAATTATACCACATGATCATTCCCCATCTCCAATAATTCAAAAAAAAAACTCAAATCACTTCATTTAAAATAAAAAATTATAATTCATGATAATGAATGTATCGGGCTTTCCATAAGAAATTCAAAACAAGAAAATACTACAGTGGGTAAAAAGAAGTAAGACTTTTTAATTTAAATTTCGCACGGAAAAACGAAATTCGTCGAAATATTTTTTTTCTATGTTGGTATGACTGTCGATGACATCTGTGCCAAATGTCACATCAAAATAATCATTAGTGTCATACGCTTGTCTTTCTGAAGTACAAAAAGTGCATTCGACAATTTTTACAATGAGTGAAATTATTCAACAAAGAAGTTCCATTAAATTTTGTGTGCAGAATCAATTTTGTGGTGCCGAAACGTTCAGAATGTTTCAAAAGGCCTTCGGTGATAATTGTATGTCGCGAGCAAGTGTTTTTGATTGGTACAAATTGTTCAAAGAGGGTCGAGAACGTGTTGATGACGAACCACGTCTAGGACGGCCATCAACATCAACTGATGATCAACACGGTAATAAAATCAAGGAATTGGTGCTCGAGAATCGACGATTAACAGTCAGAGACCTATTTGAAAGATCATTTGGGCCTAAGAAAAGTGAAAGCACGATTGGTTCCAAAATCACTCAACTTTATGGAAAAACAGCATCGCGTTGATGTCTGTGAAACAATGCTCGGCCGAATATCGTGCCAAAGGTGAGACGAAGCCGAAAAAACCACGTCAAAGCAAGTCAAAAACCAAGGTGATGTTGACAGTTTGCTTCGATTATCGAGGTGTGGTGCACTCCGAATTCCTTCCGACCGGCCAAACTGTCAACAAGGAATACTATGCGCTACGCGCATTGGAGGCTATTCCGAAAATTGACTTTAACAACTGTTTCGAGGATTGGAAGAAACGTTGGCACAAGTGTATTGAGGCCGGGGGGGGGGGAGGTAATTACTTAATTACTTTGAGGGGGACGAAATCGATTTGGAGAAATAAATAAAGAATTTTAAAATTATGAACAAAGTCTTACTATTTTTTGCCCATAGTATTATATACCAACCAAATAATATTATCATCTCGTACGATTTGATCATTTAACCTGAGTGTCTCGTTACCGGAGGTGTGTTTTAAAAATTATATAATTTAAATGCCTTGCCAACAAAATCCGTTTCAAACGCAGATGATCAACGAGAATTAAAAACAAAAATTTTTTGTTTAGGTCATTGACCGAAAAGAACAACAATAATCATTTTAACTCCTTTGTTTTTAATCGGTTCATCATTACGCCTATCGTTTGCGTCATCGTTTATAACAAATTTTATAAGCTGAAGATTAATCGGCTATATAGTATTTTTCTCCATATTCTACTTGTTAAGTGCTACTTCTCTTATTATAGTGACTTGATATCCTTTGCATGAAATATACCGAGTTTCTTACGAGACTGATTCTTTATCTCGTAATTGACGTTGCCCAATTTTCTCATAACTATCCTCTTAACAAACCGAGGTGCAAACTCTGAACAAATTTTCTTTGATACATCGCTTTGCGGGTGTATGTGTGTAAACACTACCAGACCTACATTGTATGTGATAGGCCGCGTTCTCAAGTTGCACCTGTCCGCACTTTTTTGGTATGACTTCTTCATATTTCCCTTAACTTGATTATGAATAATCGAAAGACGATCTGGCAAGGGAAGAGGTATTTCACCATTTGAGATTGCTCCGAGTTGTTTGAGTATTTTATTGTCCTGGCCGGATTTTATTGTGTCCAAAAATCAAAAAGTGAGGGGAATATTTAACTGTTTCGTGAATTCCATTGCGAAGTGCAGACACTATCTCAGGCAAATATTTATCCCAGGTAGTATGTTTTTGTCCCAAGTATGCTCGTATAGCCGATAATATAGAACGGTTAACTCTTTCCGATTGATTCGACTGGGGCGAGTAAACTGCTGTTTTTGAGTCATTCACTCCAAACTGATTTAACAAGTCGTTATATTCAGAGCTCATGAATTGCGCTCCGTTGTCAGAATGGATAGTTTCAGGTACGCCATAAACAAAAAGATTTAATTTTTTTAGAAATCTGTTGCGACAATCTGTTTTGAAGTACCCTTGGTTAAGGACTTTAATACGACGAATTTTCTAATGTGGTCGATTACAATTAGGATTAAACTTTTTCCTTTTGACGACCGAGAGTAAGTCCAAGTAAGTCTACATAAATTCTTTGCCAAGGGCGGTCAATTTTGTACATACTGCCCTTTGGTGATCTCATAGTTCTATTTGCAGGTTTCGATGCCTTTCAAATATCACAATTGCCATTCCTGGCCAATAATAATATCGCCGTAACCTTTCAAGTGTTTTTGTGATTCCACCATGTGATGAAAACGGTTTACTAACTTCTTTTTCAATTAATTTATGTCTGAATTCGCTTGGTACCCACAATTTCCAAATAGACAGGTCAGATACTTGATCTGTAAGTTTAGGTTCTAACCTAAGTAGTTGTATATATTCGTCATCTTCAAATTGCGCTGAATTAATGTGAGGAAGAGAATTACCTTTAGATAAGCTAGATAAATGTGCATCTTTTATATCGCAATAAATTCGTGATAACATATCTGGCACCACGTTATCTTTACCTTTTTGATGTTGTATGGCAAAACGATAGCCCTGCAACTTTAAGCTCCAACGTGTGAGACGCCCACTCAAAGCGCGCTATGCCATAAGCCATTTTAGACTTGAATCGCAACGAAAAAAAAACGGTTGAGTATACGTTGAATTAACTAACACCGGAGCCATAGTAAGTAACTTTTTCAGTTTGTTGAAGGCATATTGTGCGTCTTGGGTCCAGCTAAATTTACCTTTCCGCAAGCAATTTGTAATTGGAGCTGTTATTGCGGTAAGGTTAAGGATAAACCTGCGGTACCAGCCAGCTATACCGAGTAGTCATATAGTCTGTTTTGTGTTTTCTGGTGGTGGTAGGTTCATTATGGCATCTGTTTTGTTCGGATCAGGAATCAAGCCTCCTTCTCCAACCAAATATCCCAAATCTTATTTCCCTCATGACACAGTGGCTCTTTTCTACGTTAAAAGTCAGTTCTGCCGTCCGTAATAAGTCTGCGGCCAACTATAACAATTCAAAATGACTCCTCAACGTGGCGGTGATGATCAGATCATCAAGTCATCCAAATACACAAACACTCTGTCTGTAGTTCATGCGGAATGACTTGATGCATCAACCGATACATTGATTGGGTTGCATTACACAGCCCAAATGGCATCACTTTGAATTGATAGAGCGGTCGCCCTGGTACTGTAAATGCGGGTTTGTCGCGGGAAGATTCTGCAAGCGGAATCTGCCAACACGCGTCTTTTAAGTCGAGAGTCTACCAAGTAGTCCGTTTATTATGGGAAGTGGATAAGCGTCCTTTTCTGTTACCGAGTTCAGTTTGCGTGCGTCTAGGCAAAGTCGAGTTTTTCCGTTAGGCTTCCGTACTATAGTCACCGGTGAGCTTCATGCACTTATACTCTGCTCAATCACTGCTAACTCCAACATTCGGTCAATCTCCTCGTAAAGGCATTGCTGTACTGCGATATCGGGTGGTATCGTTGTTTAAAGGTACTTACGTTTTTTGAAATGATAATTTCGTGCTCGTGCAGCTTTGTTTTTTCGAGTCTGTCTTTCGAAAATGAGAGGAACATATTAATTATCTTGTTGAGCTATTCCTGTTCTGCATGATTTAATACATGACATTTTGTCGTATCTTTACTCATCTCATTTGTTTCATTACTGAATTTCACTTATGGGACAATATTGAACAACTTCCAGAAGTCAATACCAAGATATACAGGAGACCAAACATATCCAACGATAGAATTACACGAACCATCAGCAGTTGTGACGTATGAATTTAATTTACAGTATTTGATGTTAGCTTCCTCTAGAAATTGTAGCGAATTCTTCCCCAACAAGCTGACAGAAGCACC
This sequence comes from Nephrotoma guestfalica, assembly GCA_963691935.1. Classification (NCBI taxonomy): domain Eukaryota; kingdom Metazoa; phylum Arthropoda; class Insecta; order Diptera; family Tipulidae; genus Nephrotoma; species Nephrotoma guestfalica. The sequence continues at coordinate 215,403,303 of OY829913.1, read as the reverse complement.
GCACTGTAATAGTGCGTTCATAGGCTTTGAATCTAAAATTATCATGACATATGGTTGAGGATCGTTTTTGAAAATATTAATAGATGAAATGCAAAGTTTTAGGTAAGACCGTTTATTGCGGAAATATCTTATTAAACGATAATGTTTTTTATTTTTCGAGTTAGAATACAAATTTTGAAATTTATTGACTAAATTAGATAGGTTAATAGGTTAATCGTTATTTACTGTAGAATTTAATGTTGTGGAGTAAAATTGGTTGTGTGGTTTTCGTTGTAACTAATGCCTTGGGCTGAGGTTGATTCTTTGATTCTTCCAAGTGTTCTGCCCTCGACCCTATCACACCCGGTTTCGAGTTTACCGTCGAGAACTTCGGCATTTGGTATTTTGACAATTCGTTTTCTGCACGTTTGTAGCTCCACATCCAAAAAAGAAAATATTTAAATTTCTTTGCTACAGTCCTGGTATCTATGGTCCAAATCCTTATAATTTCAACAGATTAATTGAATTGATTGATCTCTTGTGAAGTTGCGTTGGCTCGCACCTGACAAAAGTTGCGGTTTATAGCTTCAATATATAGATATGCAGCCGTAACAGTTGTTTAGAACGTAAACTACATTTACAATGTTGCAGTAGGCTACAGGCTTTTACTAACTAAAAAATATCCAGCCCACTAATGTATTCTTTAATAAAAATAGCCTGTTTAATCTACCGTGGTTCGGTTAGCGTCCGTTTCACTAACACTTCACTTTACTTTAGAACTTTAAAAGAACAAAATTTGAATTAATAATATTATACATTTTTTATTTTATTTTACGTAGTAAAATAACGTAAAGTAATCAAAAAAAAACTTACCCTCAAGAATTTTCCAAATCTACCAATCGCTATAACGCCGAAGTTAAAAAAGTGTTTTAAAAAAATCGCTGTATGTGTGCTTGTGTGGTGTCCTGCCGAATAAATATTGTGCCCTCTCAACAGCCTAGGCGGATTGGCAGATCTTGGTGATTTTGGACGAAATCGGTCCACCGAAAGTGGTAGATGCCATATGAGCTATTTCTTGGTTTGCAAATATTTTGAAAAGTGTATAATTTACGGGAAAAACTACTATGAACTGACACACTCTAAATTAAATTTGCAACAATACGGGTCCAGTTTTCTAAAATTTAAGCGGAAATGTCGATTTTTGACAAAAGAACCGTTTTACAATAAAAATTCGACCCTTACACAGCCCAGATGGATTGATTGATCGGGATAACACACGAATTGAGAGATTCCAGAGAATTTTGGCCGAAACCGATCCACCGAAAGTGACAGTTTCCATAAGAGCGTTTTCGTTTTTTGATACCGAAATTAAGAACTTCAATAAGAGCTATTTCGTTTTATCCAAATATGTATGCAAGTATTTAATTTTCGAGTACATTATGAACTAAAATATTCTAAATTAGATTTGCAATGTTTTCAATGATTTATCTATTTACCAATTGAGGTTAAACACATAATTAAATTCCCATCTTAGAGTTTCCGCAATATAGCCACAACTATTGTGAAATTGTAACGGGATCACTTCAAATGTAACGAGATTACATTTGAAAATGACCTGTTACCAGAAATTTGTACCTTCAGAGGTTTCGGTGAACGGTCGATTGCGTCGGCTATGACTCAGGGCTTGGGGTGGGCTTTCCGAAACATGAAGATACCTTGAATGACCGTATAACAAAAGAATTTTAAAAATTAACCAGCCAACTTCATTCAATTTACGTTGTTCTACCTATCTGAAACGAAAACAGTACAAATTCTTCTTTTTCATACTCATAGACGGTACAACCTTTGTATTTAAGTTTTATTAAAATTTAGGCAGATATAATCGCATTGAATTATTAAATCTAGTAGATAAATCTTGATAATAATCTAAATTTATTTATTTATTTAAAGAAATCTATTCTGTGATTTACATGTATGATTTCAGAATTTAATTTAAAACAAAAATAACC